>RJWH01000886.1:203953-532670 GCA_004363575.1 Solenodon paradoxus
GAGAGAGAGAGAGAGAGAGAGAGAGAGCTTTCTAACAAGATCATGTTGTAATGAAGTCCTAATTTATATAGAAAAACATGGTGAGGAAAGGAAGATGCATATCTCATGGAAAGAAGATCAGTGATCGTTGATTATAGCCTACCAAATATGAGCTCAGTCCTTCATTCTCTCTCATTAGCAGCCCAAAGTTTTATTTACCATGATCACTCTTAAGTGTATACATCCAGCATATATCTTTCCCCAGAACTCTGAGGACTCTTTGGACAATTCTTGGATGT
This sequence comes from Solenodon paradoxus, assembly GCA_004363575.1. Lineage (NCBI taxonomy): Eukaryota > Metazoa > Chordata > Mammalia > Eulipotyphla > Solenodontidae > Solenodon > Solenodon paradoxus. Next base: position 204,232 of record RJWH01000886.1, read on the forward strand.
CCTGTAGCTATATCAAACACCACATGTCCAAAACCGAATAAGGAGTTCACCCTATATTCCATCGGTGGCTCTTCAGTTAACTTTCTCCCAGAAAATGACTCATATTAGACTCTGTCATATAAAATGTAAATCCCATACAGCAGGGATTACGCATATCTTGATCATTCCTGGAACTCTGCGCAGTGCCTACACAGTGTCTACGTATGTCATTTAGGTACTCAATGGTATTTTTTGATGGAATGAGTTAAAGAATGAAAACCTATTATTTTATTCAAGGCACAATGCAGAAACTTAGGGACTCTGAGTAAATCATGTTGACGAGAACCACACAGAAGGAAGTGATTATTTAAGTCAGGGTCCTATCCAGAAACACTTGACACACTCAAATTGGGTACCTAGATAATTTAGTACAGGAACTATTCAAAAGGTGTTGGTGATTATAGAGAAGTTGCAAAGGATAAAGCAATAATCTGGGGCCTGAAGTAAGAGGGCACCATGTTTCACTAGGTCTGAAGAGGCCAAGCATAGAGTTGTTATTGGAACTGGGATACAGAAAGGATGATGTGGAGAAAGCGACATGCCAGGAGCTGGGATCTTCAATCAAAGGATGCAGCTAGTCCCACTGACTCCACAGAGAGGAAGCCAGGCAACAGCCCACATCATTGTCTTCTCTCCTGAGCTCCTGCCATGAGTTCCTATAAGTCAGACCCAACTGGAGCCCATAATGTCGGCCATACAGGTCACGGCACAGAGTAGCTTGGAGAAGGGTGGTGAGTAGCTCTGAAAGGACCCTTATTTCATCTTCTTTCCATAAAAGTATCAAGGCTACTTACTTTAAACAAAATGTGTAATATAAGGGAACAATCAGGAAGAAAAAGAGCCAACAAATGCCTTTCCCATAGGGCTAATAGAGACACTTCTAGTGAATTGCAAAAATGACTCTGAATTATAGGTAAATTCAGAGAGACAGAAAGCAGACTAGTGGTGGCCAGGGACTGAGGGCAGGGAGGAACAGGAAGTGATTGCTCACAATACGAATGTTTTCGAACTAGACAGAGGCCATATTGCACAACATTATGAATGAATTAAATGCCACTGAATTGCACACTTTAAAATGTTTTGTAAATTTTGTTTCCATTAAAAAAAGACTCAGAACTTTCTGATAACTAGGACAATAAAGGAAACGTGACCAACTAAGTAGTTCTCACTGTTGAAAAGGAAGAAGTCTACTAGTCCTTAAAGTGGAAATGTTTTTGTAGCAGGGACTTCTAAAAGATCTCTCTATGATGCAATGATCTGTCAGTGAAATTACTTTAAAAAAACCTCTCTCCAAGGGGTTTTGTATAAAGATAGTGCTCATAAAATAATGGGTAATATCAAATTCTTTTTATAATCAGACACAGAGGTGGTTTCCAATGGCTATTCCTTGATTGAGGTGGAGGAATGAAATTAAAAAGCAAATCAGTAATGGTATCTCTATACAGGTACAAACCAATGTGATGGTCAACTTGATTTAAAGACAGATCCTAGGACAGACACACTAAATATCTCTCTGGGGATATTTGCTAGATATCAATGCTTTTCCTCACTTAGGTTTCCAACAGAAGCTGGATATTAGATAAGTCGAGGTCACCTATGATGAGACCTTGGTATGCTGCCATTTTATATACATACTGAGACTAGATCCATAGGCTTTGAACATCAGATGAATCTGGTAGGATTAATGTACTATCAGGAGGTTGGGAAACCTAAGTAGATTCTTGCCAGAAAGATGACCCACCTTACATTCCCACAGAAGAGGGCTTACTAAATCTGGAGGCTAAGTCATGATTCCTGCAACAATATACAATGAATTGAAAAATTTATTTATTGAATGGCGACTATACACCAGGAACATCAGAAGGTACTGAGATCAAAGATGAAAATGCATTATCCCTTCCTTCTGTGACCCCTTGTAAAGACGATGAGTAGGGTAGAATTCCTGGATTCCACGCTGGAAACATTCACCTGAACCTCTTGAAGTTAACAGTTTACTTTTAAAAAAATTGTAGGACACATAACTGTAAATTCTGCCTCTCCCCCAAGGAAATCTTTAATATAGTAGGGTCAAAGTGTTTCTGAAAAAAAAAAAAAGTGGGCTAATGAGATGTGATTCCAGGATTCTAGGAAAATTACTCAAGCATGGTAAAGATCCAAGAAGGTAACTGAAGTTCCTCATCTGTAAGGACTATCTGTCGAAAGGTAGTGAGTATTCCCAGTGTCAAGGGAATGAAGTGACCTCTGTGGGGATCTGAGGAGGTGAGCACAGTGAGCTGAGATGTTGGGGTAAGCTTATTAGCTGAGACAGAATTTGACCGGGATGTTCTCAGCTGCCTCTATTTTAATGGGCTCTGGGAAAACAACAAAACTATTTTAGCAAGTATTGTTTTCCAGCATTACCCATGTGGCAGTTACTTTCTGCATCACAGAAGGGGATCTACAAATGCTAACGTTTAATTGATCATTAGCCTTTTCTGGCAATTGCTTTCCATAATAAATGCTTCCCCACAACAACATCAAGATGCTCATACTGCTTTGTGGTATTAAGTCTATTTCCCTAGCTGCCACCCAATTCCATTTGTAGAAGGCCATATGAAAAGTACATTCCAAAAGCCCTGGCTTTATTCTAACATGTCTAATAAGATGCACAGGAAAAGTAAAAGCAAGCAGAAAGGGTGGATGAATGGGGCATCCTTATTTAAGAAAGTGCAAGACGTAAAAATGGAGTATGTCAAAATGAGAAAAATAAACAGACGAAAACTCAGGAAGAAATAATCAGGAGCCCATGCCCTGACAGAAGATTAGTTTATCCTGCTGAAGTGAAGCATGGTTGACAAAAATGGATCATGTAGATATAAATTATTCATGGTTAAAGACATCTCAGTCATTAAGATATTTACGCCAGGAGTGAAGCCCTTGCACGCTGTGTTGATTTATGGGCTACATAATTACATGAGATACACTGATGACTGTTTGCATGGGAAACACTTCCAATTTTTTACTTTGTTAATCAGTTTTCCCACTTCTGAGCCTTGCATTTCAATCAGAGCACAAGGCTTGATTAGAACCTCCTGGGGGTGGCAGAAACCCTGTGCATGGTAATGTCAGCTTCGGCTGCCTTGTATTCCTTCAGATAAAAGTTCCTTCTGGGAGCTTTTCACTTACCCACTAGTTAAAGATATTTTTATTAGTGTATCCAATTCAAATAATGCTATTACCTTTTCAGATGTGCTCCAATAAAAATTTTTAATCACCAATTTCTATTGTTAAAATGTATTACTTGTTGAAATATACTACTTATTCTTGGAAATCTATCACTAGGAAATACTCTGATACCATGAAAAGTGGAGCTACCATGTTCAAATGAACTTTATCTAAAATGCTTAACATTTTTCTGGGGAGTGAAAGGAGACAACTTGAATGGTTACAGTATTATAAGGAGAGTCCAAAAAACTCAGGCAAGTGAAACTCAGTTATATGCCCAGTGCAAACTTATGTTTGACTAAAGCATGACTGACTGACTTTCAATCTCTGCAGAAGGCTCACCCTAATAATTTTATTACTTTGGATCCCCTCCAAAGTGAATAAAGGTCAATATCTTTATCCCTGCATTTTGTCCTGTTTATTACCGTTATCGTGCTTTAAACACTGTTTATTAAAGTGTAAGAAAAATAGAGGGAAATGCAAGGATCAGAGCTCATAGCAAGGGATTTTAATTAATGGAACACATCTGTATATCCACACCCAGGTCTAGAAATAGAACATTACCAGCATCAAAGAATTTCCCACCTCTGCACTCATTTAAATCACTCCCCTGTCCATAAGTAACTACTATCTTGACTTCTAACAGCATAGGTTAGTATCGCTTATTTCTGCACTTTTTAAAAATAGTCTTCGTTTATACCGCTCTGTATCTGTCTCTATTGCTCAATTTCATGTTTAAGAGATTCATGAATATTGTGGTGGGTAGTTTTAGATCACTCATTTTCATAAAAAGACAGCACTGGAAATCTGAAATGGTAAGCCAGAGAAGGAGAAATACATTTGCAAATCTTATATCCAACAAAGGACTTGTATCAGAGTAATTTTTTTTAAAAAGAAAGTATGGGCAGGAATGAAGTCCAGTAGGCAGGCAGGCAGGCATGCAGAGAGAGGAGGAAGAAGCGTTTTATTTTATCCATCTTGGTTGTTCTTCTCTGGCCCAGGGATGCAAACTGAGATTCTTGGGATTTATGTGGATTGTGCTGGCTAAAGGTGGTTAACCAAACCACTACTCCACCAGGGTGTGCCCATATTTTTGTTTTTGTTTTTTAAAACTCTCATAAATCAAGAAATCAGACAGCCCAAGAGAAAACTGGGGGAAAGACTTGGGCAGACGCTTTATGAAAGAAGATAAACGAGTGGATTTAATATTCCATTAGGCAGTAGTGCCATGATTTATCCACTTACTATTTAGGTATTTTCTACAAATGATGCTTCTAAGAACATCCTAGTATGTTTTCAGGCAACACAGATATGCATTTATGTGGGAGTCATAACTAGGAGTAGAATGCTGGGCTACAAGTTTGAAAATGTTCAGCTTAAGTAGAAACTCTCAAAAAGTGTTCTGCAAGAGCTGCTTGGATTTACCTCTCACAACGGAGAATGAGAGTTTCAGCTGTTCCACATGTCTGTTCCCTGCAATGTGGTCAGTCTTTTCAACTGTAGACATTCAGCTGCTATGCAGTGGTTTCAGTTTACATTTCCCTGATGACTAAGGTGTTGCCCAGTCATCCATGGCTCAGTGGCCACTTGGTTATCTTCTTTGATAAAGTGTCTGTTCAAGTCTTTCCCCACAATTTTCTATTAGGCTGTCTGGATTCTTGATTTATGGGAATAAAAAAAATACTCTGATATGAGTCCTTTGTTAGATATATGGTTTGCAAATACATTCTCTCCTTCTATGGCTTACATTTCAGATTTCCAATAGTGTCTTTATATGAAGAGAAGCTCCAAATTATTCACTTTTTCTTTTAAAACTTTATGTGTGCTTTATTATTATTTATTTATATTACATATATTATTTATTTATTATGAAGTCATATGATGACCTCCTATGCTTTTTCTATTGGCTTTATTATCTAATTTTCACATTTAGATCATCAGTCCATCTAGAATTTATTTCTATGTATGGTGTGGGGTAGGGTCACAGTGTATTTTCTCCACATGGATATAACTACTGATCATTGTATTTTTAATATTATATGTACATATGTACATACACATATATGCACATACATGTATATACAGTTACAGGCAGGAATGAAGATGAGCAGAGGTAGGCACGTAGAAAGAGAGAGGAGGAATAAACATTTATTTTTTATTTAGTTGCTCATCTTAGTTGTTCCTGCCGGCCCTGGAATGCATATCTGGGATTTTGGGATACATGTGGACTGTGCCCAACCACGATGCCGCCGTGGCATGCCAACAAGACCACTGTTTATTCACTGCATTTCAGTTTCACCCATGTCATAAATCAGATGACTACACAGGCATAATTCTGTTCCCGACACTCTGCTCTGTCGCATCGGCCAATTTGTTCATTTTAAGGCAGTGCCACGCTGCCTTAATAATTTTCAGTAGTTTGACATTTGACAGTATAAATCTCTGGTTTTGCCATTGCTTTTCAAGATTGCTGTGAATTTTCTTGGCCCTTTGTAAAGTGATATTTTAGTTCAGGGGAAACTAGAGGCCAGGAACTAATACGTGAATATATTTTGGTCCCTAGTTAAAAGCCATAATATATGACATAATCATGTTAGGAATTACATGGTGAACTTTAGTAGTAAATCTGATACACATAGTTTTTATAGATATTTAAACATGTCTTATGGAGTACTAATAAAAATATTTCAACTTAAATGCTGGGGCTCTAATCTTGTCCCAGATAGGTAAATGATAGAGTTTTCAAGCTTTTAAAAGAGAAGATGAGAGAAGTCTGGTCACAACATTTCTTAAATGAGCTCAAGGGTAGTGACTTGGAGCATATTTTGAAGACACTGCCATGTCCTGTACTACACAAGTCCCAGAAGATTTCATTTCCATTGTCAGTACTAACATGAAGGCTTTAAAAAGTGTGTGTGTGTGTGTGTGTGTGTGTGAATTCTGTGTACCAGAAATAAGTTTTCAGGAAACTCACAGTTTCTGTCCTATTTGTTTTAAAAAGTGCAAATAACCAAATGAACCAGGGAGTTAAGTGACTAATACCAACTGGAAAGTAGAATTATTTGTCGGAAAGTGAAAAATCCTTTGCCCTGACTGTTAAAAAGATCTGGCATATAAGCATGGTGGCTGCACAGTCATCATATATCATATCAACTCTCTCCAGAAAGTCTGATTTCTGCTCAGTCTAAAAATTGTCACTGTCATATTCTTTTGAGCTGGATAAGTGATCCATACAGAAAATGGGGTGAATCTCCATCAGGTTCTGCTGAGGCAGAGAAATTCCGTAAGTAGGAGCTACTGTCTGCCAGCACGAAAACGAATTCTCACTATTCAGGGCTCTTAGCCTCCCAAGATGAGAGGGAAACAGGCAGTCAGGAAGCGTTAATACTCAATAGCAAGAAGCAGACTCTGTCTGGCATCCTGTGCTGGCTTTGGCTTTAAGTTTGCACTTAAAAATAAACAAACAAACAAGAAACCCAACCCACAAAACCTCCTTAGTTCTCCAGGAATCAGATCTGAAATAAAACAAATGAAACTAACTACCAGACATCGGAAAAACCAAAGTACTTACAAGTTGCTAAAAAAAACTTCAGACATATTTAAAGCACTTCTATGTCTCACTGACCCTGGGTTTTTACAGGAAGTAAATACAATATTAAAAAACAATAATGAAAAGACACCATGACAAGAAGCAAACGTACAGCTCTAAAGACAGAGCTGGATAGTAAAAACAATTTGTCCCCTGTGTATTGTCACCAAAGCACTATCCATGAACAAGCAGAGGGGCATGCATGCCCTGGTGGAAGAGTGGTTAGATCAATCACCTCTGAAGGAGCAAGCTGCATACCTCTGGGTTTGCGTCCCAGGTCCGGGGATGAAACAACCAGTGTTAACTGAATAAAAAATAAAAATAAAGACGTTTCTTCCTCCTGTCTCTTTCTCTCTCTCTCTCTTAAAAGAAAAGCAGCAAATGAAATTTGACCAGGGCATCCACAGAACAAAGACACTAAGAGTACCAGCCCCCAGCAGGGGATCATGTGATCACTGTCCAGTGTCTGGAATCTAGTTGGTCTTCATCAAACAAGATTTATGAATCATAAATAAAAATTATAATTAGAAAAATTTGACAAGTAGTTGGAGTGTATCTATATTTTCACATGGAGAACAAGTTGGATGCCAGAATCACCATTTATAAAGTTTAGACAGGTGGGAATAGGGAGAGAATACATAGAAATTATTATATTAGGGTAAATGATGCTATGCCTCACATTTTTACAGTGAGTTAAAATTCAAAAAGTGCTTTCATGTATTTCATCTCATTCTCTTTGTTGTAACCCTTTGGGCATGGTCCTGGGTGTTTTAGATGCTCGAAGGGTGATTCCGTTTGTGAGGGTGGAGGAACCTTGCTTTAAGCTGCAGACATGGCTGCAAGAAGTTGCCCGTTACTCAAGGTCTCAACAGAGCTTGGTAAAGGAAGTCCAGCATTGGATGGTGGTCCAGAATATCTCAGCAAATGAGGCTGAGATTCAGTTACTGTGTACTGTGACTTGAGCGAACACTGCCTCCAAGGAGCTTGACATGCCCTTTGAAGCATGTTCTGGGCATCGTGTTTTCACCTATTTGATTAGATCGGTTTTCCGTGGGTGTCTGTTTCTTAACCAGGTTTTAAATAGGGAGAGCATTTTAAATGATAAACAGAAGTTTATGGTACCTTAAGACAAATTACCACTAGCAGACATTTAAACAACTCCTGAAATACTTCAAAAGACCAACATAGAAAACTTCCCTAAACCAGTACATGCAGCAGAAAGAACAATCAATGAGTTCTATGGGGAACTTGAGGATCTAAGGCGTCCAAGTACATTTTGCATGTTTGTAGAATTAAGGAAGGCAAGAGTCTTTGTCAGAGGACCAGCACTGAGTCCTTCCCATTTTAAACCTTTCATTTTGCAATCTTGTCTCTGATGACGGTGCTATGATAGCCATGATCTATTTATTTAGTTAAGAAGTGAACATAGACCCTTCATTGTCAGGGCACCTGTGTTTTTCTATTTCCTCTTCTCTCTTTGGAGACAAACTAGTTCCAAACCCTCCTGGTTCATTGCAGAACTCTTGGCTCCAGGTATAGTGCCCAGGGAATCTGTGAAGATGTCTTTGATATCTTTAAAAGTAAAGAAAATAGAAGTAGAAGGATTCCTGGAAAATTAAGCCTCACGTTCTTTGTCTGAGTAGCTTTACCATAATTTGAATCAATACAAATGCCTGAATGATTAAACACCAGTAGATAATTAATTCAGTGTCTCACTTTCTTCCCTCTTACTCAGAACTCTATTAGGGCTTATTGCTAAATATTTGATGCTCTGGAGCTTTTTTTTTTTTTTTTTTTTTTTTTGGCTTAATAATACACTTAAGCTTAAAAGGATTATCCTCTAAATGATACGATTTCACTTTTACTTTTTAAGTATTCCCTGTAAGATTTTAAGTTTTGATAGAATGTCAACTGTCTGTGTTTTACATTTCAATTTAGAATCTTAAGTTTAGACTAGACATAAGCATATTCCATCACCTTCTCTGATGTTCTCAAAACACTCGCCTATACCTAAAAACAATGATTGTTCCATGCACTGACTATAACTGCTCTCAATATTCTATGGGTATGCTGTCAGATTTGTGGGGATGATTTGGGTTTCGTCCTAACAAAAATGATCTTCGTGACCTTGGACAATTAATTTAACCTCTCCAAGGCAGGTAGTTCATCGATGACAAGTAAGGAAAATAATGTATATATCATAAAGTTGTTAGGACAACTAGAGTTAATAAAATGTATAGAGTTCCTTGCAAAATGTTTGGCAGAAATTAACCACACAAATTGTTAGCTTTCCCATCTCTACTACTTTCGTTACACTCAGGACATGCCAAGGCTGTTTATGTGTTAATTAACTTCCTTCCTTGGCCAGAGAAAGCTAGAAAAAATTTGCTCTTAAGTTCACAGAATTAAATTATTACTTATATGCTCCCAGAACTTGAAGTTAGTCTTGGCCTCTTTGTAAGATGAAGTGATACAATCCTCAGGAGAAAGCTGGACAGAGAAAGGAGGGCAGGCTGGGGGAGCGAAATGGCTCTCCAGCATATCATTACTTAGACTGCCATGTTTCGTCTCACTCACTTAGCTTTAAGTGTTGTAAATGATTTCAATATCACTCTCTCTGCAATTTCAGATGATCTACACCGCTATGAATTGCGTTTTATAATGTATAACTAATGAACCTGTATCTTGGGCAGGTACTCAAAAACAGGATATGGAGCCTATGGATCCATAACTTATTAACATTAATTTTTTTCACAGGTGGGATATTTAATATTCTGGCCAAATGATACTTTCAGCTTCACTGACTAAGCTAACACCTATCTTAAGCTCTCCCACAAGCCTTCCCCAGAGTGTGAGAATTCTGCTGGAAGGCTGGCACACTTAGGCTACAATCCTTTTGGGTGGTAAGTCTTACGTGAGGCAGATTCCAAAAAGTGAGTGCACTCAGCGGACAACAGTCTTTTAAGAAACTGAACAGGTGTGTCCAAGTTAAGGAAATCACCTCTGAGAAGTTTGGGTCATGAGACTCAGAAGAAGTATGACTCCTGTGAGAGACACCTCAGGTAAAGTCTGTAGTAAAGCTTCAAAGATGTCTTAGAGGAAGGCAACCAACAGTGATGAATGCAAATTTTCAAGGCAAAAGGCCCATGGGATTTTACCTTAGTTCAGCCGAATTACATGAGTATTTGAACCAATACTTGTGAATGAATGATAGCCATTCCTTCCCAGGCCCCAAGAAAGTGTGTAGTTAGTAGCTTTCTTGATTGTGGGAGAGCCAGAAACATGCCAGAATGAAAGCCTTCAGTGAGCCCCAAATGTCAGATCTCAGGATTCCACCTGTACAAATACATGATGCTTATCCAAAATCACACCTAGGTGTGTCTTGGAGGATCTTTATTTTACCAGGGCCCACAAGGCACAAGCCTCTGTGGACCGTATGGAAAGGTACAAGGTTGGATGAGTGTGAATGACATAATAGATTTACCTTCCCAATTAATACCAGCAGCTTTAATTAAAGAGAAGTCGGAATCGTCAAATGGCCGACAAAAAACTAAATGTTTAACCAGCTAAAGTCTCTCAGCAGGGCACTGTTCAGAAGCCACAGAGATTTCTCATCTCCCCTCACTTAGGGATTTCTACCATGAAAATTCCTATTTGCTACTTTGTTAAAACTCATGTTATTTGAAAACAGGAGGCTAGACACAGAGTGATACAGACTGATAGGTTAACTGGTCCTAGTACTTATGCATCTTCGAAGAAATGGAGAGTCCCTGTACTCATGCACTGCCTTTGGGTAGTGTGGAGCACTCCCTCAGAGTCTGGATCTCCAGACTAACATTTACTTTTACATTCTGGAGCTCCGGCCTTCTTGAATCACTGAAAATTGGTAATGAACTTTGGGCAAGAAATCAGCTGTGGGTGTGGGCCAAAGCTACTGAAGCCGTCTATGGAAGCAATTTGAGATTCAGGTAGCCTGATGCTTTTATCTAACCTGGAGGAAATGCTTCTTCAAATAAAGAGGGAAAGGGAAGGAGGAGGGAAGAGAGGGAGAGAGGGACAGGGTTGGGGGCATACGAGAAGAGGGGAAGGAGGAGGAGATGGGAGAGGACTAGAGAGGGGAAGCGGGAAGAAAAGAGGAGAAAGAATGACTGAGAATACCAGACTATGACTACAAATTGTTTATTTAAGTCTTTAGTGCATCTTTTGCAGTTCTTCAGAGAAGAGTAAATATTTACTCTCAATTTAGTGAAACATAGTGCCCTATTCACAGAAGATAACTATTTACTTTTTAGTTGATTGACTAAATGAATGAACAAAGAAACGAGGACTATTTTATGTTGATCCTGTCTTTCCCCTAATTTTAATAATATTCAAAATAATTTCTTCTTATGTTGTATTAAGACTACTCTGCTGGTTGAATTGCTTTTAAAGCAAAGGTTCTGAAATAGGAATTAATTGTTTGAATTCTGGCTGTTTTATTTACTACTTAGGCAAGAAATTTTATTTTCTCTCATTCCTCCATTAAGTATAGCTGTGCCTGTTTCTTAGGGGAAGACTACAATGAGATAATGTTTATTGAGTGCATTGAGCATAATAGGCACTTTGTAAATGGAAACTACTATTACTGTAATTGATTAATAGCATATTAGTTGAGAGAAAAGACAGTCTTGACTTTGACATTTATAAAGTATTCAGGTACATAACGTGCCTTAGGTTTCTAATTTTTAGAAGAACCAGTGGCTTCCTTTCCTACCTCATACATTTTAAGGTATATAAAAACAATAGTTACAACTCCAATATCTTTGATTTAATCTTGAACCTACGGGTCCCACTTAGAGGTGGTGAGAAGCCTTGGAATGAAAGTTTGTGACCACAGGCACTTTGTGAAAAGCAACACTGTGAAGAGAATAGTGAGGCGGGGTGGGGAATGTCTTATTTAATGTCAGTCTCACTGAGAAGGAACAAAAACTTACCCCAGATATTTAAATGTTAACTACAAAGTTCTGATCTAATATTCTAGAAAGTAACCTTCAACATTCCACATTAAATGTATGATGGCCATGAAGCTTCTAAAACCTGTATATTTTCCAAGAATATGTTTTATTCAGGAAATGGGATTTGCTCACCTAAGTTGCAGATGAATTTATTAGCCTTGTGTGAACTGCTATTGCTGTAGAAGTCAGGTGGATTTTTGTGTTAATTAGAAGCAGCCAGACTCCCATGGTCAATATAACCCTTTCAGGTTTTCTCAAAAACTAAGAGGAAACTGAGTTTCCTTAGCAGGTAAGAAGATAAAATAGGACAGTGGTTGTGAAGTGCATTGTAAACTAAAATTGCTCTGAATACAAGAGCGATTAGTCTGAATGTTATTAAAATTAGGGGAAAAGCATGATCAACATAAAAGATTCCTCATTTATTTGTTCATGTGTTCAGGCAACTAAAAGTCATGAGTTCTCTTCCATGAATAGGGCACTGCAGAAGGTACCGAATGGGCATGAAACAGTCTGTCCTTAAGGAGTTTCTAATCTCACAGAGGAGTGACACATGCATACATACCTAAACTACTACAGTGAATGGCGTAAAGACTCTAAGAGGAGCTAATAGGAAAAAGGAATTGTTTCCAGCTGGGTTTGCCAGATTTAAATTAAAGAAATAGGAATATATTTGAAAGACTGCAATAGGACAGAAAGAAAGCACTAGGACACAAAGAAGGCTCACATAAGAACACCAACCAATAATTACAACAAAAGCAGAGTTTAAAATTTTCTATGTGTGCCATAATGTGTAAAGTTCTTTAACTGTCTTAACAGCTTTGACCATCACGATAACCACAGGAAGGAGCTACTTTGACTAAGTCTGAATTTACAGAAGGGAACTGAGATTTAGAAAGGCCATACATTCAGTAAACTGCAGAGTTAAGAATCATGCCTGGATCCTTTTAACCACTAGATGATAAATGTCTGCGGTAGGGTGAAAGTTAAGAGAACACACGCAAATATGATAAAAGAATGGCCACACATCATTAAATATAGAGTGTGGCTAAAGCATAGGGGATCCCAAAGACACGACAACAACAACAAAAAAACCCAAAAGGTAGGTCAGGGCAAGATTGGGTAGACAGTCTCAGGGTTGGACTGAAGACTACGGACTTCATTTTATAGTCATCTGGTGCCCACATAGAGATAGTGTCAGAAACTGTGGGAAAAGATGACAACACTGTGAGAGTATTTTCAAAGACAGGAAAAGAAGCTGAGAGAAGAACTTCGGTATGTTTCTCTTGCATTTCATTTATTTTGAAGTCAAATAATTTTGTTGGAGGTGTGGTCTTCTTACTGTTCCTTGTGAAATTGCTCCTTTACCTACAAAAGTGATTTTGAGTGGACTGATGCTGGCTTGCAGTGCCCTCACAGAGATCAGGTAACAGTCTGTTGGTTTTTTCCGTTTCCTCCTTTTCTGCTATCAACACAACAAGTTCAGTTGATAAGAACTAGATGCTACAGAAAGAGGATTTGGGGTATTCAGGTGTGCTCAGGGAAATTTATGTCAAAAGTTTGATCTTAATCTGCTTCTGAGAACTAACAGTAGAGAAATTCTGCACTCATCTTGAACTAAACCAGATGGTCCTTACCAAATGCTTTGATCTTTAACTTCACAGAGTCAGTGCAGTTTCTACCAGTACAGCGGTGGTTATGAAGCCTGCGTCACACGTAAGATCTAGAAGGCGGCAGGACCACAGTGGGTGTTGTCAGATTGCACAACTGTGCCTTGCTGAGTGATATGAAGGCATCTGGTAGCCATTTTCAGTGTCAAAGTCACAGAGAAAAAGTAGTAATAACCTTCATTCCCTTGGTGTTATGACTGTTGGATTAAACCTGACACTGTAACACTAGCGTATCACAAATAACCCTAAAAAATTTACTATATGTCAGGTACTGACATAGATACTATTGAACAAAGATAACTGAGGTATGGAGAAAAGAAGAAGAAACTCATACCTAACAGGGAAATTTATATTCTTCTGTTTCTTGGAAAGTTAGATCCTATAGTTACATCTATAATGGTTAATGGAGGATTGAAAAAAAAGTAATTTTTTTCCTCAGTATAAGGAATGTAAATGATGAAGAATATAAAATTAGTACCACCCACAGAAAAACATCCTTTTGATTAGAACTTTGGTAATACTCTAAAAAGATGATCAAGAATTGACCTTGTGATCAATAGATACATTTGTCTGCTATAACTCTCAAAAGGAAAAGCAATTCCAGTCTACTTAATGCATGTACATGGCCCCAAGGAAACTTATATAAAGAAAGATTTCCCCTGACAGAGTTCATTTTTTCATCTTTCTAAAGTATACTAAAATTAAAGGGCTAATTTTCCCCTTAAGGGACATGAGTAATTTTAGAAGCATGATATACAATCTGAAAATGAGAGCATTTTAGGCAAATTTCTATTAACTACTAAATGTCTCAGAATGCAAAGAAGGGACCTTTGCAAGATTATGGCTTCACGGCAACATACTGGCCTTATGCCTACTACAGGAATGCTGGCAAATAATCATGAGGACAATTGTAACTGTCAAGAGGACTGCTGGACTTGATGTGCTCAACAAGGGAAATGACCAAAATTCCCTTTTAGAAGTGGTTTAAGCTGTAACCAGTTTAATTCTGCTTGAACTATACTTAAATGCTATTTTAAATGGTTTTTATTTACATTATTTTTCCTTGGAGTTATGGCTATAATCAATGAAAAACAGAAGTGATAATCTGTCAAATCTTTTAAGAGAAGTTACTAAATTCAAAAAATATCAGAATATTAGAGTTAGTAGGATCTTTGAGATGATGGCATCTAGTCACCTTATATTATAAGTGGGGAAGAATAGTCCAAAAGATTTAAAACACCCCTCTGATTCAATCACAATAGATACTACTTAAAACATTATCAATTGGGCCTTTAAGGGAAATGTAGACATTAGATCACAGATCCATGTCATTCCTACTCTGGTACCATTACTTGTTCTTAACCTAACATATTATTAGTCTTCTAGGACCCTCTGAATGAAAGGTATCCTACAGTAATTTATATATGTGTGTGTGTGTGTGTGTGTGTGTGTGTATATATATAAAGTAAAGGTGCAGACAGGAATGAAGGGGGGCAGTCAGGCAGGAGAGAGAAGAGGAAGAAGCATTTATTTATTTTATCCAGTTGCTCATCACTGGTTGTTTCGCTGGCCCCAGGTCTTGAGCCAGGGACACTGGGATGAATGTGGACAGCACACCAGGTCACCAGGGCATGCCACTTTATATATTCATATTAGTGAGATTTGGGTATTTTAAAATATTAACGAAAAACTCTTGGACTAAAATCAGACTATGCAAATTACTTTGGATACTTAGAACAATTAACCTTCAAGGCAAGAATTTGCCCGCAGGCCCAAAGAAATCATCAGGGTATACTGAGGAGGAGGCAGCAAGTTCCGTGGGGAATTAATGGGGGAGTCAATGGTGACTTAGAAGAGACGAACTGAGACTAGGTCATGCTGAGTTAGGTTTAGCATTTTAGCTCTCGTCTCTGATACCTTGCCCAAAGTCTTCACATTCCTCCTGGAATCTCACCTATTTCGGGAGATATGAGGTAAGACAGAGATGACTGCCTACTACTCGGAAGAGGGACTTTTAGTAGGGATCTGCTTTCTGAGGGCTTCCCCAACTCAACTCTGACTGTTGGGAGCTAGGCTGGCTGAAAGAGAAGACACAATATAGACCAATGATCACAGACACGAATGCTTGTGGGGCACGGGCAGCATGTGGATTTGTTGGGAGGCTTTGGTAACAGGGAAATGATTTGGACAAACTGGAGAGAGTATCTCCTATCCAAAGAGGCAGTCTGAAACTCCACTCAAGTCACTGGTCACACGCAGGCATGCTGGCCTAGTGTCAAATTGAGAGCAGTCAGATATTTAGATTTATTTTAAATGAAAAGTCCCTGTTTTTAGAAGTTGAGAACTAATTCTAACTTGTAGAAACCATTGTGCAGATCACAGAAATACATGTCCTGCAGAGTGTAAAATAAGTGAATTAATGTGTGTAACTGTAGAAAGAAACAGATAAGGTTTCAGTTACAGTGAAAAAGGCTAAGCATTTTAGTATCCAGATTTAACAAATAGAGTCTCTAAAAAGGAATCACCTTTGGACTAGTTCTCTCATCTAGTGGCTAGAGTATCATCTAAATGGACCTAACAAGTAACAATAAGGCCTTTGTAATCATTCACATAGGTGGTGTAAGTGATAAGCGTTTTCTTTCCTACTGAGCTTGGCTGAAACTTCAAACTCCTTAACACTGAGTTCAAACAGTCACTACCAGTTAATCACAGATGATGTAAAACATGGAAAATTATTAACTCTCCTTACTCTATTTGGATTTCTCTTCTAGTCTGTCTCTTAGTTATTGATTTTGGTAGACGGTCATTGTGGTGGCAGAATCTTTGAATATGCAGCCTCTTGCCATCCCAGTTAAGAATCCACGCCTCATGACTGTGTATGTCATACAGTACAGTCAGCCTTAAAAAAGAGATTCTCTGGGTGGGCCTAGTGTCACTGAGTGAGTCCTTAGAAGTAAGAGATTATTTTCTGGTTGTTGGTAGAAGAGGAAGGTAGAAGAGAGAGTCAGAGATTTGAAATGTGCAGATTTAACACACCATTGCTGCTGAAGGAAGCTGAAGGAAGCCATGTTAGAAGGAATGTGGGCAAACAACAGCTCCCAGTGAAAGTCAGCAGGAAAACGCAGACCTCAGTCCTGCAGCCTCAAGACAATGAATTTTACCCATAACCTGAAACTGGACATGGATTATCTCTCAGAGCTCCCAGATAAGAGCTTCGCCCATTTGATGCCTGATTTAGGACTTGAGAGATGTTAAGCAAAGAACTGTTGAGTGCTCACCTAGACTTCTGATTTTACAGAACCCTGAGGTGGTGAATGAGTGTTGTTTTAAGATACTATTATGTGATATCTGGCTACATTGCAACAGAAATTGTGTATAGTACTAAAACTCATTGGTAACATCTACCTGAATATTGTTGAGGAAACCACATGGATTTTTATATCCTCTTGAGGTTTTGTCTACATAAATCTAGAAAATGTCTAAAAAGTAACTCAATACAGTTTAGAGGATTATTATTGCTGATGTTTTCCAATTTTGGAATATAGTTTACATGTAGTAGCTAGGGTTAACTTATAACACATATATCTAAAAAGGGTTTGCATGTATATGAAGAACTCATATAAATCTATATTGACAGGCGTGTCTAACAGGAAAATACAGATAAAAAGGCTTAAGCATACATATCACAAAGGAGAATATTCAAATGGCCAATAATGAAAGGATGTCCAATGTCCTTATCCATTTAGGAAATGTACATTAAATTCAAAGAGAAGTCATCACACAGTCTCAGAATGGTTAAAACGAAAACTGTTCCCAATACCAAGTGCTGGTGAGGTTCATATGAAGGAAGCAAAATTGTTAGATTAAAAATTGGTAAAACCACTGTGAAAAATTGTATGGCAATGCCTACTGTAGCTGAATATACATGTACCTTCTGGTCCAGCAATTTTATTCCTGAGTCTGACCCTATAGATATGCATCTATGTGTCTGCCAAAAGATCTGAGAATGTTCATAGTGGCATTACTTTGTAAGAGTCTCACATTGGAAAATACCCAAATGATCATTAACATGGAAGGGATAGTTTGTGATCTAGTCATCCAATGGCACACTGCAACACAATGGAAAAGAATGAACTACTGCTATAGGCAATGAAAAGAGTACATGTCATCATAATAATGTTCAACAAAGAAGCAAGATATCAAAGAAATATGCTAGAAATTCCATTTTAGTGACAGTTTAAAAATTAGGGAAATAGATTTATGGTTTAGGAAGTCAGGGTGGAGATTACACTGGGAGAAGAGAGGTGAGTGATTAGAGGAGGCACAGTGAGGATTTGGGTGATGATGATTATGTTCTATTTCTTGATCAGGGTGGAGAACACACTAGTGAAAATTCTGAAAGTCATTCAAGTAAGATTTCAGTACTTTTCTATTTGTGTGTTGTACTATAATATAAAAATAAACTAAAAACAAGTCTATTGTAATCTAGTAATATAAAAAGCATACCCTTTTCTAATTTAGGGTAACTCTCTTCACTCACTTCTTTTTAACTCCACAAACATATGACAAGTGTTTGAACATATGAAAGGGAATGAAATGTGTGGGAAAATGAGTATTCTGTAAAAATTATTATTTTAGATAAAAATAGGAGAATGGAAGAAAATCAAACTTTTTAATTAGAAAAATGACCTTCTAAATAAATGGCTGTTACCATTTACAAATTGGACTCCTTTTATGTAGGAAATTCTGTAGGCTTACATTAACAAAGTTATTTATGATGAAGAGGAGGCTATTCTGGTGACTCACCAGGAAATGTGGCATAAATACAAGAAAAACTTAGTTCCTAGTGAATTGAGATCATCTGGAAAGAAAACTATTAGAAAATATAGTTTCCAATGACATAGTTTCCAATTTATTCTTGGTACGAGTGACTAAGAAATCACTGGTGGAGATTATCTATCTTGATCTTGATATTCTGAGAAACTGAAGTGCAAAGAATAGCCAAGATAACACCAACAAGCCTATGCATTTTGAGTGTAAAAAACTTAATCATCTCTTTTTAAGACCTAACATTCAAATCCATCCCTGAAAAACAATTACCTGAGAACTATTATTTTAATGTTTGTTTAGGAATGAACACAAGTAAGGACTATCTATATAGCTAGACAAAGATGTAATAGAATGGGCCTTTCTGAGTAAACGACGTATTTCTCTTAGTATCCTTGGTTTTGCATGCTGGCTTAGTCCAGTTGAATAAAAAGGAGGTTTGAAGTTGAGCAGAGAAAGTAATAGTTCAGAAGAGTATCAGAGACTAACAGGAATTCAGAAAAAATGATACAAAGATTAAGTTTGTGATTTAAAGAGACATAATGTCATTCAGTAATGTGAGATGATATCATGGTAACTTCATTTTAAATCTACAACATACACATGGATGCTTTGCTATATTCTATATACACCCACTTGATAATTGGTCATAAAAACAGCTAATGTATAGGTGAATATACTGTTCAATCCACAGTTACCATTAAGCCTTTTCTATGTATATCTGAAGACTCCCTGTGAGGTATAATAAAAATAAGCAAAAAGAAAAAAAGAGACTCAATTAGCATCCCCAAGGAGTTTCATGGGACGTAGCGGTGCATCAGAAAAACACAGATGATTAAGGCAAGGCAAACTACAAATACTCCTAAAAATTGCCAAGAAAGTGCTACAGGTTCAAATAAAGAGAAAATTGAGTGAGACAATTAAAAGAGAACTAACATATGTGTGTTTGTGTGTGTGTATGTGCATGTGTATACACTTGTATATGTATATATCCAAGTCACACCCACCTCTCTGCTTAATTTTAGAGTTCTGTGTCTAGGAATATTAAATATCAATGGTAAAATTCAGGATATTTAGGAGAAACAGTTAAGGTATCCTTCTATCATTATTATCAATACAATAATTTGCTGGTTATATTTGACATCTCTTAAAATGACCAGTAAGGAAACATTTAAATCACACTACAGTGGACCTTGTTTAATATGGCCAACAAGAGTTCCATATGAATTGATGGCTCTCTAAACTCTTTCCATGGAAGAAAATTATAGAATAAACAATTATTAGAGACTTTTGTGCTTTTTTAAAATGCTGAGTAAGTTAGAAGACAGTAGAGATTTGGTACAATCTTCCACACCTCTTGACTCTGTAAACGTGTCTAAGGAGAGAGGTTCAGATTGATTTCCTTAAGATAACTGTGTGTTGCTCTCACAAAGATTCAATTGTCTTTAATTTAATATATATTCTCAGAAACATTTAAAAATATTTTCAGCAAAGGTTTAAGAAAATAAGAATTATGATTAATTTTAGAAAATAAAGTGATCCAGGATACATAATTTCCAGTTATTCTTTCTATCAAAGACTCAGTGTTTTCACAGAACAAAGTTTTGGCTCCTCTTAATCCAGGGCGATGGAAGACCTGGTTCACCTTAGGGAAATGGAGTATGTAAAGAGTCCACTTTAATTTCCTGGTATTCACTATTTTTAACAGTTTCATTTATGTTAAGCACTTTACATATATTCATTGACTAAGTGTTCTCATGGAAACTTTGAAGTATTGGTCTCATCCCTATTCTAGAGATGGGGCTGTTGAAGCTTACAGAAGCTAAATTACTTGTCCAAGATCAACAGACAGCCAAGATTACAAAATAAGTTTGCCTGACTTCAAAAGGCACTGCATTATACTGAAGTGATTGTTTTCAGAACTTTAGCTCCTAGATATTTACATGCTCCTTATATTTTATTGTTACCTGTTTTCAACACCAGAGCTCCAAGACCACTCAATTTATAATACATTTCAGCAGCAATAATGAAGTAGAATTCACCCCATAAACATTCTAGATAATTAGTTCATACTTACTGAGTGCATATGATGTGCAAAATATCACATGTACATTAAATCTTTTGTTCTTTATAACAATTTGTGAGAGTGCAAGTGTGCTCACCATCAACTTACAAAGGAAATATCTGGTCTCTCTGCCTCTACCCTCTGCCTTGGTTCTCATCGCCATCACTGGATGCTCCTTCTCAATCTATTTTACAGGTTCCTCTTTATGGTGCTGACCTGTCACTTTACTCTTTAACAGCCCCAGACCTCAGTCCGTGGGCCTCTCTCTTCTCTCCCCATATTCACTCCTTTCTGATGGTTCATGGTTTCAAGTTTCATTTCCATTCTGATGATTCAAAATTTTATATTTCCTGCCTTGAACTCCAGGCTTGAATACTCAACCATAAACTCCACACCCTCATAGGCATCTCAAGTGTAACATATCCAAAATTAAACTCTTAATTTCTCCCAAACCTATTCTTCCCAGTTCTCTTTGTGGCAATACATTTTCTTAAAAACTTTATTTCAGCACAGATGAAATTCAACTTCAGTTAACACAGTTGGTAATTTTAAAAGTTTTCCTAAATAGGTTGCTAAATTTTTTAAAATTTACATTGTGACATTTACCGAAAAATATGATGCCAAGATTGAGATAGTAATGACTCTGATTATACACACAAATATTTCCTAATAATTCGTGTTATAAATAGTATGTAAATAAATAAAATCAATATTTATATCTATGATTATAGACACACACATACTTCCTAAGATGTAGTAAAAGAGAAATCAATGCCCACTAGCAAACAAAAATGAGCTTCATATTATTATTCATCCGGAAACATACGTTAGACTTATTATGGGATACCACTACATACCCATAAGAATGGTTATCACAAATGAATCAGACAGAGAATATCAGAAATGTTGGTGAGGATGTGAAGTAAAGGAAACACATACTGTTAGTGGGAGTTTAACATTTAACATCAAACTGTGTCTTCAAATGGGAATCTATTCCTTTCATCAACCCAACATTATTGCTTTGGGAAAGAGTCATTTCTTTGTCTGTCTCATTCTGTTGGGGCTGGTGAACGTCCATTCCTGCCTATCCACCAAAGAGCAGAGAGCGCACCATAACCCTGGGCATAGTGACTAGTGTGCTGGTCAGCAAACGCTCCATGTTACATCACTAAGTCACCTTCAGGGGAGACAGAGTTCTGTTTCTCTCTCTGACATCATACAATCTGAAGATAATGTAGACCTGTGGCTGGGAGGGACATCTTGCCATGATGCAGACAAGGGGGCCTGAGATACAGAACTCCATGACATTCTTTAACTTGTGTCTGAAGCCAGGATATAACCTGGACTTCTGATTTTGCACGATAATAAAATTCTCCTTCAGCTAGTTTAAGCTGGATTTCTACCCTCAATGTATCTACGTCAAGATAGGGCCTTTAAGGAAGTAATTAAGGTTAAATGACATCATAAGATTCGAGCCCTAATTCAATAGGCCTGGTGTTCTTCTAAGAGGGAAAAAACACCAGGAGTGTGTATGAACAGAAAGGGTCATATGGGGAGACGGCAAGAAGGTAGCAGACAGCCAGCCAAGGAGATTGGGCCCCACAGACACAAACTCTGATAGAACATTGGTCCTGGATCTTTACCTTTAAAACCATGAGAAAAGTTTCTGTTCAAAAAAATTGGATTTCAACCATTTGAACCCAATGGCACCCTCACATACACTGCGTTATTGTTTCACATTTCCCCAATTTGAGACCTGAAGTTTTCTATTGCAATATTTGCATCTATTTAGTTTTATGTAAGAGTAATAGAATGGTACTCACTGGAGGCCCATAAACTTTGAGTTTTATACATTCTTATATAAATCTATTCTCTTTGTCTCTCTAAATATCTCTTGACTTCCTTTAAAGATAAATAGCTATTTATTTTAAAGGTTCAACTATTGAGTATTTTTATAGTCCAATGAGAGGGAGAGGGTAAATACCATTTTTCTTATTTTAAAGAAGAGAAAGATGATAGAAATGAAACCACTGAGTCTTCTATCAAGGGAGACCGGTAAGAGTTACAAAACAAGAACATACAATCTAATGCCTACTTTAATACACTTTCCATTAGGAGTCTATGAATGTATTTTATGTAAAGTGATGTCTACTGGCCTGTCAGAGTTGGTAGTTGGTGGTGTTGTATAAAGAGCTCATTTTACTCTCTGTGAGGTGGAAAATGTCTAAAAGTTGCAAAACAGATACTACAAAAAGGGGAATTTTTTTTGTTGTTATGAAAGAAGTTATTAACATTTGATAAGCACAATTCTAATGGAATGTATCACATACCCTGGTTTTCTAGGCACCATTTTTACTGCCCTTTCTACAATTGTGATTCTCAATGATCTGACCTCATCCTTTTAGCCCAAACTGGAAAAAATAGAAGTGGAAAGAGACAAGAAAGACAAAACATAGAAAATGGTGACTAGCTATAAAGGAATATTGGGAAAAAATCCAAAAAAGATAATTAGAATCAAAAAGCATATGACAAGTGAGAAACTGGGAACAGAATACAATAAAGAATTGGGTAGTTAGAATGGGGACGATGAAGAAAGAGTAAGAGCAAAATGGGAGAGAAAAAGTTGAGCAAGAGGAAGCAAGCATGCACCAGAGAGAGGAAAAGAGTAGAGAAAAAGGAATTTAAAAAGAAATAAAAACTCCAAATAGAAATTTGTTCATTTACTATGTACAGTTAACAAAAGTTTAGAATAATAAAATAAATGTAGCATATGATAAATAATTGTTCCAAAATAAGTATGTGTCTTATGTTAAGACTCAAAAAACCTATCCTTAATTCTGGGGTGACGTTGGATACAGAGAAGAGGAGCTAGCTTGGATGCAGAACCTAGTATATTTAATAACTTAATATATGACTAAAAAAATCACAAGTCAGTAGGCATGCGATGGATTCCTTATTAGATGATTTGGGTATTAGGTAATTGCTTAGAAAAAAATTACATTTAAAACCTAAGAAAATTAGTAGATCTCAAAAAGAAACCATCAATAAGTCAGAATGGAGAAACAAACTATGAGGAAAAAGCTTTTATAAAAATCTTATGAGAAGGACTAATGTCTTTAATATACATATGTATATATTAATTTATATAGTCAATAACAAGAAACTGAGACAAACTCTAATGGAAAATGAATAAAGGACATAAGTAGACAACAGAAAATGAAAATGGTTAGTATTCTTACGAAAAAAATTTACTTGCACTAGAAATTTTTTAAATTGTAAATTAAAATATTAGTGCAATTTTCACTTAACAGAAAGATTAAAAATTATAATATTAAATGTTGACAAGCTCTAGAGAGAATACACTGAAAATATTGCTCCTAGTGGTATCATATAGTATAATCTTTCTGGAGAACAATTTGCAATTATGCATCAAATATTTGAAAAGGAAACAAACCCTTATAATCAGAAATATAAAGATTTGGGCCAAAGGATATTCAGCTCAGTATTTATAATAGCTGTCTTATTAGGAGATGATTACACAATTATGGAACTTATTTTTGGATCAAGTCCTTGGGCCCTATATATACTGCTCCCCAGGCATGGGCTTAACACCTGAACCACAAGGGCACGAGCCATCACTGCCTTTTTTTCACAGCAAAGACTCAAATTTATTTTAAAAACAAAACTAAACAAAAATATACAATTCTTTTAACTTGATTCTTAAAATGTCTATAGCACAACAATAAACATAAAAAAACTTGTATTGCAATAAGAGTACCATAATATATGTTTTATGTGTGCATCATCAACTGTATATAGTACAATACTAAATTAATATCGGTATATAATACAATAAGTTCACCCACTAAAAGTTCTATTCTATCCTTTACCATATAATTGACCCCTTAATAGGCACAGCCAGTCACCATTTGACAAGTGAGGTAATCAAGTCACAGGGAAAAAAGTAGCATGAATCCAAATGAACAGCTAGAAATCAATAGAGTTGAAAATAGAACTCAAATCATCTAACTCAAAATCTAATTTGAAAACATATAACAAAAGGAAAAGAGAAAGAAAAGATGAAGAGAGAAGACAAGAGAAAGAAGAATGAAGGAAGGAAAGTCCGTTCATTGCTGAACTTTCCGAATCAGTCGTAGTGTACCATTTATCCTGCTAAGAATTCTGTAAACCTCCTATTTTAAACCTTTTAGGAAATCTTATACCACTCTGAGACATTTTGGGCCAGTAGACAGATTAGGAACACTTACAAGTAACATAGTTCTACATGAATCAAACAGTGGGAAATGAAGGAGTTTGCAGTTATGGATTGCATCTTTTTTTCTCTGCTACATTTCAGCAGCATAAAACTTGCTGATAAAGTCAGGTCACATAATCAAGTCTGGTAATTGTAAGAAGTATTTACTACATGAAATAATTTCAGGTTCCAACTCAATCTCTTGTAAGTTTTTTTCCTTACTCAACATTACACAAAACAGTAGCTCTCTTAATATTTAAAATCCAAATGAGAGTATTGTCCTCACTTTACTATAGTGGTGAAGGTAGAAAGAGTGTCACCCACTGGCGTCATTACTTAAAGTATGATTACTGCACTCAATTTCTCATTTTAATTAGTGATACTGTGTACCCTTGCCTTTCTTTGTCCCTAAGTCTGATGGTAAAATGATAATTTTCATGAATTCTGATCAGCTCACTTCATATTAAGTTACAGTAAGGAAAAGAATACCCTACTGTTTCCAGTTTCTTTGTACTACAAGAAAAAAAATACCAGGCTCTAAGTTAATAATACTATTTTTGTGATTTGGAGGCAAAAAATACTTTCCTGCCAAGGGCGATCCACATAGAAGAGCTGATTGCTAGGTGAAATGCTCTGGCAGAATGAAGGCTTATTATAGAGCCTATTGACACAAGAACTCTAAATCACTGAAAAGTACCACTTACCTCTTCCTGAACCCAAACAGAATAATGATAGAGTATTGATGAAATTCTGTCTGATGCAGCAGGAAATCCTAACCCAAAGTGCTTTACCAGGTAGGAACAGTGACATGCCCTAGAGCTTCAGGCCACAACCTCAGGACTCTGACATACCCATTACTGAGACGTCATATTCGATCAGCAGCGTTGCCTCCTGGCCACACTGTTTAAGAATACTCATGGCTTCAGCATGCGTGCTTCCAAGAAGCCGAATTCCATCCACACTCAGCAGCCTATCACCAGGCTTGATTGTGCCCTCTCTGAAGAAAGAAGAAAAGAGCAGTTTTTATTCATTTAGCATAATGGGGCTTAGCATTAATAGTCCCTTAGCCAAAGTGGTTCCTTCACACATGTGCTGCCATCCATCCCCTCTGCATTCCCTTTTAAACATCAAGTGTGACAGAGAGCAAAGAGGCAACCCTGAACAGAAAACTGCTACCATATGAAAATCAGGAATAAGGAAATAGCTATACATTAGCCAAGAACCAAGAAACTCACAGTTAACTCTTAGGGTGCAAAAGTCATAAAGGCACTTTTATACTTTTCTAGATTTTTGCCTAAATGTCTAAAATTGATTTGTTAGAGCTCAGGAAACAGCGTTTACCTATTTCCCCAAAGCTAAGTGAGCAGAAAAATGTACTGATTCCATTCAATTTATTGCCAGTGAATCTAAGCAGGATAGGGAGAGCTGGTGAAAAATTTCCCTAGTCTGTAAATTTTCCTACTGATTTATAAGGCTCTTTGGTGATCATTAAATTGATTCAGTCTCGCATTCCCTGGAAGAGGCAGGCAAGCATGATTCTCCCTGCTGTGACCACAGACACTTTGGGAGAAATCTCAGGACATTAGTGACACCCCTAAATATAGCCAGGGAGGGTCACAGATTGCACCCCCTCTGCCTCAGCATGGTCACAGATTGGAGAAAATCAATGTGGGTTTGATGAGTTTAGGATTTAAAAAAAAACTAAAAATAATTTCTTAAATATCACTCATCCAAGTAACTCTCTAAGTATTTTGACACTAAATTTTTATTTTTAATTCTTAAGACTTAATTTGGCAACACGTCACATACAAACTAGCAACTTGTTTCAGACATTTCTGTCAACTCTAACTCTCAATGTTAACATGAAATAGATATATTCTCACTTGTTGCAAGAAGAATAACCTACAAGAGGAGCCTCAAAGTGGGAAAAACGCAAATTTGTCCCGGACATTTTATCTTTTGATTATATACTTTAGCACACAAGAGAAACACCAGTGTCTTCTCTTCGTATTCTCTTATTTTATATTAAATGATACGTTTTTTAAAAAGTGAACAAACAGTATGAGATTTGAAAAAAAATATTCTGAAGTCCTACTTGGCAAGTCATTTAACCATGTTTTTTCCATTTTATTTGTTTAGCCTCAGTTTTGTCATTTGTAAATGTGTATAAAAATACCTCAGTTGGTGGGTGGATGTGAGGATAAAACAATGTTGGTTAATCACATGGACACATGGAAAGTGCTCAATAACTTGTATTTATTATTATTATTAATATTCTACTGTTGAAGGAAAGATTTTAAATCTTTACTTTATTCTGGTCTGAAACATAGTGTAGAGTCAGGAGTAATCAGTGCATTTTCCTCCTATCCTACAATATCTAAAGTTAGGATTTGCATTCCCTACCATTATGGAGTTGGCTTTTGCTGTGGGAAATTATTACAAAGATAGGTATCTCCAAAGACATCTAAATTTTAAGTATTCTTGAGATTCCCAAGGTTTATGATACGAAAACAGAAGGAGCTGTCCTTCAGATATTCAAATTGACAAGGATGAGAAAGCTCTGGAGACTGACAGTATTCCCTCCCTTTTACTAAACACCATTTCCTTTCTGACATACATCATCATTATCAAAAGGTATCAATGGCCATGATGAAGATGTTGATAAATGTGGGAATCAGAAAACCACTAGCCATCTTTCTAGGTTAGGAGATGGTGTATTTTAAGTACCTGTTTGAAAGAGACTGCTGCCTTTTATCAAGTGTCTCTGGTACCAAAAGGCCCTGTAATGCACCCTAAAGCTCCGACCTTTGATAAGACTGAAAGCCCTCGAAAGGCTGGCTTTCTTATCTCCATTTTACAATGTAAAATAAGCTCAGAACTGCTAAGTCACTTAGCAGAGATGCAGGATAGTTAGGTATAGAATCTGGAGTCAAACTTTCTTCCTTCCCATGCTGCAGTCCAAGCTCAGTTTTCACATTCTAACATAGTTATTTAATATGTATCCTTTACTATGAAATGTCTAACTCATTAACTTCTATACCAAAGTCCCTAGCTTTATTTAATCGATCTGGATGGTGACACAGAAAGATGAGGTTACCTGTCAGCAGGCCCTCCAGGGCGAACACATGTTACCACAACCGGTCGAGATTTATTCCTATCATCATGGGCTCCCCCTAGAAAAGAAAAGCAATGCAGTTTAAAAAATGCTTATATTGTTGCCATTAAAAAAGTTTCACTTACAAAATGTCAGCAGAGAAACTGACGTACATTTTATTGATGTGTGGAGGGAAACATGCAAAGTTTTCCTTCTGGCATAGAACAGCCTTAAAAATCTCATTCATTTTACAGAGAATATGATTTTGAAGTCACCATTTTTTCACCTCTCAGTAAATACACAGTTACAATCAGGAAGGATAAATGAAACATTTATATTAACTAGTGTGGTAAGAGTGTCAGCTACAGTTGACCCTTGGACAAGGCACGGTGAGGGCGCTGAGCCACCTTGCAGTGGAAAATCCATGTATAACTCACCGTCAGCCTCAGGACCTGCAGTTCCACATCAGAGGATTCAAGCAACTAGAATCTGTAGTTAGCTGAACCTGTGAATGCAGGAACTTAGACAAAAGTTCAGCTCAAACCTGTGATGTTCAAGGGTCATGTCTAATGACAAGTTCTAGCCCAATTACAAAAGTGGTCAGTTACACAGTGCGGGTGAGCATACCTGGTGCCAAGTAACCTGGGCTTTAATATGGGAGAGCAGGTCTACAACCACTAAAAGAAAGGAATCTTAAGTGTTACAACAACAACAAAAAAGAACAAAATTCCAAGCGGTGAAGTGCCTTTATTAAAATTGGGGTATTCAAAATACTTTGGGCACATGTGACAGATGTAGTAAAGGGAATTTTACTTTTGTATAAGGAAAATTTCTCAAGGACTCTGAGAAATATAAAAGCTTTGAGATGGAAGGGAATTTATTATAAGTTCTCTTGTTAATCCAGGACCTTTCTGTACGAGTACCTTAACCTGATAGCCCCTGGTGTTGACCTACTTACTAGCTTTGAGATGACTCATTCTACATTTTGACAGGTAGGGTATTTTAGAAAATTCTTTCTAATATTCAGCTGACATCTATTTTCCTTCAACTTTCACCCACTGTTGCTTGTTCTGGTATCTAGAGCAGTCAAACAAAAATGTAAACTTTCTTTTACTAGAAAGTTAAAAACAGTGATTATACATTTGCTTAAAGTCTCGTTTTCTTAAGGCAAAACATAACCAGTTTTTTAACTATTCTTCATATGACTCGAATTCCTTATGCGTCGCTCTCCTTCTACTCAGCTCGGCGGTCTCTACTTTGTCAGTATCTGGTAACGAGAATGCTCTGACAAGTTCTCCTTCCTTAATGATTCTCTCAAAGACTGACACTTGCCAAATTTGACACAGAAAGGTCAACTTAAAGGACCTAGCCTATGAGAAATATTAAAAGGCATTCGTTGTCCTGAAGAAGGTAAATGCTTCCTTTATGCTCACCTCTACGAAAAGCGATTTATTCAATACTTTATTTGTTCATTCAATTTGATGACTTCTTTAAAAATTCCTCCCTACTTAAAATGGGATATTCACAACTTTTACAGATAAAAATTAAAACAAAAATCATGATAAGTTATAGCATCTGTTTACCCATAGTTATATCTATAGCATTGTATACCTTCTCTTTTGTAAGTGATTACAAAAAAGGTAAGTTTGCTTTCCTTGAAGGAAGATTGATTTAGAGGAAGATGGGAGCTGAACGAAGACAGCGAGAAACCTTGATTTGATCTGGTCTATATTTAAATACACAGCAGTAAATGCATGTTAAAGTATCAGGTAGTTCTAAGCTTCCTGATACCTGACATTTGCTCATTATTTGAAATGGTGAACCAACTTGGGTTTGTGATTCTTTTAGGTTGTAGAAGTTTGGAGCTGTAAAGTAAAAGAGAGACCAACCACTCAGAGAACAGAGCTATTCTCAGTCCTGGGGGCACATTAGTATCACTCACCTGGATGCTTTCAAAGAATATAATTATTAAAAATAATGATAATGCCACAGTGCAGACCAAATATGGAAATCAATCTCCATATGTTAAATGAATAGACATGCCTACACTTTTATACTTGAGAATGACAAGAGAAAATTTCTTTGTTCAAAGTGAAAAGCAACTTAGTGGAAGAATACTTTTCCTACTAGTCCAAATCATCTCCCCTGGCTTGGTGGCAAGGGAATTAATTGAAATTTAATTCTCCAAGACTTAGGCCACAACATCACTTTCCTTCTCTCTCTCTCTCTCTCTCTCTCTCTCTCTCTCTCTCTCTCTCTCTCTCTCTCTCTCTTTCTTTCTTTTTATTGAAGGGATCTTGGATTTTGACATTAACTTGTTTTGAGGTATATATAATAATACTTTTACATTTACATATAACACAGTAGGTTTACCGATATCCCCTCCCTTTTTTCCTCCCTTCATTGATAGCACTCATATGATGTGTAAAGAGATAGAAAACAAATGAATGCCATAAATTAAATAACACTAAACGTGGAGAGAGAGACAGACAGAGAGACAGAGAGACAGAGAGAGAGAGAGACAGAGAGAGAGAGAGAGAGAGAGAGAGAGAGAGAGAGAGAGAGAGAGAGAGACACACTACTCCCAACTATGGATTCTTGGTGAGAGACAAAAAGGCAAATCAGGGGTTACCAAAGTGATGGGGGAGGGGTGAGGAAATAGGATAAAGGGAATTAAAAGAATATCATTTTCATTCTACAGGTGCAAGGTTCAATTGTATGGAAGGCCAAGAAAGGCCCTGCAATATATAGGATCAGATGCAATTCCATTCACCAGCTGAAAGCCTCTTTTACTATTCAAAATCCCTTTTTAACTGTTAAGAGGAAATTCTCCAATAATGAATAAATATGCTTCATCTACAATCACGTCTTCCTGATTGTCCCCATGTACTCCATGTTCTCCAGTGATCTAAGTTTAGTCATTTCTCACCTATGCCAAAATGTCTTATCTGCCATAACGTTTACCAACAGTAGTTGGCAATTCATTTTGTGATGACCCAGTGTTCTTGAGGGATGTGTCGTGGCCATTTAAAGGAGGACCCTGGATGGGCCTAAAACTAATCTGGAAATATAAGTTCTTTGATTCTCATTGAAAAATCCCACAAAATCCCACAAATTTTTGTTCAACCAATGCATGAAGGAAGTTATTAAAGCCTAAACAAATGTGATACTCATAAACTAAAGTGGGTCCATTATTCCTAAAGTTTTAAATCAGTATATTACTAAGAAGTCTGATGACTACAAAAATGTAGGTACTATTTCATTATTAGTTCCTTCACTGATGAAGTAACTGTGATGTACCATTAGTATCCTAGACTTACATTTAAAAAGTCTTTCTATTCATGCACACACATACATGTATTTGAGATTTCCACAAATTGTGAGAAGTATACTTTCCTATCATATCTTCAGCTGTCTTGAGGTGGTTGTGAATTTCAGTTGCTTCTATTCTTTTTAATTCTTAATGATAAATTACTGTTGGTTTAGCTCTTTCTTTGGCATTGGATTTGTTATTGATTAACCAAACAGCAACCAGTGATGAATGTCTGCAACAGCAATGTTTTTTAATGGCACCTTTTCAATAATAGCAATGAGATGACATGAGTATGATTCAAGCATACGTCTTTCTCACACTACAATTAGATTTGATAAACCACTAAAACCACTTGTAGTTTAGTGAGCTAAAACTACTTGTAGAATGACTTTTCATTATATTCATCTAGTTCTTTTATACAGAAATGTGGGAATAGTTATGATAAATGATCTTGGTTCTGATGGCCCCTCTAAATATAGGATCCAGTCAGAAAACTGCAATAACTACTAGTTAAACCACTCACTGAGTTTCTAATGGCCTATTTCCTCTACGACTCACCCAAGCTCTACAAACTGTGTCTGAAATTACTGGATCGTAACTCCCAGGAGAGAGGAGTTGTCTTATGATTCTAGAATTCTATGCTGACAGGTTGCCATGCCCTTAATAAAAATTGATGTATTGATTTGCTAAATAATTGACATAGAATGAACTCTAATGATTAAGACTCAGTCATTCAAGAAAATTTTATATAAGTGAACATATTTATTCCTTGATACATGTCTATTTATTAAGATGCCTAGTTAATTTTAATTAATTTCAAAAATAATTTTGATAGAATGTTGACTCTAGGATGAAGTATAACATGTAATAGGTAAAAATCTAAAAAAAAAAATCAAGAACTATGAAGTGTTAAAAATTTTCTGATGCTTAGTTTCCTCTTAAACCTCATTGCCATACTAGGAATTACTAGTTGTTAATGTATGTATAATCTTTAAGGGATGAAATTGCTAATAAGAAAATAAAATATTAAAAGCCAGAATTACAGCTTAGAATTAATGGTTTTATAGACAAGG
Source organism: Solenodon paradoxus (assembly GCA_004363575.1). Lineage (NCBI taxonomy): Eukaryota > Metazoa > Chordata > Mammalia > Eulipotyphla > Solenodontidae > Solenodon > Solenodon paradoxus. The sequence continues at coordinate 236,352 of RJWH01000886.1, forward strand.
AGTCACCTGAAATCTTTATCATTAATGTCATCCCATAATAAAATGAGCTGAGCTGATGCACACAGGTGCCCAGGGGATTAGATTAGTATAGAAAACTACTCTAACAAAATGTATTTCAGGAGAACATAATTTAAGTTGCTTAATTCTAGGGTATTAAATCAAGCCACACTCATCAAATTTTGACTCAGTGATACAGGAAAATGTAACAGAGAAGGCAAAATACATGTTGAAAAATGGCAAAGCAGTAGGATGACTGAATCGACAGGGAGAATAATCAGTGGTTCTTGCTCTGTATTAATGGGCTGAAAATAAAGCGAGGTCACTGGATCCCACTTTGTTTTCCTCTTGCTGCTTTATTTCTTTAAAGAAGTCTTGGTACAAATATTAAAGGTGATTTTCCACATGGGAATCATCTGCTTTCTGAGAATGACTTTCAAATGTATCCCCAAAATATCACTGACAAATTCTCCAAGAATATCTGATGGTTCATATTTTCTACCTACCACTTACCTCGTATTACAAAACCAAAGGTATTGCCTTCTTTATGCAATGTGACCTCCACTGTTCGGAAAATAACACTTGATCCTTGTACAGCTGGATGCAGGAAAAAGAAAGGAAATGTAAGTCTGAAGTCATAAAAGCGTTTCTAAATTTTTCAATATGGCTTAAACTATGACAGACCCCTGGTGCAAGTATTTCTTGTTTTGAGTAATAAATAGTAATCATTTTCTTTCAAAGAAAATATTAGAGAAAATAACTGGAATGATATATAAATACCATACGGTAGTCATCTGTATAAGTGAGTCATATAAGTTCAGTTGGACACAAAATCATAGGTACTATTTTTCTCCTGTGGAGTCAGTTTCTAGATAGAGGGTAGTTATCGCATTGTTAGAACTCTGTATAGTGACAGATGATTTTCATGCTAAATAGAACTTAAATAGAATAGTTTTCTGCTGTAAAAGGGAAAGACAATACGGTTTTTCTAAAACGTATGAAATAATTAATATATTTATATTTTTGCAATAGAACAGGAAGAAAAAAGTTCCTCTCAGATTGTCACTAATAGATTACGCTAATGCAAACAGATTTTCTGACATTATACACAGCAATTAAACAAAGACATCAACAACCCAAATGAAACTTGGAGGGTCAAAGAAATCCCAAGTACATTCAAAATATTACTACTGACTAGCACAATAATTATTGACTTAATTTTTATTTGATAAATCATGCTTATGTGATGTTTGCCTGCTTGTTATTATCATTTAACAAAATGAAACTGCACTGCCAATTACAATCTCCAATAACATAACACACCACATGAGGATATAAGCTGCATGAAAATAGTCACGAAAATATTCCATAAGTCTGCTTTCAAGAAAGTGAGTAGTTCTGGTTATATAGCACACTAGTGGTGACTTTTAAGACAATTTCCTAAAATTAATATACTATCACTTTGGCTGCAAGGATGTGTCTACTCTTAGACAGAAAAGTTTGCAAACTGCGTAAGTAGATGGTCTTAGATCCTTGTCCTGAGTTTGTACAATGGTGTCTAATTCTCTAGCATTGTGCTCATTATCAATAATACAGTGTCTACATTAATACTGGATCCTGAAGGGCTTATTACATAAAACTATCGACAAGAAATACATAGAATTTAAAGGCATCTAAAGAAGCTACAGCTAAAGAAATAGGAAGTTATTTTTGTTAAGTATTAATTACAATTACTCTTACGATTCCGAATCCTCAAAAGATTGTACGTGATTATGAAAACACACAGTTAAACTTACAGAACTGCACACATCCAGCTGGAACATGAAGTGTAATAAGAACTTGGATCTACTGAAAAACAACATAAACCTACAGCTGAACAAATGTTTTGGTACACTGCTGATTTAATTAAATGTCATCTTCTTCCTATCAGGGGAATTTCAGTTTATTCTAATCAACTAGGAACAGTATATACAAAGAGCTGAAAGTGTTGAGGTTCTGTTTTAATTAAATGAAAAAAAGTTTGAGTCCAAAAACAAATGTTTTGTTATTTATATGTTATTTATGTGATGCAAAAAGCTACTTGAAGAAATTAGTTAAGAAAATAATCTTTTTGTTTCATTGGTAAGGAAGGAAAGGAAAGGACATGGGAAGAAATAATTAATGAGCATCTACTGTGTGCCAGGAACTCTATAAAGTGGTTTGCAAATACTATTTCATTTAAACATTAAATCAACTTTCAATTATATAAAAACAAATTTTAATTCTGGGCCACCTGTCCTTGTTGGCTGGGTGTCTGTTGTGGGACTGCAAAGTGCTGTCATTTTAATTTTACTAGAGCTAACTCTTGCTGACCACAAAAACTTATGATCAAATCTAAAGTCAATACAAAGGCTTCTGGGGCTATCCACAGCTTTAGATTATCTACATTACTGCTGTTAATCATTTAAAGAGATGGATGTGAATATTGACTACATTTTGGTATACTTAATGAAATAGATTTATGATTTTTATTTGCATGACTGGCTCTTGGTGACTGGATATTCATATTCAAACCAGAACATCCTATCTTGCCATGTGACTTTTACTCATTACCTCACAGGTGAGTACGTGGACATAAATTAAAGGGTTACCCCAAAGAATCAAAACTGGAACCTAGAGGGGCTGGGAGAAAAGAACTTCGCAATGCAAAAATTCTCCGCTATTTCAGTTGTAGAAGCTACTGACTTTTGTTTCTATGTGTGAATATGCATACTTCTATACCATGAAGTAATAGGCTCTATTTTATGAAGGTAGATTAGCATTTTCTAAAGTATACACTACTTTCCCGTCTACCCAAGGGGACTTTCGTACTTTGCTGCCTCATTAGGCTGGTTTGCCCACGTGACTTGTTTGGCCAGTGGGGTGGTATGAGTTGCAAGCAGAGGCTGGAAACGTACTTGCGGGGTTAGTTTTGTCTGGCTTTCCCTCTGGCGTTGCCACAAGAGGAACCTTTCCCAGTAGCTGCTGCTTCAGACAGTCCCAGAATGAATCACTTGGAGAAAAGCTGAGACTACAGGCTCTCTTTCTCTGCCACCCTCCTGTCTGTCTCTCTTAGACTTGAGAAGTAAGAAGAGAGTCACAGGGATACGCCTTAGCACATTTATTTGAATTAAAGGACTCCTGATAGAAAGCAAGTCTGATTTAGCTGATGGCTTAACAGAGAAGACTGCCTTTGCCAATCAAATTCTGTGGCAGAAACAAATGAAGCAAATCTATAGTTCCAAGGTTTGAATAGTAACAGTATTTAAAGATTTATAAGATAAGGAACATGCCATAAAAAAAACAAACAAAACAAAACAAAAAAAAAACCTTTCCAACGACTTACGTGTATAACAAAGAATTTTTGGTTTTATATAAAAATAGATGAGGCTTACACGGTATTTTAAAATTAGTTAAGGGTGTTAGGGCCAAAAAAATGGAAGGCACAGTTTCAGATTTGGAATGCATAAACACATAAGATACAGTTTAGTAATATTTCTCCAGATACAGTCTCAAAACATCATTTAATTTTAAAGCCCAAAAGACAACTTTAGATCTCATGCAGCTCTACCATTTAATTGCCATAAAGAAAATGAATCTCAAAAGGTAAGTTGCTGGCCCAAGGTCAAAATTCCATTTTTCCGCTATCAGATTTCAGACACACACACACACACACACACACACACACACACACCCCTTCTCTTCTTTTTGGACACTGGGGTTGGAAGAGCCTCAGATTGCTGTGATTCTTGCTTGAGCGACCAGTCTTGCCGCAGGCGGCCTGTCTTTCCAGCAGTCACTTCTCTTCCGGGGGCCTCACCATGGTGGCTGGCCCCGGCTCTAGCTGTCGGAGCTGAGTGGAGGGGAGGCTTAATAATCCCTTCAGCCTTTCTGAATTCAAAGATCCTATTAATTTATCCAAACAGAATAGAAAGAGACAGAGATAATCCTTGGAGAATAGACCTCTTCTCTCTGATTTCTACTGTGAAATTCACACTTTAGTGTTTAAAAATATTTCCCCCTTTTCCATTAGCTTTATTGCATGGAGAAGAAAAGTTGGTATATTAACCAAGTCACGATAGATTTTAACATATGAATATTTGTGATATCCATCCATTTCACTTAACCCTACAATGTCCTATTTCTTCTGGATATCACCTCTTTTTTGAAGAATTATAACATCCTTCAGGGTTAAAGCCTCTGATCTATTCTCCATTTGGCTTTCTAAAATGATTAGTGTAAAAAACTCAGATCTAATGAGGCTGTTCCTTGGCTTTAAAAGCCTTTATAGGATCCCTTTTACCCACTTGACACCATCCATAGTCCACCAATATGGCCGAAAGACTCATTGTTTCATTCCTGTTTACCTTTGGGTCTCATTCCTCTTTAGTTCTTTCCTTTTTAGTCTTTCCCTTTGTACTCTAGCCACTCGAATCCTTTTTAGTTTAGCCTGTGCACAGGGCTCTGTTTGCATGCTTGCTGTAATCTCTGTCTGGAACATTCCTCTTCCTACTGGAACTGCATAACCTCATTCAAATCTACTTAGAAACCTCCAGCTCTGCTTCATCTACAGTATTTGGTAAATCTCCACTAGTGGCCTTTCTCCCCAGAGCTACACTAAGAGTTCTTTGTAGGAAGAGGTTGTGTTTGATAGTCACATCCTCAATGCAATAAAAATACAGCTTTACGGTGTGCATAGATGTGAATTAACATCTGTATATACTACATTAAGTTTACCACCACCTGTCTAGTTCTTCCTTCAAGAGAACTTGACAGAACTTGGGATTTGTTATGTCCACTCACTCCCTGTGTTCTCTGATTTAGTTCCAAAGTTTCAAAAAACATCTCTATTCCCCCATTACATTTCAATTTACATTTCCCGTCCAGATCCTTCACCTAAATTCCACACTCTATCTCCAGCTATGTTCATGACACTCCTCCTACATGTCAAACAGGCACCTCAACCGCACATTTTTAACAATGGTCTTCCGGTCTTCGCTGACAAATCAGCAGTGCCAACATGCTTACCCACCCCCATTAACTGCCACTCCATCCTTCCAGTTGCTCAGGCTCGAAACTATGGTGTGGTCCTTGAATCCTTTCTCTGTACACCGAAATGACACCCACCAAGGAGTTCAGTTGGCTCTACCTTCAAAACAGATGGACAATATGGCTGCCTTTCACCACCTCCACTGTTCTCTCTCACCTGGATCCTTGCTGGCCTCCTAGATCTAACCTTGTCTCTTTATTCTCCACACAGTAGGTAGAGGGAGCCTTTGAAAGCAAATCAGAGCATGTCACTCTTCTGCTCCAAACCAGACAATGCCCTCTGGTATCACTCAGAAAAACATCTTATGGTCTTTCCAATACCTAAAGGATATGGCTGTCATCTACACTGTTGATCTCCTCCAACTCCTCCTCATACTCACTCTGCTACAGGCTCCATTTTCATTTTGGTTCTAACTACCCCAGATATATTTCTGTCTTTTGACTTTGCACTGGATATTCCTTCTTTTTTGGCACTCCCGTCCTCTAGAAATCTCTACAGCCAACTTCCTCCCCTCCTTCAAGTCACTACTAATAACACTTTCTTAATGAAGCTGTTCCAAGTCACTCTATTTAAATTCAGTTTCCCAACCCAGCACCTCCATAGCATTCATGATCCACAGCATTCATTATTATAATTATTTACATTGAATTACTTATCCTTCCTGCTAGAAAATAAACTTTACTGATTTACCCCACGCTCCTAGTACTGAGTGGTATCTGGAACATAGTAAATGCCCAGTAAGTCATTGCTGAACCAATGAATTATTATCCACTAGTAATAATCAATCTGAGATCTCACCAGTATATAAGAGCAAAGAGCTTTCCCATGGTAGCATCCATGTTAATGGTTTAATATAGGAGAGGTAGTACTAAAACCCAATAGCTTCAGCACAGGCCAGCAGTAAAATATTAAATAAGTTATACTTCACACAGTATAAGCACATGAACTTTGAAGTGAGGGAAGCTGTAGTCAGATACTGACTTTTCTGCCTACTAATGTGGAAATGATACTTAACTTAAGCCTCAGTAAAATTCTAATGGTAATGATAACAATGCTTATACTGTAGTGTTGATGGGTTTGTATATTATTATTTAACAAAAATTTTATGTCAACAGTTACTATTCTAAGTGCTTTATAAATACTAACCCATTTAATCTCATTTTATATCTATGAGTAGGAACTGATACTATCCCCATTTTCCAGATGTGAAAACTGAGACACAGAACGATTCTTTTCCCAAAGCCATATTGCTAGTAAAAGGTAGACCAGGGATTTGAACTTTGCTATTTGGCATTGAAGTCCAGCTCTGCTATGCTGACTTTCCCTGTGGTAAGGATGTCAGTGTCTCAATGCAAGTCAGATTCCTTATAATGTTAGACATTTAGTAAGCCCTTAAAGTATATTGGCTGCTCTTGTTATTATTGCTACTATTATTTGATAATAATGTAGTCTGAATATATTTTCATGCTTCAGAAATGAACATCATTATATAAGAATCCATATAAAACATGTTCAACATGCTTGTCCTAAAGCTAGTCATTAAGTACAAAGCCTGGATGCTACTTCATCGCGGAACTTAGAAATACATTGATTTAAAACAGCTTATGTGGTGAATACAGTGTTTATAGATTACCATATTGGAACAGGAGTCCTATATAACTTCACTGCTGTCTGCTTCTGGGTCATGATAACTTACAGACTGGTGGCAGCTCATACTCGACTTCAAGAACCACTCTTTCCCCAACATTCTTCAGCAAGCTGATGATCTCATCATGGCGGAATTTGGCCAGGTTAATTCCATTCACGGCTTTGATGTAGTCGCCCACATCCAGCTGATCACTTCTACAAAACAGACAACTTTGTTTCAGTGGACTCATCCTCTCCACCGGCCAGTCTGACTCTACTTTCCGCCTCCCCTTCAGGAGCAAGCATGTACACCTAGAAGGGTGTCAGAGTGGGAGCAGTTCCCAGCCTTAGGATATGCTGGCTCCCTGGAGCAGGAGTACAGCAGGGGATAGGTGGAGATTCAAAGTACCACCCCCCTTATTTTCTCCACCTCTGACCCCAGGTCTTGAACCTGGGTCTCATGGCCACACCTGAACCAGAGGGAGGAGAGCAAAGGATCCCTTCCACTCCTGCTAATTTTAAGACGGCTGCTGTCTCTAATTTTTTCCATAACCTTGTGCCTCTTTGGTTGCTTAAAGAGCATCATAAAACAAAGAGAAAACTGTTTTTAGTTTTTCTGCCCATAAAACACTGGTTCTCTCTGGTTACTCAGACCCTGTACACACTGGGCCTTATTCTTTCTTCTTATTCTTCCTCACTTTTACTGCCTGCCTTTTGGACATTTCACACCTTTCACTATCTTTACTGGGAATTTGTTCAGGGCCAAAGCCAGGTCAGTTTATTGTATTATTTATTGCTTACAGCAGAACTGATAAAATAGTATTGATGAAGAAATTACAATGAAAGTATTGGGGTTCAATAACATTCCCATCTTTCTTCACCATCACAGTAGAACCTTAGTCATTTTGGGGCTCTTTGTCAAACTCAAAGCCAAGAGCAGGCAGAAAGATCAATGACAGGAGTTAAAATGAGGGTCTCTGATAAAGGACCTTCAAGGTACCCTGGTGGGTCAGGCTCTAAACCAGTGGCTGAGGTATGATTCATGTAAATTCCAAGGACTGTTAGGGACCCAGGGCAGGTGGGGGAGAGAACCACAAAATAAATAAATACATAAAGTGCTCCTTCCCTCCCTTCCTCTCTTCCTTCCCCTTTCTTCTGTTAATTTTTTTCTCCCCAAATAGAAATACCTAATTCATTTATTTTATATAAGTCCAGCTCAGTTATTCCTCCCTCAGTGAGCCTTCCTAATACACTTCAGCCTGCAGTTCATGCTGTCAATCTTATCTGAGGTTTGCTGACACTCATTTGGCAACTTAATCTTAAGCCTAATGCTCTGTGGCAACTCGTGTTGTTGCTTTTTATTATTATGTAATGCTATTATTGTTCCCCACTTTTTCATATTTTTATATATAATCTCCTCTGACTGTAAGCTCCCTGAGGGCAAGACTCTTAACTTACTTCAGTTTACTACCTGTAAAATGGTAGTCTTCATCAAGAATATCTGGTGATTGTCAACACTCAGTATCACTGCACTGTACTTAAACTACTTGTAAATACACAGTATCAGAGCAACTGAAAATGGCATTTCCCCACTTATTCATACTTGTTTCAGGGGCTACATAAGAAGCAGCTCTGGAGACACAAAGCCATTGCATCAGCGATTGGCCATGATGTTAAGTAATGAAAGACACTTTGGGTGTGGAAAGGGGTCTTTCAAAGGCTCAGAGAATGAAAATCAAGGTGCTTTGTTGGTATCAGGCTGTTTTCCAGACAATACCGCTGATCATGCTACAATCAATTGGCTTAAATTGTACCATCAGGTTGGTCAACAAAAATCATCATTATTTCAGATGACATTTTAGAAAACAAGAATTTTAAAACATTTTTTGGGCTTATGTGGACAAGAATTGAAGGTATATTAACCCCACCTTTACTGAAGCCTGATCATTCCATTACCACTTTCTGGGGTAAATGTAAAAGGTGTCTGTATAGGCATGTCCTAGTGAATAAGGTCACCGGGCATTGTCCACATACATCACAAGGACACAGGTTCAAGACCCAGAGCCGGAGGGAGAAACCAAGATGAACAACTAAATAAAATAGGCAAATGTTTTTTCCTCCTCTCTCTTCTTGCCCACATCTTTCCTTTAAAATAAAAATCTGTCTGTGTAGCAAGCCCACCACTGTCTAGCATCCAGGACACTTTCTGGCAGTACCCAGTGAACTTGCAGAACAAGGACAAAATAAAACCTCCCTGCTAATAAGCCTTCTGTCCTCTTGGAAACAACTTTCTATCTCGACAAAAAGGAAAGGAAAACCTCACAAGGAGAAAAGCAGAGCATACGGGACAAGCAAACTTCCTTAGACACCTGGAGATGGGCCTCCCTCTCTTCCCAGGTTGACCAGGTCCCTCTCAGCTGTGTCCCCTCGGTACACGTTAATGGGTCATCTGTTCCACATTAAGATGATTGGAGTGTCTCACTCCCATGACAACCTGTCTGCTCTTCAGTGGCACATGTGGGAACTAGGGCCAGAGAGGTGTTTTTAACATTAAAATATTGGGAGGGGTCAGCTGCTCCTGAGATGACAGCAGAACCTCCCTGGTGACTTTGGTGACGGCCAGGAGAGCCAGGTCTCTGAAACGTGCCCTTGGTGCTTCTGCCCGGCAGATGGCAGATGTCATTTATTAATTAGTGACCTTTTCTGAGGGAGCTTTAATTTTTGAATGAATTATACCCCATGCTCCATTTTCTACATTTCCCTGAGAAGCAGTTACCTAGCAGCAATTCCTCCTTGCCGCAGATTAGACACCCTTGGCTTGCCATCCTTATCAATTCCTCCTGATACCGTCAGCCCGAGGGTAGTGCCTTCCTTCTTCATCAACTCAACGATGGTGGAGCCCTTGAATTCCTCTGTTGAAAGAAAAACATTTGCCTTATTAACTGTGAGTAGCAGCACAGATGTTGTTTTTGTCTGTGGTGGAGTGACTCCTTCCCATAAACTCTACTTTTTCTTTGATGGGAAAAGATCCGTGGCCTCTTTTTCATTGCCATTTGCAGAGTCTCTCATGAAGATGTGCATGCAGATGAATCTGTGGCAGGTCTTCCATTACAGGTTACTAAAATGGGTACCAGTGGGGTAGTTCGCTCTCGGTTCACAATACATAGTCAGACATGACTTAAGCACAAGCGATAACATGAGCCCTTTATTTTCTGCCATTTTCCAGTGACTTTCTCTGGTTTCTCTCCTTGTAACTCCGAAGGGGACAACTAAGAATGGTAGGATAAGGGGTTAGAACGGAATTATAAAGAATCAAACAAATGCATATAATGCAGCCTCAGATGCTAAGTTCTGGCTGCCTTTCAGTTGAAGAAACCAACTCACACAGGAGGAGTGCTGTCTACTGGTTCAAGGAAAATATTACCGAGTCTTTACTTTTTTGATTTGCTTTGTTTTTCAGAAGACAAAGTAAACTGACTTTATTTAACAACTTGTATCATTTCTCACAGAATATGTCACAACATGGTGAGATAGGGCTGGCCCTCAGAATCCCCAGGAAACTGCCATAACTCCTTCACTCTCTACTTCTCAAATTCAAAAATCTCACTTGTGGGGATACGGTGTACACACCAAGAGGGAATTGACATCTTTTGATGTTAGACACAACAGAAGGTAAGAAAACCTAGAAAACAAGAACATCCTTTCTTCCAGAAACAAAAATGAATAGAGTCCACATTTACCCACCCAGGCTAATTATGAGAAACATCATTTTTAAATTCTCTGTAATATTATTTCCCGCTCTGCATGTACACTTTCTGGATAGGGATGGAGAAACTTGAGAGTTTTCTAATTCCTCCTGAATCAGGTTATGAATTTCAAGACTTTAAAGACATTCAAATTAAAATGCAAGAACAGACTTTTCCAAGTCAAAAAACTAAAAGATTACTTGCACACCTCTGCCCTTCCTTAATTACACATAACAGAACTCATTATTATTTAAAAATCTACGTGAATGCTTATCACCAATGTTCCTGAACTGTTGATGCTGTTTACTATCCCACTAGCTAATGAAAAAATCAAAACATGTTAGGGAAAGAAAGAACCTCTCATTATCAAGTAGGAGAATAGAGTAGCTGGGAAAAGAAGATCAGGGGTAGGATGGCAGGACACTGATTATCAACTTGACCTACAGAATGTCCCTCCAAACAGGTCTTTCAAGACTAACAGGTCCTGGGACCTTGTCCCCCAACAGACCATCAATGGAAGCTTTCTTTTCCCTGGAGATTTGACAGCACCTGTTACTGTCCTTCAAAGCAGAAGCCAGTGGAGAATCTGTGAATATGACTGAGGTCAGCATCATTGACTACATTTTGTAGGAGAGACCAATAAAGACTGAAATTCAAGAATCAAAATTATAGTCAAGTAGATAAAACTATAAGGACTTTTGCATCATTCACCAGAAGCATTTGTAACAAAAGTCCATCACTGGGTCCATTTCACCCACGTCCCCTTAAAACAGAACAAAACAACCCTCTCTACACCCCATAAAAACACAATAGGCTCAACTGATATTTGAAGAGATCAACTTAACAAACAACCCCTATAAATCCTTCTTGGAAGAAGTCTAGTATAAATGACTTAACAATAATATTGATAATTAAAGTAATGAAAAATTACATACATAATAGATGATGGTTAGTCACATGAGAGACATGGTATGATCAACATTTTTGCCTTCCCCAAAGAATTCTTGGCATCTCTTTGAAATATGTAGAATGATTCTATGTATTTAAGCGGTTGATTCTAGATCTTCTAATGAAGACTTAGAAATACTGTTTTAAAGACCAGTCTTAAAGATTAATCAGAAATGCACAAAGAAACAACTATGAAGTAGTAATAACAAGCAAGTGAATAGAAATTTCAGTTTATAAAAATGTCCTTACTACTCAGATTTTCTAGAACATGCTTCTTACGTAAAGTGGGGATACCAATACTATACATGAATACAGCTTGTGGGGTGGGGACCACGCAGTTTTCTCAAGAAGGAGCCTTGACTCTTCCTAGGTTTCTGGCTAAATCCTGCAAATCTAAAAAGCTCAATTCCTCGCATTTAAGATGATCCCCGTTTGAATATAAATTCATTTAGGCTATTTTTGAAAACTGGTCACATGGTCTCTTGTTTACAAATATTTTAAATCTTTCCCTAAGAGCTAGTTTTAATAAGGTAAAAGAAAGCATTCATGCATGAATTGAGTACTTTGTGTATTCAGGGCTTTGAGCGTTTATCGTCCACCATGAGCCGGACTATGAAACTTGAGATGAAAAAAGTCAAGAGGCGCTGATAATCGAGTCACAGAGGTAGCTGTGTCCCAGACACCAGGTCACAGTGCGGGTCACAGTGTGGGAAATCAGCCAGAGAGGAGATGGTGCTGGCAAAAATGTCAACTGAAGGTTTGTGGTTGCAAATGCAACATTTATTTCACAATTTTATCTCCTCTCTCATCTGTCTATACTTATTGATCAGGATTAGCTGAGCAGAACAGACCAAAACAGGAATATAAATTAGGCAGAACTCAGGAGAAAAGATAGAATATTGCTACAAGAAAATGCGCTGAATCCCAAGAATGTTAACTGCCAATATATCTCTAGTTCCCAAAGGACTGACTAAATCTTTGATGGCATTTCTGAAGGGAGTAAGAGAAGAAATAGTCTGGAGAGGGAGGAACATGCTTCTGGAGTTTGCTTTCTGCTAACCTGCACTCTCCACTAGACCAGTCAATCACTTTATGTCTTTTTTGATGTTCAATGCTTGCATAATGATCTCATGGTAAAGAGAAATGAAGACAGATGCATTCATTTGTGAGACTTCACTTACATATCAAGACTTTCGGAACAAAGCTCTGCAGCCAAACAGTGGGATTTGGGCAAATTAATATGTACTGACAATTTCTTTCTTTGTAATTTAAATTGCAAATACTCACCCCCATCAAGAGGACCATGTAGCAAAGAATGCAGTCTCTCCAATTTAGCTGGCAGCACAGGGAACACAATCCCTAACTGGCAAGGAATGAAAGGGTTCTGGATTCGATGCTTTCCTTAATCACCATTTTTAATTATCTTAGAAAAGAAATTGTAGGCTTGCATCTGTACCAATACTCATTCAACATAACCAACAAGAATCTCATTGAGAGAATGAGATTTAGTTCTTTGTTGTTTTTCTTTGAATTTGCAATTCAATCTTCTTAGTTACTGAATTCCAGAAAATTTTAAAGAAAAGTAATAGTGATACCTGGTAAAAGCAAGAGAATTGTGAACAATTTGTGAAAATAAATAAACTAATAACATAGATGGTTATGAAGTTAAGATGCGGAAAACTATGACCTTTATGTAGACAAACAACGATTCGTCAGAAGTGAGAGAAGAAAAGACGTCATTTACAATAGCCCAAAAGCAAAATGCCTAGGAAAAAATGTAATAAAATATGTGTATGATCTACATGAAGGTGCACCCCTGTGTCTCAGGTAATTGAGATGAATGTCATCCAGAGCCTACAGACCTGGGTCAAGATGCAGGGCTAAGGCTAAAAAAAAAATCTATACAAAGAAAACTTCAAAACACTTCTGAAGATCAGAACAAACAGAAAGGCATTTCTTTCACTCATTCAAAACAAAAAACAAAAACGAACATTTACTATATGCCATGCAGAGTTCTCAGTTTTGGGAATAACGCCCTGAATGGAACAGATAAAATCTGCCATCTAGGGACTAATATTCCAGTGGATAACTTAACCCAATAGAAACAATGTCAGATTTCCCTAAATTAATCTATAAAGTTCACAGTATCAATATACATGTCAATAGCATTTGGGGGGCACGAGACATATTTTATTCATGGCAAACAAACATAGAGCATGAATCTTGGTCAAGAGTTTGTGAAAAACTGTGCTCCCAAAATATGCCAGCCAGCTTGAGTTATGAAGGAATGTTTTTATAATACGTCTCAAGAAAGATACACTTGGTAGTGTAACATTCAGTCCTATCTCCATTATCTCATTCAGGTGACCTGCGTGGGCAGTTTCTTTGTGTTCATTCACAGCAACATTAAATAGCAAGCCACTTTAAGAATGTTAAAAAGGGTGCATCCTAGTTCAGGTGTTTGGTCCATGCCTGGGGCACAGTTCACAGACAGCCCAAGGACTTGGGTTTATAGCCTGGGGCTTGGGGCTAGGGGTGAGGAGACCAACTAAAAAACAAAATAAAGTGCTTCTTCTGCCTCTCCCTACCTGTCATCAGCTTAAAAATTTTTTAAAGGTTAAATAAATAGAATTCCGCTATGTGAAATCTTTGTGGTTAGTTTTTAAGTTTTCTGGTGATTCATCTAAATTGTTGCCACAGCAATAGTTTGTTTCTTTTGATTACTGAGTGGTATTCCATGGTATAGATATATCACAACTAAACTGCCATTTATTTATTGAAAGACATCGTGATTGTTTCCAGTTCTGGGTTATAATAAATAAAGGGGCTGCAAGCATTCACGTACAGGTGCACCCTGGTGGCCTAGTTTAATTCACTAGGCATAGTCCACATACATCCCATGGTCCCCAGATCAAGACCCAGGGCTCAGGAAACAACCAGGATGAACAACTAGGCAAAATAAAACAAATAATTCTTCCTCCTCTCTTTTCCTGTCTGCCTGCCTACTAGCCTTCATTCTTGCCTGTAACGTTCTTTAAAAACAAACAAAAACACATTCATGTACTATCTTTTTTATGACCCTTAGAATTTATTTGTCAGAGGTAAATATCTAGGGGTATGACTTCTGGATCATGTGGTAGTTGCATGTTTAGCTTTCTAATAAATTGCCAAGTTGCTTTCTAATGTCACTTAACATTCCTGCCAGTGTGAGAGTGTCCGTTTTCCTGAATCCCTGCCAGTTTTGAAATTGTCACTATTGTTTATTTTAGTCATTCTGCTATCTAATTGTGGTTTTTTACTTACATATATTTAAAATAAAAAATGTGATGGAATACTGCATTATAACGTTATCTAGGTTTAAGGCGCACTTCACTGTAAATCAGCACCTGTGTCACGCATTCAGTTCATCACCAACAGTCCAACTCTGTCCTTCACCATATAATTGGTCTCTTTTACCCGATTTACACCCCCACCCTTGCATTCCCTCTGGTAACCACTAATTTAGTTCTACAGGTTAAGCATCTGTTTTTGTTTGATTCAGTTTATTTGTTTGTCTGGTTTCTCTATATACCACATGAGTAAAATCACACGGTGTTTGTCTTTCTCCTTCTGACTTATTTCACTAAGCATAATTCCCTCTAGGTCCATTTGTATTGTTGAAAATAGGAGATTTCATTTTTTTAAAAAATAGCTGCAGTTTCCATTGTCTGTGAGATGTATGTATCGCATATATTTTTATTCGCTCATCTGTTGAGCACTTACATTGCTTACTGCTGTTGATGATTGTAAATAATGCTGCAATAAAGATGGTGATGCACGTCTCTCTTCAAATGAGTATTGTTGTGCTTTTTGAATAAATGCCCACATGAAATTACTACTTTCAGCTTTTTGAGGACTCTCCATACTGCTTTCCATAATAGTTGCACCATTTTATACTCCCACCAAGCGTGCATGTTGCTTTCAGTTTTTCGGATAATTGTCATTCTCACAGGTGTGAGAGGATATTTCACCATTGTTTGCTAATAACCTAATTTAAATGGAAAGCAAGTTAATCCTGAGCTCCTTCTAACAGGCAACTGTTTTCCTTTCCTCCTCCCCACATTTTCTGTTTTTGATGTCTTGCTGCTCCTAAATGGAGTTTCATTCACTTTATAGAAATCTGTTTAGCATCTCTTGCAAGGCTTGTTTAGTGGTGATGTATTCCTTTAACTTTTGTTTTTCTGTAAAGCTGTTTATCAGTCCTTCATTCTAAGTGATAATCTACTAGAGTATTTTGGGTTAGAAACCCTTTTTTTTTTTTTTTTTTTTTTTTTTTTTTTTTTTTTTTTTTTTTTTTTTTTTTTTTTTTTTTTTTTTTTTTTTTTTTTTTTTTTTTTTTTTTTTTTTTTTTAGCACTTTGAATATCTTCTGCCATTCCCTTCTAGTGTGTAAAGTTTCTGCTGAGAAATCTTGTGCTGACTTGTTTCAATTCTCAAGCTGCTTTTAAGATTCTTTATAACTACAGTGGTGTGTGTCTTCTACCTTTTTCCTTGTTTTTGTTCTTTTGGTTGGGACTCTTCAAGCTTCCTGGATCTGGCTATCTATCTCCTTCCCAGTTTATGAGAGTTCTCAGCTATTATTTCTTCAAATAAGGTTTCTGCCTAGTTTTCCTTCTGGAACCATTATGACGTGGCTGTTGTTACTCTTGAATGTTGAAGAGAATAAGTCTCTTGTAACATCTTTTTCTACACTATTTCCCCCCCTCCCATTTTTTTTTTTTTTTAATGAAAGGAAGGGTGCAGGCAGGAATGAGAGCAGGCAGGCAGGAAGACAGAGAAGGAAAAAAACACCCTATTTTTCAATTTAGTTGATCACATTGGTTGTTCCCCCAGGCCTGGGTCATGAACCTGGGACCTTGGGATGCAGGTTGGACTGCTGTAGGTATACTAGACCACTAGGCCACAGGGCACCCCCTTCATTCCTTTTTCTCTTTGCAAGTCTGTTTGATGCCTTCTGCTGCCCTATTATCTTCTAGCTCACTGATTCAGTCACATGCTTCTTCAAGTCTGTTGTTCAGACCCTCGTTGTGATTTTTAGGTCAACTATAATGTTCTTCAGATCTATGATTTCTGTTTATAGCTTTCTCATATTTTCTCTGTCTTTTTTGTAGATCTTGTTTTGCCCACTCATTGTTCTTCTAATTTCAGTGATGGTAACTATGACTGTTCCTTTGAAATTCCTTTTAGATAGTTTAATTCTGTGGCATTAGGACTTTTCTCTGGAGTTTTGTTTTTTATCCAAAATTTGGGGTAACTTGTTCTCTCTTCATTTTGTTTGCTGCTCTGTGTCTAGTTCCATGGGTTAGGCCAAATGGCTTTCTTGCCCTGTCTTTAGGTAATAATCTTGTGTTAGGATTTCAGATTATATACTACATACCTGGAGATGGGAGCTCTGACGTATGGCTCCAGGAGGCTGTTGGGCTACAAGTAGACAGTTTCAGCAGAGGCCCCAGGTGGGGAAGGAGCACCTGTTTCATGAACTACTGGAACCTCTTTTGTGATATTCTCAGAGAGAGAAGCCACAGCATTTTACCTCTGAAAAGCTTCACCAACCAGAATTCGTATCAAAGTGCTCAGTTATCTGTGCTAGGGTTTTAGTTTCTGGCTTCCTGCCGCTACCCTGGATGAGTACTGCCCTCACAGCTCTGAGAACAAACTATCCTACAGCCTCTAGCACCTCTGATGGTGAAGGGGTAGATTGTTCAGTCCTCTGACCTTATTCCTATATGTGTTTGTCAGTTCTAGCACAACACACACCAAAGAGAACCCGGGGAGGATTCCAAGCCTGGTCTCTCTTCACTGGAGGGCCACCTTTCTTACCATCCAGCTAAAATTTTTGGTTGAACAAATACAATTCTTCAGCTAGCTCTGTGCAAATTTTGCCTGTCAGCTTTACCAGTTCTCTGTCCTGAGTTCTTTGCTCTGCAGAGTCCTACTGTTCTCCAAAGGAAAGCCCCTCTGATTTCCACACCAGGATGTATGTGCTCCATTTTCAGGTAGAGTTCTCAGGTGCTGAGACACCTGATGTAGGAGTAAGCTCTTCAGTCCCTGAGAAGAGGCTTTGTATAGCTGGTACACTCCTGACTTAGGGTCATATTACTTGGTGACATTCCTGGCAAGACTTGTTTTGATTTTTCTTTTCCTTTCTGATGTTTTCTATCACTTTCCCTTGTGGAGATGTGAGATCCCCAATTCTTAGTTCTTTTTCAAAGGCTGTAGTTTGTATCTACATGCAGTTTTGCTGTGTAATTATCATTTAATTTTTTGAATAATTTGAGCCATTTCCCTAATGGGAAATATTGAATTTTTTTGTACTTATTTGCCATCTGCATATCCTCTCTGGTAAAATCTCTGTCATGTCTTTTGCCTATTTTCTAATTATATTGTTTGCTTTTTTATTGTTGAGTTTTTAGAGTTGCTTATATATTCTGGTTACCAGTTCCTTGTTGAACATGCAGTTGACAAATATTTTTCCCAATCTGCAGATTTTCTTTTCATCTTCTTAACAAGGTTTTCTACAGAGCAAACATTTAAATTTTGATGAAGTTCAATTATTCAATTTTTCCTTTTAAGAATTATGGAGTTCTCAAGTTTAGGAATTCTTTGCTGAGCCCTACATCTGGAAAATTATCCTATGCTTTTCTAATAGATTCTAAAAGTTCGATAATGCTATGTTTTGCATTTAAGTTTGAGATCCATGCTGAGCTAATT
Organism: Solenodon paradoxus; assembly: GCA_004363575.1. Taxonomy (NCBI): domain Eukaryota; kingdom Metazoa; phylum Chordata; class Mammalia; order Eulipotyphla; family Solenodontidae; genus Solenodon; species Solenodon paradoxus. The sequence goes on from RJWH01000886.1 coordinate 254,486, forward strand.
TTTATGTAAAGCATGAGACTTAATCAAGATATATTTTATACATACCTATGGATGTCCAATTGCTCCCACAGCATTTGTTGAATAAGCAATCTGTCCTCCACCGAATTTCTTTTGCAATTTGTCAAAAGTCAGTTGGGCATATTTGTGTGGTTTTATTTCTGGGTTTTATATTTTATTACTTTGGTCCATGTGTTTATCCCTCCACAGTTACCAGATAGTCTTTATTGTGTTACTGTATAATAAGGCTTAAATTTGGGTAGACTGATTGTTCCCATTTTACTCTGTTTAAAAAATTGTTTCAACTAGTCTAGTTCCTCTGTCTTTCCATAAGATTAGAATAATCTGGTCTATATGATACTTTTGCTGGGATTTTGATAGGCTTGGCATTAAACTTACATATCAATTTAAAAAGAATAGATATTGTTACTATGGTATGGTTTCCAATCCATGAACATAATATATTGTTCCAATTATGTAGATCTTTGACTTCTTTCATCAGCATTTTGTAGTTTTCAGCATACAAGTCCTGTACATGTTACTTTGTTGGTTTTACACTTATTTCATTTTTCAGAAACAGTTATAAACTGTACTAGATTATTAATTTCTATATACATATGTTCATTGCTAGAATATAGATGTACGATTGATCTTTCAGATTTATGTTATAGCTTTGTTACAGTCACTTAACATTCTAGGAGATTTTGTTTTGCATCATCCTTAGGATTTTCTGTGTAGACAATCATGTCGTGTCACAAAAAAGGACAGTTTTATTTCACGGTTTCAAATATGTCTGTCTTTTATTTCCCTTTCTTGCCTAAAGTATGAGTTAGAACTTCCAGTACTATGTTGAATAAGAGTGGTGAGAGTGGTCACCCTTGCCTTATTCTCTGCCTTCGGGGCAAGCATTCAGTGTTGCACCATTAAATGTTATGTTAGCTGTAGGATTTTTAAGATACTACATCAAGCTGAGGAATTTCCTTCCTAGTCTCATTTTTTTTTGCCGGGGGGAGTGATTTTATCTTGAATGAGCTTGATTTGGTCGATTTTTGCATTGGTTGGCTTATACGACCATGTGATTTTTCTTCTTTAACCTGATAATATAGTGGATTACATTGACTGATTTCCTAATATTGAACAAATCTTGCATTCCTGAAAACCCATGTGCTTATGCTATGCAATTCTTTTTATATATTTCTGAATTACATGCTTAATATTTTGTTAAGGATTTTTTTGCATCTATGTTTATAAGACAGATAAGTTGTAGCTTTCTCTTCATCCTACCTTTGGTTTTGGTATCAGGATAATACTACTAGCTTCATAAAAAATTGGGAAATACATTCTTTTCCCTTCTATTTTGTGGAAGAGATGGTATAGAATTGTTGCTAATTCTTTTTAAACACTTGGTGCAACGTTTCAATGCAGTCTTCTGGATCTATTCTTTTTTGGAGTTTTTAAGATTTCCTTAACAGTTACAACCTATTCAAATTATCTGTTTTATATTGGTTAAGTTCTGGCAGTTTGTGCTCCTCGGGGAATTGGCTCATTTCAATGACATGAAAATTTCTGCACGTGGGGACTTCAATACTGGTTTGTTTGCTTTTTTAAAGCTCCACAAGTGATTCTAACATGTAGTCAAGATTGAGAGACACCGATTTAGGGTGTGGTATGTGAGGTGAGGCTGGAGAAAACCGAGTTGGAACCAAACAAGGAAAGTGCTCAGATTTGGGTTTTAGAAAAGTTTAACCTGTTATCAGCATGTTTCTGTAGATTTGATAATGATGACATAAAATACTGGGGGAAAAGGCATTAGAAAAGGCACTGAGTCAAGGAGACCTACTAGAGGGTCACTGCATTAATATAATTAAATTAGGCTAGGTTGTGTCAACAAACCCAAAAATGAGTAATGACTCAACCACTGCAGAAGTTTATTCTGCACATATATAAGTCTAACATGGACATTTCTGATCAGCAGCTAGCTCTCCTCCAAACAGATTCAAGGATGTACTATCTTTTCCATTTTATGAATCTGTCATCCCCTAAGGCTTTGGTTTTCAAACTGTGCACTAAGGTGCATCAAGATTCCATAGCTGGCATGCCCTGGTGGAGCAGTCGTTAGGACAGTCATCTCTGAAAGACACAAGTCACATACCCTTGGGTTCAAGTCCTGGGTCTAGGGGAAACAACCAGTGTGAACAACTAAATTAAAAAAACTTCTTTCTCCTCTCTCTTCTTGCCTGCCTGCCTACTCACCTTCATTCCTGCCTGCACTTTTCCTTAAAAAATAAATGCCATAATGAATTCATAGGACCACCATGGACGATTTTAAATTTTTGAGGGAAACTCAGCCATACTTCTTTTATCTGTTGGACACCATGCTGCCTGTTAACTGCAGGTAGGCCTACTCAGAATTTGATCACATTACATTGCTTTTGTTGGTGTTCTATTTTTCCAAAGCTGGGGTTTGGGTGGTCACTGTGACAAAAAGGGGGTTTCCTGTGAAAACCAATGTGAAACAGGCTTGCCAGTTTGTCAATGTTTAATTTGATTTGAAGGTTTGAGAAGCTAGGTGATGTCCAAGAAGCACACACAAACCAATACTATGTATTTGGAGTCTTTCAAATTATTTGTATTATTATTTTTTTAATTGGCTACTAAGTGAAAAAGAGACAGGCAGACAACATAGGAGAAACTGAACTCAGTAGCTATGTGGATGGCATAGACTCCAGAGAAACTGAAAAGAACTGCTCTAAATTAGAGACATATTAGTGTGTGGAGCTACAAAGAGATAAGAAACAAGAAGACCTCAAATTTTCTGACTTGTTTGGGAGATGGCATTAAGGAAGGGAATTTGGAAAATGAGAGGACATGTATAATGCTTTGACTGCAATAGGGAAGGAACATGATATAATGTCAGGGGGAGATATACTGAAGGAGATTTAAGTACCAGAAAAACATAGTCTTCGGATTATTTTTATCACTCCTCCAAAACAATGAGTTGTCTGTAAGACCCTCACCCCACAGTTGTAACAGAAAAAGAGAAAATGGATTTCAAAAGCCACAACCTAAAGCGTGGACAGCAAAACAGACACTGGTGAAATTCTTCACTTCTCGATGGTCCATTATGTACAGATGCACAGATTTTTAAAATATCAGGAAGATGGCAACAGAAATATTATTGTTGAAAACTCTCTATAGTAAGTCACAAATTTTCAAATGCTAACGAGAGGCAGAGAGTATGTGTGTGTTCTCTGCAGTATTTGCTGTATCTGCCTAGAATGGTGCCTCTCACAATAGTAGGCGTCTGGTAACTGCTGAATGAGTGAGCACATTAATCCCAATATAGCAAATGATGACTGGATGATGAGCTGACTTGTGGCAAACAGAATTACTGCTGGATGGTGCAGAAGCAAAATGATAAAGGAACAGAATGTGAACAGAAGTAGACAGAATTATTTCCCTAAGCGTACATGGTTGATTATTTTCACCATTGCCTTACTAGGGGGATTGAAGCTCACATCACAATACTATAGCTCTCTCTGTGCTTTACATTTGGAAAGAATATTACTGCTTGCATTACAGTTTTATCTCTGTATTACTTTTAGTGGTGCCACTAGGAAGTTTATCCCCCTCTGGAAATAAACAGACGCTTTTTGCAATACTCATTTCTAGTTCCTCCTAACATCCCCTGGTTCAGCAAAGCTGTGAGGATCAAAGATGGGTTTCGTGATCAACAGCTACATTCTCCTGCTTAGTTCTTGCCAACCTGGCGAACAGAGAAAAGTCTTCTGGATTTTCTCCCTCTTTGCAGTGACATGAGGGAGGTGCCAGAGTTTTTACCATCTCCTGGGAAACTAGGCAGAAGTTAGATTAGTGGCAAGGACTTACACAGCACATAAATATTCCCTAGTACAAATACTCATGCGAAAGAAAGTATTGGTACTTATCTCCCATCGTGACAGGGAGTGCTAGATGAATGCCTGCGTGCTTCTTAGAGCACCTCAAAAGAAAAAGCATATACAGATCTGCAGTACTCAGTGTAAAAATCTGCAATCCCCGAATATGTGAAATATAGATCAGATTAAAAAAACAAAAACAAACCAGAACCAAGATGTGGACTCTTGGTATAACTCACTCAGATAGCAAATGTCTCCCAAAGCATTAAGAAAAACAATCAGTCTTAAAAATCTGGCAACACTAGAATTTTGGTTCCAGTTTTCCACTTCTCCAAAGCAAGTGATTTAATTGTCAAAATCTGCTATTGCTAGTGTCACATCTTCAACAAGTTATTTAATTTTTCTGGGTCTTCGTTTCTGTAGCTCTAAAACAGGGATAATAAAAGCACTTGCCTGTTGAGTTTTGTGAAGCTTAAGTGATAAAAATCCTTATAAAGAACTTAGCTATAGTACAGTTCACATAGTAAGTTTTCAGCATACATGTAAGCCATGGTATTATGTTGCCATTAGTTTCTGGATATGGGAAAATGTCAAGGATGCATATTGCCAGTCTTTCACTACATTTTGATTGCTCTGAAGAGAAGCCAGAATTAACAGTAGTATCTAATCATTTGTTAAGTCTTAGACTCTTTTGAGAATCTAATGAAAGCCATATGTTCTCTCCCCAAGAAATACTTTGTATGTAATTTCAGGAAAAGTCATGGACTTCTGGAGTCTGTCCAAGTACTTTATTCAAGAAACCCCAAGGATTTCTTTTTGTAGGATCATACTTGAGAAGTGTGAAATCTAATAAATATCCTTTCCTAAGATGACATTTAAAAATCTGTGTGCAGGTCAGATAGGGGTCATGGCATAGGAAATCATGTCCAAATCTATCAGTCATATGCACCTATGAAAGTCATATCATAATGTAAATGAAACCACATTCAAGTATCAGAAAAGTGAAGTGACTCACCTCTGGGAAATGCTCTCTCTTCCTGAGCAGGATGGCCTGAGTGGTGAACACATATGTCTCAGGATCTATAACGGTCAGAAAAAGGCACTGGGCAGGAGGTCCAGTAATTACACTGGCCTCAAGAGCCAGGTAGTTTTCCTTGGGGAAAACTCACCACCTGTGACTTTTTACTTCTAGGTACTTATAATCACATTTTCAAAGCTGTTGACAAGGTTGAAAACTGAATTCTTCAAGTTAAACATAAGCAATTAGCACAGCTAACTTTGAAATTACTCTGATTTTCAATGTCCCCCTAGAGAAGCTTTATAGCTTTTCTTACAGTTACTTGTGGACCATTTTGGTCTAAAAGTATTTTTCAAGCATCTACTATTGTCAGACTATGTGCTATAGGCTAGCATTTCAAAGAGCAATGGTCACGGCCTCCTCCTTTCTGTTGCTCACATTCTAAATGCCTAAGAGACAAATGTCAACACTAATACTTCCAATGAAGTGTATTGGTCCATAACATGGCTGGGAGTCTGAAGAGTAACAGTTCAACCTGCGGTAGGTTATGGATGTGTAATAAGAGGGTTAAACTCTTCCTTTAGGGGAAAGTGGTATATTTGTTTGCAGTATCACTATTATTTCACTTATACTGGAGAAAGAGATATAGCAAAAATTTCTTAGCAAATTAATGAGACATTGTTGGGGAGGGAAATCTCTTATTTTTGCATGCTTTTAAAAATCGCCTTTTGATGGCATGCCCTGGTAGAGTAGCAGTTTGGTCAGGCGCCTTTGGTCTGCAAAGTCCATGTAGATACATGTCAAGGATCCTGCTTCGTGTCCCGGGAAGAAACAACCAAGATGAACAACTAAATAAAATAAAGTGCTTCTTCTTCCTCTCTTCCTTCCTCTGCTCACCTACACCCCTAACTGGACCTTTCCTTCAAAACGAATCCTTTTGGTGAGTATATTATGTTGAATCACCATCAGAAATAAAAACCCAGAGCTACTGTGGTTGCATTAGATTGATCAGATATTCTGGTCTGGCAGTTCAGCTGAACAGGGAATGATGAGAGAGATGTCTTATCCACTTGTGGGTGAGAAGCAAGGAACAATCAGGAGGTGATGGAAGACTCTGGGACATCAGGTGAGGCTGTGCTAACAGCTAGAGAGTTAGTATTAGTGAGTTAGGTAGCTTAGCAAGCTCCCAAAATATGGGGCTAAACCCCGTTCGGGGGCTGTTGCTTCTTCAAAGAAACTGAAAGGACAGTGCTTGCGGTCCCATTCTACCTGAAAGGAAATCGAGAGAGGGTAAACTTCAACAAGACCTGTTTGATCTCCTCTTTTCTCAAGTACCCAGGAGTCCAGCATGAGTTAGACAGCCTGGCTGGAGAACTTAAAATGACGGCATCCCTGATCCATCCATTTTAAAGCAATCAGTACTTTTCAAAATGTTCTCATATCCATTATCAAATTTAACCCATAGGACAACACTGTGAAGTAGAGAAAACTCCCAATTTGTAGGTCGGGAAACTGAGACTTAAAGTTACTTTGTCAAGCAGAACTTGTATCTGCTTTAAGCACATGAAAGGGCCGCCTCACAGAACTGAATGCTATACCATTTCAGACTTGTCATAAAGTCGTTGCTAAACAATGGCCATAAGAATGTATAGAATAAATACTACCAAGAAAGGGTTGAAAAAATGACAGCCTCAGACAGATTTGAACCATTGGGAATAGTAAATCGGTCTCTTTTATTTTGTTACAGATGTCAGGGGGCATTTATTTGACTTTCTCTTGTTTTATGAGACTTGATCCATTTCAAATAAAGGAACAGATGAAAAACTAATAGTGCAGTCACTGCAGATAACTAAGACCCAAGGCAGCAAGGGAGCCTATGGACTCTCTGTGGAGAAGTCAGGCTGCCTGCTATAGTGAGTTTCAGTTTTATGAGAACCCTATTGAGTATGCCCTAGAATTCAGACCTGGAGGTGGCTGCCCATGTCAAGCACTCCCACATCCCACTGTCTGCTTCCTCAGCCCTGAAAACAAAGTCACCCCTTTTCCTCCCACCTCCTCTCCGGGTCCAGCTCTTTCCTCATGATCCTCATAAGAAATAACTCTGCTCTTGTCCCAAGAGAAAGGCTCCCCACTAGGGTGAGCAGCAAGAGAAACAAGCAAACAAATCAGTCATTACTATTTTCTTTCTGCTCAGATCTTTCATTAGAACTGCAATCACCACATATAAGCCCACCTTACTCAACTGTTTTCTCACTCTTGAGTATGAAATTCCTTAGTCCTTTTCAGCCATCCATCCATCCGTCCGTCCGTCCGTCCATCCGTCCATCCATCCATCCGTCTATCCACTCATCCATCCATTCAAACTCTTATTATCTATTGATGATTTGCTAAATGATCTTACTATCTAGAAATAAACAAGATAGAATTAGTCTCTGCCCTCAAGTAACTTACATTCTACTAAGAAATAAGATCTTAGGTGGTTAAAGCCCTAACAACTATGTTTTGTGATTACTTGCAAAAGAAAGAGTAAAGATTCTAGTCTGGGGCTAACTGGGCAACACTTGCTAGAAAAATATTTGCAACTGGTTCATGGTATCATGGGAAAAACGGCCACACTGCTTTGAAAGTATCATAAAACCTTCTCCAGACATTAAACTATCAAATAGCATTCCATTGATTTCAAGGTGCCATAACCTGTAAGGCACACTGTTATTTTATTTACCACTAAGAAATGCTGCCAATTAAGTGACCACATAATACTTTCTTATCACTATCTAAAAATGTTATACTTATGAAAAAATAGGTGCACATAAGTAAAGGAAAATCTAAGTTACATATAGCAGTTAAGATATTACAACTTCATATTCCCTTTCTGAATCATTTTGGTCAAAATATGGCCATTGATGTGCATATTTTTCACATGATATGAGCCACTGGTCATCAAGAACACTGGTGATGCAGATATCCTAGCGCAGGTTCTGTTAATATCTATTAGACTTCTACTCCAAGCTACTGAGACACATTTGGCAAGTTTTGATGCTTGTTTTTCCTTGATCTTAGAAATGATCAACAGAATGTTTTAGACAACAATGCATGTTTTTTGCTCAGATGGTTTATTGAGTGAAACCCAAAGAGTCTCCATTTATCCAACCATATCACCAGAATTACAACCAAGTAAGAGCATTCCCAGGTGGTAATGATGACATGACAATAGTTGCAGGTTCAATAGCAACTCGAAGATGCATCCTGGTTTCATGGTTATTAAAATACGGGGAGGAAAGATGGAGCTTTGAATAAATGAAATACATCATGTTCCTCCAAAGTCCACTTTCAGCTGAAGTCCTTAAGGTACCCAAGGAAGGAGGCCAAGCAGGCAAAGTTCTAAGTCTCCTGTTTCACCTTCAGCTATTTCTGTCTGTTTTCTCCTTTATTAGATTTTTTTTTTTTTGTACAAGATTTCTACTAGAGAAAGCATCTATGAATCCTATCAGGTGGAGGTATGGCAGCTCTCAGCTCTGGAACTCTGTCTCAGCTAATAAAACACAAGCACTTTGGAGTTATGACTCTTTAATTTCTAGGAACTTCACTGCCATGGGCTTCTTCCAAAGTCTTGGAAAAAGTCCTAACAATACATTTATACAGTCACATGGTTTTATAAAATCTGAACAAGATATTTTTGTCTTATTATTCTTAAAAAGCAGTCTCCCCTCAAATTATATATGCTCCCAGTGCTCCAATCCTAGAATTTCCTTTGAGAATACCATTTTACATCTGAATAGCGCTTAACAAAAGTTGCCTAATAGAATCTGATACAATTTCTCATTTGATTCTCACAGAAACTCAGGATCCTAAAGATGAATAATTGAGAGCTTTTCAAGGTTAGATAATTTGCCTAAGGATACCATATCAGGCAAATCATTTTGCTAAAATTTAAAACCAGGTGCTCTAAAGTCAGTCTTCCTACTCATCAACCTTAATTAACATGGGGTTCCTTGACTTGACAAGTTACCAAAGTGACTCCTATTTTAAAAAGTTCTAAATTCTAATACAAAGTTCTAAACTACTTTTAAAGTAAGTGTGAAATATTACACAAATTGTGATTCAAGTAGATGCTGAAAGTCACGTGCACACAACAGAAGAATATTTACTTACTTGTATTGAGTTAGTGCCCCCTCCAATCTGCTCTTGGAAGGCTACGTCAGTTTCAAAAAGAACAACTTTGTACTTAAAGTCATGAGAAACACTCCCTGCTTAATAGCTAAAGAAAAACCTTATTGCTTTTGGTTTGTTTCGTTTAATCTTTGTCCAGGGTCGCAATACTTGCACACACAGGAGCATATTTTTCTCATCTCTGAAAGCTCAATACATATTTCCTGAACAAATATGTCTACCACCTTTCCTCTTCTCCCGTTGCCTGTTTCCTTGAACAGATTCAGCCCGTGGTCTGCATACAATATCGACCTTTGTTATCAAGTATGAACAGAGCAGAGGACAGTTTCTTTTTAGAAGCAAAATGCCCTGCCAATGCCTTTAAAATCCATTAAAGAGTATCTCACCAAGCCCATGAGAGCATTACAATAATTGCTTCTTTTACCCAGGTGAAAAAGGACAGATCTGTCAACTAAAGAAGTGCAGAAGCAATTAACACCTCAACACTCTACTGGGAAATTGCTTAAATTAAAGAAATAACAGGGATGCTTCATAGTTATTGTATTTCTAATATTTAGTTAGTGGCCTAGCTGTAGAGTGTCTTAGTCATGCAAATCCAACCTCTAACACAAGGCCAGAAGCTGGTATGTACGTGGCTTGGGGGTGTCTGTGGGTATTTACATGTGTGGCACATATGGTTCTTTGGTCACATTTGTCAGAGGCTGACTGAAGAAATAGGGCTCGTACATGCATATATGAAATCAACATGCAAGGCTATGTGTGTCTTCAATCAATAACTTCTCAGGCATAAAAACACAAATTTGGGTTCTGTGCTGCTACCAGAGGAATCGCCTTATCTGTCTTTACTCAAGGCTGGGTTACTAATGGAAAATGTGTGTTTCCCAAACCTTCTACACAAACAGTACAGACATCTGACTGAACTGGGATGATAATCAGACAGGTAAACACCCTCTTTCATTAGAGCCAGATCTAGAGAGAATCTAGAAGCCCAATTATCATCTGCCCTTCTTCCGAGAGACAGCCATTAATATTACAGTCTGTATTTGCAGCGGTTCTGGTATATGTTAGGGTGTTGAGGAGCACAGGAGCAGCAAACAGTGTTGGGCTCTCACAAATCTTACTACAGGTCCTTTCATCCCCACTTCTAATGCTTGACTTTTTCAAAAAGGACCAAAGGCTGTGCCCTGGTGGCTCAGGCAGCTGAGAAAGTTGGGCTGTGAGTCATATAAAGCCAAAGGATCAAGGTTCATGACCCAAGGCTGGGGGAAAAACCAAAATAAATATCTAAATAAAAGGGATCAAAGTTACTCTTAGATTTCTCAGAGAAAATCACATTGGATGCCTTAGTCTCATTTTTACACAGGTAAAGTCAGGTTAAAAAAATAGAAAACATATATAATATACAAGAAAAGCAGCAATTAATACTGAAAGATGATGGAGGATACTTGAAGGAGGAGGGCAGTTTGTTTACCAGACTGGTGACTGAATTAAATCACAGATAATCTTAAAGATCATTTGGTTCAAGATCTACCTCTCTTTGGTTTTTATGTGTCGACAGCCATCATGCAGTACTTTTTGGAACACCCTCAGTGTGAGAAACGAATTCTCTCAGAAAGCCATCTACGTCTTCTTAGATGGTTTCAATGAAAAATAAATGCATTATTAAGAACCTTAGATGTACCAGGCCTGACTCAGTATGCTGGAGCAAAGAGACTCTAGGGTGATCCTCCATGATCCCAAACTCCTGGGTATGAGCTCTGGCATTTTTCTGAGTATAGATATGACTTGTGACTTGTATCTAACTGGCATAATATGGCAAGGTGCCAGGATGTGTGTGGTTACACATGTGTGCTTACACACATAGGCTGCAGTGTTCATCTTCATAGAGACTTTCCTGCTCTTTGATCTCTGCGGAAGCAGGCCACCATCTTGGTAGTGAAGGCAGCCCTCTGGCTTACTGCCAGCAAGAAAGTGAAGACCTGAAGTGAATTTTGCCAACACCCTGCGTGAACTTCAAAGCAGACCCTTCCTCAGTTACATCTTATCTGAGGCTGTAGCCCTGGCTGACATCTTGATTTGTGAGACTCTAAAAAAAGGACAAAATGATATGCTTAGATTATTAGCCACAGACATTGTGAAATAATAAAAGCATGTTATGTAAAAGTATGAAATAATAAAAGCTGCTAAATTTGTGATAATATTGGCATACAGCAATATATAATATAGATGTTTTATATGCATGAACTCATTTAATTCTCATTACTTTATTATTTCATACAGTGAGAAAAATGATACATGAAGCATGAAACTTAAGCAACCAGCCTAAGTCCACAGAGCAGTAGGTGGCAGGGCTGGAATTCAAAGTAGGCAGACTAACTCATCTGCATTCCAAGCCAATAAGGTTACACTGCCTTTCTGTTCTTAGAAAGTTGTACCATAGGTTATGTCCAGATCTGGCTTCCTATATCTCATCCTTATACCACAGGTCAAAAGTCCAAATCCTGGCATTTCCTGGTGGAGTAGGGGTTAGATTCACTGCCTCTGGCCAAAGGCAGTCCACATACATCCCAAAGACCCAGGTTCCATCCTGGGATTGGGGGGAACCACCAAGATGAACAACTAAATAAAAAAATAAAATGTTTTTTATTCCTCTCTATCTGCCTGCCTGTCTACTTGCCTTCATTTCTATCTGCATCTCCCCTTTAAGACAAAAAAGTCCAAATGCTGGTGCTAATCATACATACTAAAGAAAAAAAGCAGGCTGTGTGCAATCTGATCAGCAGGGCGTGGACATGGAACCGGATGAAGAGCAAGGGGTGCTATCTTATGGTACTCGTTGGCCAAACAAATACATTTGCAGGCTGTCCTCCGTCAGAAGAGTTTTCGTAATGATTCTGAGATCATGGGAAACACTGACTCCTCTTCATATGACTTACATGATTGGAAACCAGTTATCACTTTTATTTCAGATCTGTTTTCTCTTACTTTTGTGAATGATGAGATCTACCCAATAGCCTTGCTCTCTCTTTTAGATGGTCTTCTTGAAGTGCATGCATATTTATAAGGATGCTGGCTTTGCATGGTATTAGTTCTTTCTCTTCTCCATCTGCAGGACTGAGTCTGGGATGCTCATCAAGATACGGTTCTGGGAGGAAATGTTAAGGCACCTGGTAGAATTTTCCAAGTTATCTGGTATAGAATCAGAAGAACACAGGGAAGAAATCTACTGATGTTAGAAGTCGATGCAACATTACTTTGAGCATGGTGAAATGCTACAGGGAGCTACTCAGTTCTAATGATGCATTTCTGGTGGCTTCTTAGCAGAATAATATTAAACTAGAACAGATAGAATTAAATATTTAAGTAAGAGGAAGATTATGTCAAAAGTTGTGATATTTAAAAGAATACCATAGCTGTTTAAAATATATCCAAGCTTCCAGACTCAGGTAAATTACCTCCCAGAGAATTTAAATGTGCAGGTGTGATCACGAAAGAGAGTAGAAATGAAAGATAAGTCAAAGAGCTGTGAACAAGTGAGCACCTTAATTTCTACGATGAAGGGCTCTGGAAATCCTGATCTCTCCTATTACTGGCATGTCCTGGAGAAAAAATTTGAAAGAATTATTATACCACTGAAGAATAAGGCACACAAGTATTATTACAAAAAATGACAATACAATGTAGATATGATATTTGAGTATTTCAGTGGGTTTCTAGAAAGTTGTCTCATGATAACCTGTGGTCAGAACAGAGCACTGTGTGCTGAGAGTGTGTGCTTTGAAGGCCACTTAGACGATGCTACCCAAAGTCTGCACATCAGTGTTACTGGGGAGGGCCAAAGTTTATGGCAGGGGGTGCTGCAGAGCTATTTTTGGACTGCTATGCTCAAATTCATAACATTCTACTAGAAGCTTATCAAATTTGTGGCTAACTCAACACTAAGAAGAGTAATAGACACATGTGATGATCAGGAATAGAGACTATTTCTACTATGTTGGAAAGATGAGCTAAACAAGTCAAGAGCTGGGTACATAGCTGAAAGTGAGGGGCTTTGAATAAAGGCAATTCTAAACTCAAATACCTACCAGTTGTTACATGAGCTTGGGCAGTTACTTAAGCCCCGTGAGCCTTAATTTCTTCTTCTGTACAAATTAATAATTAATAATCTCTTTTGAACAAATGAGACAGGTACATGGCAGATGCCTGATAGTTGTGACCTTTCTCACCTCCCTTTCTCAACTCTTACAGTGGAATACAATAGAAATAAGTGTGCAGAAAAATGAATGAGGAGTTGTCCAGCATTGTATGGACAAGAGAGGAAGCCTAGCTCTAAGAGCAATTCATCAGAACAAGACCAGCAGGTTTTACTTAACTACCAGTTCAACTTGAATAAACATCATTATTTCATTTCAAGTAAAATCTTAATCTGCGCACAAGCAGAACATCCAGATCAGGGAAGTAATGGTTCCTTTGCACTATAGTCTTCAGACCGCAGCTAGAAAAAGGGTCAGTTTTGTTTGCCACATTCTGAAGAACACTGGCCCACTGGACAAAGACCACCAGGTGTGGAACGCATGTCACAGAGGCAATGTTGATATAAGAACGTGCTTTACCTGGTTAAGTGACAGCAAGAGCAACAAAGGCTTGGAGAAGAGACAAGAGGTGCTTTACTTACTTTGGGGGAAATTCAGAAGAGCACTGGGGTAGAGGTACAGGTGGGAAATGCCTAAATAAGGAATATTTCCTAACAGGTAGAGAGAGAAGAAAGTGCAGGCTACCTTATAAGATAGTAAGTTTGCTTTCTTTAAAAATATTGAATCAGGAGATGCTAGATGTGGAATTTTCTGTTGTGAAGGAGGAAACAGAGGGAAAGTTGTAGGTGTACATGCAAGTGTGTGTGGTAGGTGTTTGTTAGAGAAAAAAGCAGGAAGAGCTGTATTCCATCCTTCCAGCTCATTCTTTTGTAAGGTTTGATGCATTATAGTGATTAAGATCCAAAGGTAAGTTCAGGAAGAAGAGCCTTTAACTCAATGAGCATAGACTGAGCCCAGTTATGAATCTCACTGGGAAAAGTTTTGTGGGGGAAGATTTAACAAAAAGTATTTTCTTGGATGTTAGGGACTGTGACATTAAGTTGAGATAAGTCTAGAACCCAGAAAAACAAAGAGAGCAACTTGACATAGGATGAGCTAAACTGCCAAAAGTTTCAATAAAAACACATAATATTCTGGGTGTTCATAAAAAGAAATAATTATGGAAAGAAACTATTTTTTAATTATTATTTCACAGTGCAATATGACTTTTAGGAGATTAAATGTGTACCTCAGTCTGTGTGCACGTCATACCACACCCACCACCAGAGTCCCAGGGTCCTTCTAAGGTGGCCTTGGTAATTCCTTCCTCCCTTTGCCCCCTCAGCACCCCTCCCCCACACGCTGATAACCACAGTTTTGCAGCCTATGAATTCTGTAGAGGTCTGCCTGTTTGCTTTGTTTCTTTATATTCCACAGACAAGTGAAACCATCCAATACTTCTCTTTCTGACTTATTTCCCTTAGCATGATCCCCTCCAGTTCCATCCACGTGGTTACAAAAGGCACAGTCTCATCTTTTCAAACAGCTGTATGGAATTCCACTGAATGTATTTCTCACGGCTTCTTTATCCAGTCATCTGTTGATGGGCATTTAGATTGTTTCCACATCTTGGCTACTGTGAACTATGCTGCTCTGGACTAGGGGTGCAGATGTTTTTCTGATTAGAGTGTTTGTATTTTCTGGGTATGTGACTAGATATGGGAGGGCTGGATCAAATGGTAGGTACATCTTTATTTTTGAGGAACCCCTTACTGTTTTCCAAAGAGGTTGCAGTAATTCACATTCCCACCAACGGTGTAGGTTCCTTTTTCCTCTGTTGATGCTGATAATGGGAGATCACACGAAGTGATTTTAGTAACTTTTTTGTAAGGTTGAATGACTAGTCATACCATATGAGACTAATTTCATTTATTCAGTCTTATCTTAAAGCTTTGCATTATGCCAAGGCTTTACAAGGAAATCATAAAATATATAGTTATGGTGTTACCAGTTTAAGAAAAAATATTTTAAAGATTGCTTGGCAGATTGTAATTTTCTCCCTTGAAAAGGAAGCCCTGAAAATCATAAATGTATAAATTAGAGCACAGCCTGAAGCACTGTTAGTTTTCCTCCTCAGTTCCTCATAGCCTCGCTACTGCAGAAACAATGACCTCCATGACCTAAGCCTTCATGCACTGACCCACCTCAAATCAAGGACACCAGTGATGACTGGGATGGAGTTTGTGATATGGGTGGTCAGATATCACCTATGTCCAGGAGCTCCTGCTCACTTTACACTTTCTGGATATTTCTGAACAGAGGCTCAATTGGTCACTAGAAGTCAGTGTTAGATCTCATCCTCATTAAGGATTCTCCCCACCGCCTTTCACTTTCACTCACTGCTCAGGACTCTGGTTACAACTCATTTTATCTGAGGCTACCCAAGCTCCACTATGGAGCCCTGTGGCCTTAGGCACATTGCTTTAGCTCTCTCAACTTCAGTTTTCTCATCAGAGGGGAATGAACTTACTTCCTGGAGGAATTCTGAGGAAAGAGCAAAAATGAGATTTGTGAAAATGGTGACATGAAATGAATGGCACTAGTATTCTTATAATTATCTATGACTTCATTCTTCTTCTTGAGATTTTTTTTCCCTTTTTTAAAAAAGAATAGTGCAAACAAGAATGAAGGTGAGCAGAGGCAGGCAGGCAGAAAGACGTAGGAGTACGAAGTATTTTTATTTATTTTGCTTAGTTGTTCATCTGGGTTTCTCCCCGGCCCCAGGACACAAACCTGGGTTACAAAGCCAGGACCTTGGGATGTATGCGTCTGCATGGAAACATTACCCCATCAGGAAGCACCTCTTCTGCTCATTGAGTCCCCTAGCTTTGAGCTAATTATCACTCGGCCTCTTCCTTTGTTGTTTAGTAGTCCCTTTCACTTTGTAGCAAAAAACCAAATGTCTTCCACTCCCATTCAAAAGACCCACTGCTGCATTATAAACCAGCCACAACATATCACTCTACTGACAAAACACAGAGAATTGAGGTTTTCAAAGTCATTTCTCCTGACAAGAATTTCATTCCAAGCTAGTGCTTCCCAAAGCATGGGATAGCTAAACATTTATGGGTACAAATAAACATTTATGGATTTGACGGGACACGTAAATATATGCTTTTAAATTTTAGAATTAGAAACTAAAAAATTTTAAATAGAAAAATATAATCAGCAAGATCAAATCAGGTTAAAAAGCTTAGAAGCATGCTAAGTAAAAATGTGAATGAATTTAAATTTTCTTAAAATCACATTCAAGTACAGGTAGAAGCATAGAGATCTACCAGTCATGGAAATGACATGTGAGGGAATGAAATAGGCTGTTCTAAGTCATGTAAGTGCTAAGAATAACAAGGGAGAATTGACGGACCCAAATGATCTGTTCTACAGTAAGCTCTGTAAGATGGTTCTTCACTTTCCCGACTGCCAATCGATCAATACCACCTTCATCTGGCCTTATTCTCTAAAGCCACTTAATTTAAAAATCCTAGATTGAAGGTCTCCCCAACCTGAAGACTGGGAGAATTCATTTCTGCTCAGCGCAAAAATACTCAATGTAAAAAAGACGTGGTCCTTGCAGCTCTTGTGCGCTGGCCTCGAGCCTTTTTGTAAAGTGTCCCTCAGACACTGGGAGGTTTTTCTGGTTATAGTCAGAGTCACTCCATCTGAGAACTGGGCACACCTGGAGAACGACAGTGGCCCCATGCCACCACTCCTGTTACACAGGGAGGGGGCTTAAGGCATAAAGAGGCACAGATTCATTTACGATGAGCAATTTCTGCCTAAATTGCATGCTGGAAGAATCATTATTTAAAAGTCACTTGCTGCATATGTACCCCTTTATTACATTTCTCCTGTGTTTACTAAGATGTGGGAGAAATGTAAACACAATAGACTGTCATTTCTCTGAATCGCTGATGAAAGCCGCAGCCCTGAACACACAAATCAAGCTGCTCATTTTGCCCAATGCTATTTGCGGAGCACTTGGTATGTAGAAACAGCCACCCAGCAAAGTGGATCAGTTCTCAGGGGGGAAATCCTTAATGTGTACCTGGCGTAATAAGTAAGAAGTTCTGCTTTGCATCACTCTATTTATAGATGCCAGCTATTTTCATACCTTTTATTTTTTTGCCTTTTTCTGTAGTGGAACACTTGAACGAATCATTCTCATCTTGTCAATTTTACTGTTAAAATTGTGCTCAAACTTTCTCTCTAGGTGTTGTAGGACTGCACAGACATTTTCCGCTCAAACAGATACAAATGAAGCTGAGGGAGACTTCTGGCCTTTAAAATTCTCTAGCTTCTTGCTGACCTATATTTCACTCATTAGTCTTGGGCAGCAGATGATTTCCTTGGAAATGTCATATTTGCTGCAGTCTGATGTGAACAAGTTGCTATGCAGTACACATTGAATCAGAAAAGATGGAGTAAACACAGACTTTATTTGTAGGAAGTCCTTCTGGGCATAAGATAACAGATTCTGCACAAAGGAAAACTGACCACTGACCTCTGTCTGGTCATTGATTCCACAATCACTGAACTTATCATCTGCTAAGTACTGTTAGAGGCCCTGGAGATACAGTAATGAACAAGACACATAAGTACCTGCCCTCAAGTAGCTTATATTTCAGTGAGGTATGCAGAAACAGACACGTTTATTAGTTAATTGTACATAGTGATAAATACTATGGCAAAAACAAACACGTGACATATTTGCAGTGCTACCAATGGTCTTGACTGAGTCAAATGATGTAATTTTGCTAACTTCTTAAGTATTCGGTAATTTGAATACTTGTAAATACCATTACTATGGGTTCTTAATGCTGAGTGGGAGGGGCTCTGACAGGAAACATCTTGGATCATTGTCCCTGCCTTGGCCCATGCTTTTGAGGATGTGGGGACAGTTCAAGCAGCGATGGTGCACGTCCTGTTGGGGTCATGTCCTCACTAACTAGAGTTTGGATTCAGTATTTCTCACAGCACTGCAGGAGCCTTCATTTGTTGTCTTTTAACTTTTTATTTTGAAATAACTGGAAAGTTATTTGACAGTTGTCAACATTACTATAAGGAACATAGACTTCATCTACACACACGTATACTTCTAATGTTTTCTAAGTCATTTGAGAGGACACTGCAAATATCATGGCCTTTTACCGCTTTCCCCTCCCAGCTGTCCTGAGGTATAATTGACAGTAACTTGTAAGATATTTAAAGTGTGCCTGTGATGAGTTGATACGTGTATCCATCGTGTAGCACGAGTCTTTGCATGACATTTCATACTTGCTTGATTCAACCTGATTCCCTTCCATGATACTCACCCAGTTTTTGGAAGGAGCTCAATGGTGGAACTAACCTGGGGAAACAGAATCAGGCCTGAAGAGCAGAGTAAATGCCCTTAAACACCCGAGTGGTGATACAGCTATAAAAGTCTCATGTAAATGTCACCGTACATATCTGCTGTAATAATGAAAATTTAGACCAATGAAGCATTAAATTGTGTGCATAACAAAGGCAAAAAAATGCTGAACAGAGGGTAGAACCTTCAAAATTCCTGTCCTTATCCCCTTCATTCAAGGTTGTCAGCTTCTCTGTGTTTGCCAAGGGCACTGCATTATTTTCCAGACGTCGATTTTTCAGTAGGTTTTGACCTTTCCTGGATGTCTTCTAAATAGCTTGAGTACATACATCTTGCACCACTGGAAATTTCAGACACTCAGTTACATATTTCTATTCCCCTTTGTAAATACCCAAATGTGAGAAGCAAGAAAGACTGATATCAACTTCATTACATCATGACCAAATTGATGTCCTTTCTTATATTCAAGGAGGAAAAATATCCCACACAAACTTTTGTGGGCTCAATCTGGCTACAGAGTAACAAATGATAAGATTCCAGGGGTATCACAGTTTGGAAACAGAATAGAAAAGAATTATTGAGAGTTTCCTACATTTGTGAATTTCCCAGAATATCTTGTCAAGACTAACATAAACAAAGAACACTACTCTACTTGGAATGAGGAGACGAGTCAAATGCACTAACTTTTGGCCTGGAGGTCTAAGGCAGTATCCTGTCTTTTCTCTTCACTAACATTAGACAGATAAGATTAAATACTTCATTGCTAAGTATGTAAAACCACACATTATTGCAAAATCTGTCAAACTAAACCCAGAGTCTGGACAGATTTCCTCTAAAATTTGACATACCCTTTAAGCAATAATACTTCCATTCACCAGTAATTTTTTTCTTTTTTAAAGAAAGGTTCAGGCAAGAATGAAGTCAAGTAAGCAGACAGGCAGCAAGAGAGAGGAGGAAGAAACATCTTAATTTTATTTCCACTTAGTTGTTTACACTGGTTGTCTCCTCCCTGATCAGGGACTTGAACACAGAGGCCTGTGGCTTGCGTCCTTCGGCGGCGACTGACCTAAACACTAATCCACCAGGGTGCACCCACTCACTAGTAATTTTATCAAATAAAGGAAAATTAGATGAATAGATGCCTATTTTGAAAAAAAAACTTTGTACTTGGAATTCATATTTGAAAAATTTGGGTAGAAAAGAGATTGAAAATATACCTCCTTAATTTTTAACAGAATGTTAAATTTGTAATTTTAATTTAAACTTCACTATTATAGGGATACTCATCATTTTTTATTAATATCAATATTAAACATTTTACAAATTCTTATGAAAGATTAAAAAATGTTTTAAAAACTATTTTATGCCATAAGAGACATGATTAAATGACAAGCTTCCAAATAACATGAATAATGCATTTCCCTTTATCCAATGTAAACGCATTTGCTCCTAAGAGATATTTAATCCATTTCCATTTGGGGGGAAGAAAAAAAGAGGGGGATGAAAGGATTTACAGTTAGAATTGGCATTTAATGAAAGACACATATTTGCCTTGTGATTATAAAATAATTGCTATAGTAATTTTGAGTTTAGACAGAGATAGTAGATTCTGAAAACCAAACTATTTCTGTTAATATTCCATAGCACCTCTTTGGGACAGAATTATTAAGTTACTCTGTTTTATGTCATAAAAATAGCAGAGCTCATGTCAAAAAATATCATCTAAGTATATGCATATAAATAGTTACTCTAGGAAGTATCAGGTCTATATTTGTAGAATGAGTTTCAAAGAATAGCTTAAACCTCCTAAAATGTGGTTAGAGCAGCTTCAAATGCCTTCTGCTAACACCACTACGGCCTACCTCTTCTATCAGAGAAAGTGCTCATTGAATAATCAAAGACTCACCATCACTGGATCATTGGGATTGGAGTTTGAGGGACAATGGAGAGAAAAGCCATTGGGTCTCTAAAGTTGCAGCTTCCTTGTACTTACTCTCCAGTAACGGGACAGCAATACAACTCTCGGGCTACATCTGCTTTACCTTTGCACTGAGAAGATCCAGGACTGGTAGATGAACCAAACTCTACTTTTAATTCATTTCTTTCATTCTAATTCTCTGGTGCACTTTTCTCTAGACCTACCTTTCTTTGCTACCAGGGTGGTTAAGAATACCTTTGAAAAAAGTCAGATTGGGAGGAAAGCATAGGAAGAAAGGCATGAACTTGAGTTATACAATTCTTTGTGGTTCAACTTAGTCCATCAGGAGAACACTCAGGGGTTTTTCAGCTGACGCGCCAGTAAGTAATAGTGTGCATTTCTCCTTCATGGACTTAGTGGGAATAAAGGTGGACACAGTAGGTGAATAGTTAAGATTGATGCATGCTGGTTTAGATCTCTCTTTAAGTGACTTCTTGGCCAAAGACCAGGGTGACTTCTTTCTCTATGCCAGAACAAGAATTAATGGGTATTTTCAGGTAAGACAGTAAAGATCTGGAACCCCAAGTGTCAGAGATCAGCGAGGAAGCAGTATTCAAGAAAGTCCTTATTTTTCTCCTTAAGATAATAATAAGTAATAATCTTAGCCTTCTGGCTGTTGAATTTTTATTTTTCTTAGATGGTTCTAACTGACTAAGAAGATTTTGTGAAGACCCCCTCCCCACAACACTTCTGGCTGACACCTCTGAGAAATGAAAAAAAATATATCTGACCATGTTCAAACTCCAGAAAAAGTGATCTGTGAAGTCTACCCAAAAAGTTCATGATTCCAGTGGCTTTAAAGGAATATAGAGAGGAATGAAAAGAAAAATTTTACAATGAAGAATCACTTGTGTGTCATGAACTAAGGATTATGTTAACAATCTCTGTAGACCTAACATATAACTTAAAAATACTTAATGACTTTAAGGAAAAGTCTGGCCCTCAAGGATGTGTTATAGTTTAGTATGCACTGCTACAGAGCCCATGAAAGAAAAACGTAGTAGCCAGTGCTTTTGTTGAGTACCCCACAGAGTGGTGAGGACACTGGGATGTCTCCTCACTCTTTTTGACAGAGGAGTACTGAGCACGAGCCAATGTGGAGACGTCAAGAGGGAAATAATGGATAACTGCAGTCTTGAGCTGCCAGCTTTGTGTACATCCTTACTGCTGACAAGGAGAAAGAAGAGAACACAGCCCACAGCTGACTGCAATAGTGTTTCTAATGGTGAGAAGTGCTAAGAATGATGCTTTATAAGATGAAGGAAAAGAAATCTCAGCACTGGGTGATGCCATCTAATTACAGAATTCAAATTACTCTAGAATCTTTAAAGCAGGGAAACAAGGGTGAATAACACTCACAATATGCCTCCTTATAAAACATGTACTTTCATAATGAATCAAAGCACTACAATCGAAGCTTCAGAATAAGAATAGGAAGAGACATATGCAGCTCCTATACAAATAAGTAACAAATATGAACTGGGTTGCTCAGAATATGGACTCATCTTGCTCCTTATTCAAAAAGAAAATTTCCCTCTTCACTAATAGATTTACCAAACCACTCAACTTACTACTGGAAACATGGCTTTGTTTCTTCTGAATTGCTACCGCTACTGTCTTTAAAATCCTGTAGCTAAGGTTTACTTGTATCCAATTTACATGTATGAAATATATAGACATTATTTTTGATACATGTTTAAATATAGTAGTGCTTTTAACCCTTCTCTTAAGCACAGCTTTCATAAGAGATTTTTTTCATAAATTACTTATTTCATGTAAAGTTTGAATAACTTTTTTATTTTCTTCTCCTTTTAATTTACATTTTTTATGTCATTATCCAGTTCAAAGCTTCAAAATATTAGTTTGGAGCAAAGGTAATTTGAGACATTTCTCTAAATTGTTTTGTTGAAAAAACATATCACACACTGCCATTTCCAGAATCCTACTCACAACTTCGTAAGAGAACTAAGTCCCAGAATTATGAGTTGTCCAATGGAAGAAAATACCAGTTCAAGGAGAGAAGATGAAAGGAGCAATTTTTTATTCAGCATATATATGAGGTGCTACAGCAATTCTGAACCCCTTTGTTCTACCAGGTATGTCCCAGTAAAGAAATAGATGCTGCTATGAAACATCCCCTGAAAACAGAGGGGAGAATAAGTAAATGAGTGAGAGCTGATATAAATTCAAGTCATTTTACAAAGAATTTGCACACCGATGAATTCTCATGAATTGGCAAGCTTTTCCAAAGTCTGCTTTCGTGACTATTGTTTGAACGAGCTATGTAGAGCACAGTCTACACCCTATAAAACAGCATGATTTTTGTTACTGAGTTGGAATTATTTAGGATCACCAAATTACAGGGTTCAAAAGTAAAACAGCTGAAAAAATCCAACAGTCTGGTCTAACCTGGGATGCTCTGTCTCCTCACAGCCAACGCTCCATCAGGCGGCTTTGTCTGGCTGGCGGATTTAGTGTAGGGACTCTCATCTGCAAAGGTACAATGAAGGGTTTGGTTAATTTCCATTCAGTTTCTAATGCAGTGAAGATCTTTAATGGATTGCAATCCTTCTGCCGGAGAGAGATGACATGGAATGGTACAGTAGAAAGAGTTTGTAGACTTGGGTCCTAACCTTGATTTAGCTATGAGATGTCATTTAGAATGCTTGGAACATCAGTTTCCTCTCCTATAAAAGAGAGAGATTTACTTTCTCATCCATGTCTTAGGATTGTCAGGACCAAGCTATAGTGCATATGAAGACATAAAATGGTAAGAAGTATGCAAATACAGGAAACAAATGATTTGTCTGTACCTGCATTCAACGATAAAGAAGTAGCAGGAAGTAACAGGAAGACAAAGAAGGAATTAAATGGCTCAGTGGGCACTAAGAATAACCAGGGAGAAGAACAAAGAAAATGAAAATAAATTTTATATGTCAGATAAGCAGATGACAGAGCATTAGTATTGCAGGGGAATAAAGACACACAGAATTAGTGGGATTCATGTGGTACTATAAACTGGCATCCAGCACAAAATGGAAGGACAGGGACATTTAGAAAAAGACCAGAGAAGCTAGGTTGAGAACAGGGAAGGAAAGATGGTTTGGCAAAATAAGACATATTTGCAGTGAGCTTATTTGTTCTCTTTTAGAAAGAGATGAAACTAACCTGCAGAAGCATAAAAAGAGCGACTAAAGACAGAAAGGCTATAGCTCTAAAAGGTATCTGTTAGGCGCAAAGCTGAATGAACGTAACACAAGATGACAAGACCAGAGGTGGTGAATCCATCAAATTCTAAGCGAAGTGATTTAAAAAATAAATGTAGAAAAGGACTTAATTCAGGATTGGAATATAGGAGTCATGATCTAGGTTAGCAAATATAAGGGTTAAAATAGCAAGGAAGAATTATTCCTAGTTTGCATAGAGCATTTGTAAAAACCGAAAAGAGATGGCTGAGTAGCAACCGTAAACATTCTCAGGAATAGGATGTACATAGCCTGAGTAAGCAGAATGTAAAATAATTATCTAGCATATTGAGTCAGGTCAGATGATGAAAATGTTACTTCTGGCCACAGTATATGGTTGATTTGTTGCTGTTGTAATAGAAAATCATTAAAGGACTAAAAAGAACCATATTGTGCATGGCAAACCATTAAATATAACAAGGATTTAATTCAGCAACAAGGCTGTCATCTGAAAACATTAATTCTCCCAATTATGTGGTTTGTGTTTCAAAATTGAGGAATTCGATTCCTCTCTAGGATGTACTTCTGGTTTAAACGATTCATGATTTCTCCATAAAACTAACAAGGTCTTTAGAGCTACGACAAAAAAATAAATAAATAAATAAATAAAAAGGAAAGATTAACACTATTACAAGCTGCAATTAACTTTAAAAATGGAAGTCACACTGCTTCATGTTTATATTCCATTTGTCACACAAATCCTCATATTCTTCCAACTATAAGCTACCAACTTTCATCAACCAATACAATCAACAGCTTTTTTGCTTACGAAGCATAGCTTAGATATGACTCTTCTCTTTGCAAATGCAATTTTGAGTATAATCATGCACCACAAAAAAATGTAAGAATTACACTACAAAAGCCTCCATTTGCCCCACCATTCCCACCTGAGTATTTGAGTGCTTTTTCTCCCTGTGTTGATTTAATAACCAGGCAATACATTTTATATAGTCCCTCTTAAAACAAATATACTATATGTTAAAATTTGAATTCCTTATAAAACTGATTTAAATATGTATATATTTCCTTTTATTATCCAAAACTTCAAAACTGTGTATTTATGAATGCAGAGCATTGCTCCAGGAGATATACATCATAACGACTAATTTTAGAAACAGCATCTTGGCAGTCTAAAGGCTTTCCTCAATTTTCAATTTGTCAAGATTCCAGCCAATTAACATCTTGGGTGGATTCCAGCGTTGGATTTTCTTAAAGGGCAATAAGAAATTTGTCCAGGAGACAGTGGTTTTTTTTCTTTCTTTTTTTTTTTTTGCATTTGATGCTCTATTTTAAGGAGCCATTTCTCTAGAAATTTATTCAGTTTGCATTACAAAAGTAGTCAGCCCTGGTAAAATTGTTTTCTCATTTATATTTAAAAACAAAGTCCTTGATTTAGAACTGAGATGGTCTATTTATGCAATCCTTAAAAGGCTGAAACTGAATTATAGATGGCGGCCTGGTCAGCCTCAACATAGCCACTCCCCAGCCTCACCCTCACTCCCAATATTAAGCGTATCCTACTGAGCAGAGGTGAAAGTAAACAATTATCTACAAGTCAAAAGTTGTATTGGTCAAAGGTCCAGACTGAAAGAAATTTCAGATTATCTAAGAAGAGCTTGCCAAAGTCAGTCAGGGGGAAAGCAATAATTCCAGAGGGAAGCGAAGCAGAATCTTGGCAACATTTATCACGAGGGGTAAGGAGAACATAGCAACAGAGCACTGGGGCACTGTTTGACTTCTTCTTCTTTTTTTTTTTTTTTAAATAAATGCTTCCTAAGAATACCTATTTTAAATATCCAAGAGGCATCCTGGACATTTTATGAAAAGCCACCCATCACAGAACAAATATCCACTCTTTTAATGTGATTTACTGAGTCAACTTTTGATTCAAACTTTGAAAACAGAGACAAGGGAAGACACTCAATGGGTCAGTGCCTGAGGGCCCCATAATCAGATACTAAAAGATAAGAATGTTTAGGGTACACTCGAGCATAAAATCATGGAGAACTGTGGAGGCTTCTTGTGGTCTTCTCATAAGCCCCTTAATGCAGAACTGTAGATATAGTCCTAGAATTTCATGATTATAAGAAATCATCTAGACTAATCTTTCATTTTATAGTTGGACTGGGACCCAGAGAGGCAAATTTATAGGAGGGTATACATTTAACGTGAGTCTAGACTGAAATTTCTTTATTCTTATTCCCGGGCTCTTCCTCTGTGCTATTTCCTCTTGAGTGGACAATGAGATTTGATAGGGGTACATGCTTCTGTACCACACAGGTAATGACCAAACACCACTCTAGCAGACACCTTGCATGATTTAATCTAATACTTGTGGAGAACCTATACAAACAGTCATTTGATTTTGTGTGTATATAAATCTCATCCTCCACACACATTTTCTTTTGCCTAAAGTAAAATACACTTGTACTATAGAACTCATTTATACTTTTTCATTCACTTTTTCGAAAACAAAAATTTAAAAGAAATGCTAATACAACCTCCTGTTCCCTGGTAAGGTAACCAAATGTTTTGCTAAATTGTAAGATTCATATTAATATTTTTCATGTATTTCATCAGGGAGTTACTAAATAGACTTTTAAGTTCCGTCCAGTTATATAAATGGAAAAAAGGGTTAAATAACCAGGGTGAGAATCAACCAATAGATAGTATCTCTAGAACAGTGCCCAACATGCCATAGGTATTCATTTACTATTTACTGATACATGAATGAATGGTATTCAACATTTCAAAATACGACTATCTATTGTGAAGCAACCTGAAGTCAAACAGTTGATATGAGCTATTCTCCTCCTTTGATCTTTTCTGGATTTAAAATTACAGCACCATCCAACAGCTATTAACTCTATGCTTAAAAAATTATATAACTATAAATGAAAATAAAAGGAAGGAAATATACTTTTTAATTTACTTTTTTTACAATTTTATACATTTTTAAAAATGAAGGTGACATTGCTTTATAACACCATGTACCTGCTAAATGTGCCGGTCCACTCATCATCAACTATATGAAATCACACCACGCCCACTGCCAATTTCTCACAGTTGCCCACCACTGTCCATTGGACACCCCACTACCCTTTCCTCCTACCTTCTACCTCGTTCCTATCTGGTACCTCAATTCTCTTGTTAACATCCAAGGGTTGGTTTTCAGGGTTCTTTTTTTTCTGTTAATTTGCTTTGTTTCTCTATATTCCATATAGTGAGATAATCTGATAATGTCTTTCTCCTTCTGACTTATCTCACTATGCATTATCCCCTCCAGTTCTACGTTGCTACAAATGGCAAGATTTCATTTCTTCTACTAGCTGAGTAGTATTTCGTTGCATATATATATATATATATATATATATATATATACATATATATATCATATCTTCTTTATCCTGTCATCTGTCTATGGGCATTTAGTTGCTTCCATTAAGGAAATATATTTTATTATTAGTTTTATAATGGTTTATTCAGATTACAGAGGATTTACCAAACAACCTTTAAAAAAATAGAATTCTGATTTCATACCAGATTCTCAGCCTTGAAGGCGGATCATATTAACAAGGGATCCTTACTCAAATTCAATAGAGGGGCAAAGCTGACATTCGGCTAGTGAGCTGCTGCCCTACTGAAGTGAGCGCTGCATGCAGCCATTAAGGACACCTCAGGGTTATCAGAACTGAAAGCCTTTCCTAATGTCATTTCAGCAGCCAGATAATCACTGTCATAAATGATGACTGCTCACTGTCACAGGGGCTGCATGTTAGTCATAACAAGGAAGTGCATGGGTCCCCTATGCAGTGACATCCCATGAGGTAAGGGAAAATGCCCTCCACTAAAAGGAGAATTGACACTGTGACAGAAGCACAGGAAGGGCTTAGTCAAGCATATATTTAAAACAGAAATGAAACAATAGGGGGGACCATCTGCCCCTCTCATCCCCACCAATTTGGCTGGTCTCCTCATGTGCCAAACACAGGAGGAGCAAACACAGCTCATTTGCTGTGTTTTGGAATTACGTATTCCAAGTGAAACTGGTGTTTATAGACTTGGAAAGCCAACAGCAGGCACCCAAAGAGCAATGCTTCAGTCTGTATCACAGTCAAAGTCCATGTATGAGCTCACAGTGTGTGAGCTTGGAGAATCACCTCTTGAGGAATGGACTGAGGTTCCCTCAGGTTCTCTGTGCACCATGGCTGCCTGGCATCAAACAGCAACTCTGTGCAATCAGGTTGCTTCTTGTCTCTCCATTCTTGCCTCCCCCACTCTCAGGGTCGTGGTTTCCCAGAGGAAATGGATATGACTAAGGTTTGAGAAACTCTGTGTTTGAGGCTTTGTTGATGGAAAAAAACAATTTTCCTTTAGCTGAGATGAATCAGCCTGTGCTAAACAATTCTGAGCAACTCATTACACACAATTGAGGCACCTGCTAAACTAGCAGATCCCTTAACTTCTTGATTAGGGAAAAAAAAAAAGTCACTCTGTGCAATTAAACATTATGGCTATCTTCCTAGCAGTGGGGAGACTGGCAGCTAATACCACAATGTTCACACATGTTTACAAATTCAAAAGAAAACCCTGTTTTTCTAATGAGCAAAATGAAATCCACGGTGAAGGAAAAATCTGTCCTTGCATTTAATTAAATTCCACAGATTTTAGTGCCTACTAGGTGCGAACTCAGAATCAAAGTGGATAAAAGATAACAACGTTAAGAGGAATGGTGATTATGGAATCCTTATTATTTAGTAGATTTAATACTGGAACACGATGCCGCATTAGCTGGAGGGGAAAATGAGCATGGCTTAGGGTACTGGTGGAGCTGCGGTGCAGGAAAGCTTTGCTGCAATACGTTTATCTAGAAGTTTGTAATCAGAAAAAAAAAATCAAGAAACAAGTCATTTTAATTTTCAGCTAAGATAGAATTTTTGTGTGATATAGAACCAAAATCATTTTAGTATGTGGTTTCCTTAAATATTTTTATCCCAACCCAGCAAGAACATATTGTGGGTTGGCTGTTTTAGACACTAGATTTCCAGTTCAGTTTGCTGCCTTGGTGGTTCAATGACACTTTAAAAATTTAAGCAAGATTCCTGAACGATAGATGTCAAAGAGTTTAGATAACAGAACATAATTATATTTCTCATCTTATTAAAATAATGTCTAAATAACTATAAGCACAGTGCTCTGCATAACTTAAGCAATGCAATCTCAAAGATATGACCGAATACTTCTCTTTAATCATCCATAGTTCTTAATCCCTGATGACAATAACCCTGTGTGTCTAGGGTCAAACAAAAAGTACACCTTAATCTTCAAGTCAGAGGCTTCTAGGTCCTACCTACAGGCATCAGATCTATTGCTTTGGCGTTGGATACGGTTTAGGATATGATATGGAGAGCTGCTTACAACTGATAGTTGAGAATGAACTAATTTCATCTTCTTCTGTAATGGCATAAAATGGTATGTATACAATTTAAACCAGAAAGGAGTAAACATGATCAGAGCTTGACGGTAGGAGGCAAAGTCATTGTGTTGATCCATTACAATCACCTTCCTCCTAGGAGATGATTTTTCCCCCCTCCAACCATCAGCTTTCCTTCCTCTCTTTAGTTATGTCTTGCATCTGCATGGCATTAATGTCTATCCTTCACTCCACAGGTTTCCTTATAGTTTTATTATTCAGACACAGATGTGCTTTATATTCTTAAAGGGGACCAGGATTTTTGGTTTTGAACATTGAAAAAATCATCCAAACAGTAAAATTTTTAATTCAAAAGCATGGTGGTTTTGTCACATAACCATTTCAAGAAATAAATGTTAGCCCCCTATGACAATGATACAGTTCACATATCTGTAGGCTTGTCTTACAAAATCACTTGCTCCCTCACTTTTCCATTATCTAACTCCTTGCTACTCAAAAAATGTGGTCCAAGGGCCAGCAGCACGAGTGTCACCTGGGAGCTTGCCAGAAATCTCAAGTCCTATTCCAGATTTGGGGAATCAGAGGCTACATTTAATAAAATCTCCAAGTGATTGGCATGCACATTGCAATTTGGGAGCCCCTGCTTCAACTGATATGAATGACAGCAACTGCAGAGACAGGACACATGCATCCTGATGTTTCACCTGACTGCGTCGGCAGCAGCCCAGCAAGAAGCTGGCACAATGGTCTCAATATTCCAGGCCTATAATACTGTAACTGTGAGATTATGGAAATAACTCAAGTGTAAATGAAATTATTTCAACATTATGGTTTTAAGTGAGTTGCATGTTTCCTTGGTCAACTTTAAATCCTAAAATGGCTACCTTATAGGGCTAACTAGATACACCTAAGGTCAGATTACCTCGTGCAATTGATTGACTGTAATAATCTATTAGTCAATTTACACTTTAGGGTGAAGAGAAGAAACAAGATTGAATTACTACCACCTAGCTAGTAAAAGACAACTGAGAATGAAGAACTATGTTCTGTCTCATATGATGGACTGGGATAGAGAATCTTCCTTGGTATTTCTCTTTAAACTCTTTCCCTTCAGACACAAAGTTGTTTCCTCACATCTGCACAGCTATCTTGGAACCAAGAAGGTCTCCAGAATAGAACTTGATCTGTGATCTTCATGCAGAGATAAATGGGAGCAATGTGGCCTTTGAGCATCTGGTCAACCTTGTGGAAGTGGTCTGTGATAGCTGTGCTGTTCAGTGATGCCTACAGGCCTCTTGGAAGAGTAATATCTCAAGCCAGGTTAATTTGTAAATCCTCTCTGAAATTAATGAGCATGAAATTGCACATTTTCTGCCTCTGGCATTCCTATTGCTCATGTGTCTGAATCACAAATGATAATTCCTATGCTTCCTCCTAGTATTGCTTCCAGCAAGGACAGATAACAAGAGCTACTGCCATCACCAACCTTATCACCAAAAAACCAAAACTTCTAGAGGGATGGAAACTATGCCAAAAGACTCACTTTCGTTACCATATCAGATCTCAATTTATAACTTTAAAATTTTAAATTTATATGGCTTCTGTGTTTTCTCTGTGTAGAGAATGCTATCTGCTTTAAATCTTTGGTTTAACTCTCAGATTATGCCAGCTGACTTTATTGGTATCTTAATACTATGAAATACACATAGTTCTTATTCAACAAGTTCTTAGCATTAGAAAAATCATTTGATGAAAAATATGAAGTACTTAAGGTATGAATATTGGCTATTTAAAATAAATAATTTGATAATTCTTATTTTAAAACTGTACTATATTCTTTAGGAAAAAAGATACATGTGGATATCATCAGGCTAGATCCTATCTGAGTTTTCCTGAAGGCTCATAAAACTCAATGATTTTATGTAATAGCAACTAGAACTGGATGGTAGGATTAACATAAATAAGGTATTTGGAGAAATTAAGTTTTCCTCAAAATACTTCTTTTTGACAAATGAATAATATGAAAGTAAGATGTTACTTTGAGATATATTGGTCACAATTTAGTCTACAGTAAATCTGGGGAAATATTTAAAATAGTACACAGATTTATTTGCATAACCCATGAAATAATGTTTAAAAAATGCCTAATGAGAAGACTGAGAGTCACAGATCAAAACTGGATCATTTAAATGATTGTATCTTTTGATTACTTAAATCACTTTTTTTTCTGATTCTTGTCTGGGATATCTTTTGCATTTCTAATGTAAACTGTAGGAGAAAGACATGGAACTTTTTGTAAAAAAAAAAAAAAAAAAAAAAAAAGACTTTCCAAGTATTCTTCTTTTATATGGTATTTTTGCAGAAGTTTTTATATTTAGAGAATTTCAGGAGGGTTGATGGAAATAGTAAAAGGATACAAAAATGCAATCAGGATTAATTTGTTTTAAGAGTTATAAGTCTGTGCCAGGGCTTTAGTGAACACTAGCTGCCACTGGAAAGGATTCACATATATCTGTGGGGCAGAACATTCTTGTCTAGGGTGGATTATTGAGAAAACAGCTTTTAAAGTCCTCCCTGTGACTCTCACTATCAAAGACATGATGAAATCCGTAATGCAGGCAACTTTCAAACCTAGTTCAGTAGCTCAGTAGTTTTCCCTTTTTTCCCCCAGGGTAGACCGTTGGGAGATTACTTTATACAAATAAATGATCAGACAGATACTACTACTAAAAAATTTCTACATGAAACTGCAGAAAAGGAAGTATTACTGTTACTGCTCAGACTCAGTTTCCAATATACAAGCTGAAAATCTGTCTCTATAGTTAGCCTCCTGGAGTAAGAGAAAGGAAAAAAGAAATGGCATATACATTTATAGCCTTGAGTGAATTTTTGGAGTTAGGAGCATATACTATTTTCTCCAGCATCACCGATCTGATTGAAGAACAAGGATCATATGTAATTGCTTCAAATGTGTCAAATGTGTCAAAACTCACTGTGTGACTCCTAGTCCCTCCATATCTAAAGGTGTCATGGTTTTAGAAATAATGCTCAAAGGATGTTTCTAATATGCTGAGGAAAACCAAAGCTTTTTCCAGGAGTCTATTGTCATAAATAATCAAAACAGTGAAACAAGAGACGATAATGTGGTAATAGAGAAAATGGATTAAGCCAGAATTTAAAGAGCTCAAAGGAAAAGGAAGTAATATTAAACCTCGGGTTGAAGTTCTCGTTAAATATAAGGGATGAGAATTACATAAAGAAAAATTAGGGTTTTGTTGCAATGGTACAAGATTTTTAGATGCTTTTTTTTTTTTTTATTGTACATCAGTGCCAAAGTTTTTTTCTCTCCAAGTAATCTAAACTTCTTACAGATTTTACTTTTGAGGTGGTGCTTTCTTTACCAGAAGACTTTTATGTTAATAATATTTATAATATTACAAACAATCATAGCTAATTCTTATTAAGCACTCACTCTATGCCAGCACCATTCTGTCTTTCATGTGTATAGTCTTGCATTTTCTCACAACTCCATAAGATTGAAAACTAAAAAGAAAGATAAATTCATTTTATAAAAGGAGTCTTGCTTTTAATAAAATTTTTGCCATTGTTCATTCTAAACAGTAGATTCGATGGTGAATCTACCACTATCAAACCACTATTATAAATCGAAGCCCAGAGCAGTGTGGGTAAGTACGTGTCACGCACTGTGCCTAGTACTGCACATATAGTATCGATATTCCCCAAGATAAATTTATGCAGATATAATTATACTGCTTGAAAAATGAGGGTAAAGCTTATAGAGATAAAATGTGCCACTCTTAAATGTAACCAGGAAGCAAATGTGCAGAAATGAGGCTTTAATTTTCATGTCTTTAAAGATTCTGCTCAAGTTTTTGTTTAAACTGTCAGTCCTGGGTCACGAACCCAGGTCCATGGCCTGCACCTCAGCCACCTTAGCTGCCTGAGCCACAGGCATGTGCCCAGAATCTGCTCTTCATCACCATAACATACAATTTACTAAATTTGAGTCACATAAATTTTTTTGAAGTGTGTGTGTGTGTGTGTGTGTGTGTGTGTGTGTGTGTGTGTGTGTGTAGAAGGGGGGATGCCTTCACACAGTAATCTCACTAGTCTATACTGGACGACAGTACATCGCTGATACAGGGACTTAGGGCTACATTTGAAGACCTCCTGGAATTTCAGTTTCAAGAAGAAAATAGCATCTCTTCCAGATCTTACTTCCTTGTTATGAATTACTGGTTTAATTTATGATATAAGATTCAAGGCTTTTTCTGGCACATAAATAAATCACTTGAAAGAATATCTGTTAGCCAAGAAACTCCAAGCATTTTAGGATGTGAAATCTGGCAGGATTTATCTCTCTAACTCCTACTCTATGCCAACCATTCTCTCCTGATAGAGCATTTATGAACTGATTCCCACAAGTGGTTTATCATCCTAAAATAAATAAATAGTGGGACACACTCTTTTTTTCCTTTAATATTCCAGACAACATGTTCATAGCCTGCTGCTTACAATATCTCAAACCTTTCATTAATGTTCATGCAGCTTGAGGGGGAAAATAAATCTTGAACCAGGTGACATCTAGCAATGAAATGAAGAAAAAGGTATTATGACTTGATCATTGGGTCTGTCTTTCCTCTCTCTTGGACTCCCAGGCCCATCCCTACAAGCAGGCTCCAGAGTGGGGTGCTACAGTCTCATTTTTTAGAATCAGGGGTGGATCTATGCAGTAGAGTTACAGGGCAGAGAGGTGTGCACACTTTGACAGGCTTAAGAATTTCACTGGGATCTTTTGAGGCCCAGGTGATTACTACTCATAAACCATTTTGCCCAAGATTGTCATCTTTTCTGGCCTGAGATCATTTCAGGACCTTTCTCTGAACTTATTTTTTACAGTATTTAGTTTAGAAAATTCTTGGATTTAAGCCCAGTTTCTAAGTATGAGCTTGTGTGATTATATACCATTTTAGAACCAACACCTTCTTGCCCCTGGGATGTGTGTGTGCGCGCGTGTGTGTGTATGTATGTGTGCGTGTGTGTGTGTGGTGTGAGAATCACATTTGGGTGATTTAGAAATAACATTTCATATATATGCCTTGAGTTGTCACATATTTAACTATTAATTCATTGCTAGGTTAAGCAATAGCAGATGACTGCTTATCAAACAGATGACATGCATTTAAAATGCATGATTAAAGCAGGATTTATCATTGCTGTCAGAATCTGGGGAGTGTCTCATTTTTGTTATTTAAAGCTGTACTTTGGATACACTCTGGTTTTACAGTTAGAGGCAGTGATTATACAAGACAAAAGCTTATGAGGGTATTAGACCAGAAATAATTTTCATATGAAAAAGAGTAAACCCATTTTAATATACTAGAATTTTACTGGAACACAAATCTCATAGTTCATAATGCTCTGCCACATATTGGCTGTGTGACCTTGTGCTCCCTGAACTTCAGTTTCCCCGTAGATAAAATGGACATAGCAGCTACCTCATAGAATTGCAGTGAGGAAGAAATTTAAAAAAAAGCGTAAATAAAGCATCAGAGCTGGTTTGAGTTTAGAAGATGGTTCCATCCCTTTAGGAGGATGAGCAAAGTGAGTGACAGGTGAGTCAGCAGGGACCCCAGCGAAACAAATGTTTCCATGACAGCACTTACCATAGGACTTGTAAACATCAACATTCTTATATCCTATCAAAGGAATATGTATCTAAGGAATATGTATACAATTATGTGTATATATGTATATGTATATATTCCTTTGAGTGAGGATTTATTTGTATAGTCATAGATATGATTATTCCCATTTTTACAGATGAGAAAACTGAATCTTAGGAGAGTTAAAATTCTGTCTAGGGTTAAGCAGCTAATAAGTGGTAACAGCATGATTCAAATTCAAGTCTACCTGACACCAAAAACCATCTACCCAATAATGCTACATTTCCTCAGTAAAGAATAGCGAACAATCCCTAGAGGAGAGGAGAAGTGAGGAAAGGAAATCATGTTATGTGACCGTTGTTAAATTAATCTGAGTGCTGCTGAAACCCCACCCTTGCACTTTCTATCATAATGAAGAGGCAGATACTTGACACATATTCCCCCCCTGCAAAGTTATGGGCTTCCATTTGCTGAGTTTTTAGTTGGAGAAATTAATGCGTATCAAATGGTCTATCATGACTCAATTTGTCAGTGGCAAAATACAAATTAAAACCCAGGTACCTAGATTTAATAGTACAAAGATTATCAAATTATCTTCATTTGCTTCAGAGACAAATTATTCAGACATACAATTTCCTCAGAAACGACTTGCTTTTCTCTCCTTGGGTTATGTCTACTTTATCAACTTCACTACTTTTTCCCATAAATCTTAGCTGAACAAAGATTCAGCTTTTATAGTTAATTAGGACAAACAAGGAAAACGCAATTCAATTTGACAAAATGTGAATGTTTAATTTTGAACTGATTTTGGAGTATTATACTCAGTAGGACTCTTCCAATTTTCCAATTAACAAGTTACTGACATTTACAAACATCTAGAATTAAAAAAAAAAAAATTTCCTTCTATCACTGTTTTGTCAGTTTCATTACTATATCTTGAATCTGCTGTGGGACACTTCAATCATGAAAGTAATGATGTAAAACTATATTGGATTCTATTAGCAATAATACCTTAGAGGAGGTTCATTTATGATAACTAAAACTTTCTCTGACTCACTCTCATCTGTCATGCAATTTGCCTTAAGGTATTTTAAAATCACATTGTCAAAGATTTAGAATATTCCTAAGCATTTAATTATAAGTCAGTATATTTTGAAACAGATTTTTATGAAATCTAATATTGACAGGCAACTCACTATTTTTCAATGTAAACACTGTTTAAAATGTCTAGATCAGAGTATATCAAAGCCATATGACAAAATCAAGTCCGTATGTATATATATATATATATGTATACATAAATATACAACATACACACTTACCTATACATGTGTGTGCATATATACATACACAAATGCATGTGTATTTCATAGATGTAGATATTTATAAGTCCTTCTAAGAAAATGTATACTTATGAACAATAGATAAAGGACACCTCAGTTGCATGACATTTATCTTCTATCTTTCAGGGTAAAATACAGTGGGCCAAAGCTAGAGACCACCATCTTTATTCCAGTGACAACTTATTAAGTCCTGCAGTTGAATTACCAGGAGTTAGAGCTAGTGAAGGACAATAGTACAGAGCTTCTGCACTATTCCAGCAACTTCACCTTTTAGAAAATATATGTATATTTGTGTTTTTAACTCATGCAACTCATAAGCTTCATAATTTTACATTTAGGATTGCCACAATATATCAAGAAATGCTTTCAGAGAATTGTTATTGGCGATAGCCTACAAATATGCAATGTAAGCACACAGCTTTCAGAAGAGCAGAACAGTCTTGTGAGAAATGAGTTTGTTGCCACAGTCCAAAGTGAGTAATTCCAGCACAGCATAGCAGACATTGTAGAGGTGGGCACAATTACCACTTGACAGGCAATGTCTGCATATAAAACAGGAGCTTAGAATGGTTATGCAGTGTGTGTAGGTCTATTGAACAATTTAGGTACCTAATGACTTTAAGCCCAGCCTGCCTAGACATTTTCCCACTATGTACCTGCAGCTTATATTGGTTTCTATTTCACTTAAGACAAGCTTAAGAAAACATTCAATATTTATTGTTATAGCAAGTTTAAACAACCCAAAATGACTATTCTGAGTACAATCAAGCTCAGATATTTGCATCTTTGACAATTAGGGATGGATTGCTTGAAATAAGTAAAAGCATGTGTGCATTATCTGGAAAACATCACATTTATGTAAACAGAGATCATAAGATTGAAATATGTCAGCACTGCTAGTGCTACTTCGGTCAGCATCTTCCCTTCAGGACATGATTTTAAGGGATACTTTAAAAATTCCGATTATAAGAGATTTTAGATAAAAATCTATTAGGTCAAAAATTGCTTGTTAAACTACGTAGAAAGCTTTCCTACCTTTGTTAAATATCTATAAACAATTAAAAAATGTGTTAAATTTAGTTGTGAAACACCAGAAAGCCTCAGGCAACTTATATAATTAGATTATCTTTCTCCATTTTCTTCATCTATTTTTTTTTTCTTTGACCCCAGCATTTCCTTCTTGCATTGTATATTTGTGGAGAGATGAGATGAAGTAAAATGCCAAAGCTGAACTCCCATTCTATAAGCCTTCAGAGTCACTTGAGGACAAGCTCTTCTGTAAGGAACATCCATCAAACTTAAGGACTTGTTGCACGTGCAATGATCTTTTCTCATTTAGCTCACAAATGAAGATGCTCAAACAGGCCTTCTCAAGATGTGCCACTTTGAGTTGAGGTTATTTTGAGTTAAGGTTAGCAAAGGCCCGGCAGTCTCAAGAGAAACTATTATCACTCCCTTAACCAACTAGAAAAACGTTAAGTTGGGAATTTTACCCAGCTGTAGGGTTGTTTCCAGATGTGACAAATCAAACATCTACAGTGCACCATTTTTGTTTTAGGTCATCCTATCCTCACCATGTGAGTCCCCCTCTTCTCACCTTGAAGCCCCAGGCCCCTATCTCATTCTTTAGCTCAGGACATATGCCCTGTCTAACCTCAATGAAAACAGAATCTTCATAATCTATTTAGATTCACTGGATGTATGTACTTAAATAAATTGACCTTTTCTCCTGCTGTGATGTTACTTAACCAGTCTGAAAAGAACCTAGAAGGAAAGGGGGAAATTCCTCTTCTGCCCATCCACGAATCATGTAAACCTATTACAAAATTTATAAATGTAAAGATGGCTTTCTTTTACTACATTAATTTATCTCCCATCAGCAAAAATAAGCCAATTGGAAATAGGTAAGAGATGCAATTTTCTATCATTCTTCTAGAACTTTTCTTATTAAAACTTATAGTGAGGGTGTACTTGCCGACTGGTCTTATATTCCATCATGCAATGCCTAAAGTTTCTCAGTTAATGTGACTGCAAATAACTCTAACATAGGAAAGAGTCTTTTAGAGAGATAACACCACAATGAGGAAGCACACCGGCTTTATATTCATAAAACAATTGATAATGGTTTCATTTACTTTGGGTAAGTTACATAAATCCCCTAATCCTTGACTTCCTCATCTTTCGAAAGGTGATAACAATATCTATTTTTTAAACTTAGGAGAACTGGGAAAATCTATATAAAGACTTTGCTACATAGCACAGGCTCGATAAGAACTACGTTCTCCACGCCACTTTGGTCTGATATGATTTCCTAATCTTTGGGCGTCTAATAAATGTAGTAGGAATAAAACGCATGCAAAGAGAGATTTTTGAAGGCCTGTGATTTTTCTTTTTTGTATGTCTATTTTATGAGGAAGAGAGAGAATCCAAACTACAGAGAGCAATAACACTGCTGTTTGCACATAATTGAATTAATTAGAGATAAGTTCTGAGAGGGCTAAAAATGGCTTCTTAAAAGCATAGTTAAATAATCCCAAAAATACCCATGAAACCTATTAAGTAAAAACATACCTTTAACATATAATATGGCAAGTTATCCCAAGGGCATCACTTAGTCCCCACGACCAGGCGCATCAGGTGGGCAAATGCCAATTCTTTTATGGTACTAGGATATCATTTATTAAATTATACTTGAATAGTGCTCTGGTGGCCTGGGAGGTAATGCTCCTTACAAAGGTTTAAGTTAGAATGAAGGAGATGATTGCTCACTGGATCCATTATGCATAGCTATCACTAACTGCACAAATCTGGCTTGTATAGTGACGTTTAGTATACAGCCCAACTCTGAGCGCACTCCTTTACACATAGAAAGTTTTCTACACATTAGCAATTCAGTTCAGGATTTTAATTAAATAAAATGAAAAACAATGGAATAACAAGGCTGCCACAGGTTTTAAATGAGTATGCATTATTCTCCTTGCTTTATGTGATAAATGATGACAAAGGACAGGGTGGGATCATTATCTAGTTTGGCAACAATGATGAAAAAAATAAAAGAACTTTTAAATTCCTTTCTATAAAATTTCATTTTAAAAAGTGAAATATGGCAAAATGCGAGTACTCTTGGGTATTATAAATCATCTCCCAGCTTGGAAGAGAGCTGCTGGAATGCTGCCCAGGGTGTAGCGATTTGTTCTCTTTGCCGGAATCACTATTAGGGTGCAATTACTTTTCATAGGCTTGAGGTTTATTCTGTATGAGCAGAACTTCAAATGGCAGCAGCAGCAGCACACACTTAAAACTCAGTAGCGACGGCTCTCACGCTGGTCAGAAGATCTGCTAGAAATTAAGCCCTCAGACACACTGTCATCACTGTTAATTTTCGAATATTCCCTGATCACTTTTCTTCACATTTTGACAGCATTTTGGGAGTCAACCTCTCTGCTTGGCTTTGGATATATCTGATGGTACTGGCTTCCCAACTGCCTCACAGATCACACCACGGGGGCCTCCCTCCCTCTTTATCTCCCTTTCTTTAATCCCTCTTTCAGACCTAGAAACACGGATATGGTCTTCCTTCTTTCAGCTACATCTGTCTCTTTATCTCATCATTTCCATGCCTCTAAATGCTAACGAATCCCATATTTATATCTGCAGCCATGACCTCCCCGGTGAGCTCCTCACTCAGGATATGCATTTCAATTTTGCCATGTCCAAAACAGAATGAGTCCCCTCCATCCCATGCCATTCCCATTTGACGAATTACTCAGGCCTCAAATCTCTAAAGTATCGTGGATTTTCTCTTGCTCTTAAGTATATATTGAATCTATAAGCAGGCTTTGGAAATATATTCTCAGGAAGAGTTAGCAATCATTTACTTATCCCCACCTAAACTGCCTCCACCCTAGTAGAAGTCGCCATTACCTCCCTGCACAACTGAAACAGATGCTTAAACTGGCCCGCCTTCTACTGTCCACTAACAACCATGAGTCTCTTTTTCAAAAACATATCCCATTACATTGGAGACTTCCTAGTAAATATCCAGACACCTGTCCATTGGTGTCAGATATCTGACTCCTACTCATCTTTCTTAGCTCATCTTGTGTCTTTCTCCTCTTCATTCCCTATACACTGACTATACAGGTCTTCGTTTCACTCTTTGACCATGTCAAGGTCATTCTCTCCTTACAGTTTTTACAATAGTCCTTTTCCCTGGAACATTAGTCCCAAAGGGCTTTGCACAACTGAGTCTCTTATTATTCTGATCATACTAAGATGTCATGTCTTCATCCTTAAGCATCCTTCCCAATTCATTCCTCTCTTTCCAAGTCACTCTATCCATTAGCTTACTTTCATTCTTCTCCAAACACCTAGAACTAGCTGAAATATCTATTTATGTACTTGTCTAGTGTCTGTCTTCCCTGTTACAATATGAACTCATGAGAGCAAGGGCTCTGCATACGTCTGTGTGTCATGAAAAGTAGTATTTGTTGAATGAATATGTTTAATTCATTCCTGATCATTATATATTTGTACTGCTCTATAGACATACCAGATACATCAGTCAAATATAACAACTAAAATCCTACATAATAATTTAAAATAATGAAATCATGTTCCTAGGTCATAGAATTCAAGAACTAGGAAGGGCCTTAGAAATTATCGTGGGACCTCTTTATTTTACAATGTCCTGAACTTCAGGCAGAGGCAGTGAGCCACTGACATTTCACGAAGTGGGAGAGCGGTGGAGCTAGGTCAGGACAGGCCAGGCACCCCCTGCAGTGTCGACTGCTCTTTTAATATATAACATGTGGGTAACTATATAAAACTCACTGACTACATGATGAAATCCAAATTCAGAACCAAGTGTAGACCACCATGCAAGTAAGTAAAAACATTATTTTGATCATAAATTAGGTTTATTTTAAGTGATTATGTGGGTGCTCATAATAAATGGCAGACTTTTAAAATTAGGAGTGTGTTTGCACTGGAATTTAGAAAGTCTTTTCAGAGACAATAGAATGACATATCTCTTAAAAATGTAACTAAGGAAGTTTTACTTGACACAACTTCTCTCTGTGATGTCCATAAATATCATTTCCAAAAATCAGCCTTGCTGCATCTTATTATCCAGTAGCTTTAGATGAGAGACATAAAGATGTGTTGAATACAGCTTTCTTGAGTACCAGGTCTTTCCTGGAAGTTGAAAGAGACTATTGAGACAATTTTTCTTTCCATTAAGGAAATATTGAAATGGGGTTACCAATATGATGGAATATTTTAAATATTTATATTTATTTACAGTAAATAAATGAACATATTAGCCCACCAAAGAAAGCCCTACAATTACAGGGTTAAAATTATTCTTATTCCTGCAATGCTGTTCATGGATCTCTGGGAAATGTATATGAAAATAATGGCAAAAAAATCTAAATTTGAAGCTCTTTCTGAAGGTGAGACCAGGCCAAGTGACCCCTCTTAGCACCCACAACGGACCTCATGTTTCTGGTTTTCTTTGTCTTCTGCCTTCCCTCCAACTGCAGGAATGTGTCATGAGAAGAGCATCTGGGTCCTGACAGGACCTTAGCCAGGGGTCAGGGTCGGGAGAGAGCAGAAAATTTCTGGTCTCAAAACTTGAAAACCAATCAACAAAACAAGTGAAAACAAGTGATGTGATCATCTCAACCCACTGCCTCCCTGATTCTCAAGGGACAAATGACTAGCTGATAGGGATTTACAGTTAATCCCAAATGAGGACAATCAACTCTCGCTGTGCAAATCCCAAAACGCACATTCCAGGCATGAATTGAAAATAAAGCAAAATATCTATTTACTGGAATAAATCCCCCAAAGCCCTTATTGGAGTTGCCGACGTGTGTTCTATAATATCTACTGGATCCTGAAAAGTAAATCATAGGAGAAAGTAAACAACTTCCTTTCCTCAAAAGTTAAGAGCAAACGTGCCCT
This sequence comes from Solenodon paradoxus, assembly GCA_004363575.1. NCBI lineage: Eukaryota > Metazoa > Chordata > Mammalia > Eulipotyphla > Solenodontidae > Solenodon > Solenodon paradoxus. The sequence goes on from RJWH01000886.1 coordinate 296,704, forward strand.
GGTAGAGTATTGGTGACATCAGCCACCTCCAAAGGAGCACAGGGCACATGCCCATGGGTTTGAGTCCCAGATTCAGGGGAAATAAACAGTGTGAGCAACTAAATAAAATAAAGTGCTTCTTCCTCCTCTCTCTTCCTAACTGTCTGCCCTCTCAGCTTCATTCCTGCCTGTACCTGTCCTTTAAAAAGAAAAAAAAAAAGTTAAAGAGCAATAGGTGGAAGAGTGAGGGGTGTGTGTCTGTCTGTCTGTCTGTCAGTGGAGAGATGTAGAACCTGAGGTCCCTTTCATCAGCTCCATAGTGATACTGAAAGATAAATAAGCTTTAATTATTGAAAGAGACCCCAGTTCAGGTCTGTCTCTTTCTTCCACATAACCAAATAAAAATAGATGCTTATAAATTACTGTGCTAGTGGTCCTATTCATCTTTTTTTTTGAAGTAAAATTATCTGTCTAATAAGCTTAAGTTCTTAATTGTTTTTACAAGAATGACGCTTAATCGAAGCTAATGATATCAAGGTACTTGAATCACTGCATGAATTAATTTAGTAATAAAAATGCTTCATCACATTCTTTATTTCTCTCTATTAATTAGAATCACTTCTCAAAGAAAATGGAAGTGCCAGCGATGATTTGGACATCCCTCTTTAATAGCTACAGTGGGCAGAGTACAAGAGTCTGGCCACAGAAAGACAGGTTTTGGTTAGAGATCAGTTTCTAAAGATTTAACCAAATGTGGAATATTTACATCTGCTAGATTTTAACATACCATAACCAAAACCCAGTAGAAAAATGGGGCTGCGATATTAGCAGAAATTTACAGAAAAGAAAATTCGACTGTCATCTTAAAAGTAACCAAAAAACCAAACTTACTCATAGATAGGCAAAATAAAGCCACATGAAATACCATTTTTTCATTTCTCAGTTAGCAAAACCCTTCAAACTGGATAACATACATAGTGGTGAGGCTGTGGAAAAATACATACTGTCACACAATATAGATTGCACTATGCAACAGTCTGAGCTTAAACGGGACAGTTTTTATAAGCATATACCAGACATGCATATATAATGCATAAACCAGATTTTTCACTACTGTGATCTATCTAAAAATATACTTAGAGATGTACAAAATAATATGCAAAGGATATTCATTAAAGGAATCTAGTAAATTAAATATTGGAAACAACTCAAATATCCATAAATAAAAACTGGAAAAACACACACACACAAATGTAGAATTGGTTAAATAGTATATCCATGCAAAAGAATATCACATAGTTAAAAATAATGATTAACTAAGCCTTGTGACAATATACAAATAACTTAAGATAAATATTTTTTTCAGTGAAAAAAAGTAAAATACGTAATAGTGTACATAGAATGCTAATTTTTTAGAACATTTTATTTATTTTTATCTAGCTTTTCATCTTGGCTGCTCCCCTCAGCCCCAGGATGTGAACCTGGGTCTTTGGGATGTATACGGACTATGTTAAGTTGGAGGAGGTGGGGCCTACCCACTACCCTACCAGGGTGCATCTACATTTTGTTTTACAAAGGAAAATTATGAATATAATTTTATATTTTCATAAAGAACATCTGCAATAATTCTAAGAAACAAACATAATTTTCCTTTTGTGTGTATGGTGGTACGAGTTGGCTGGTTGGAGGATAAGCATGAATCTCATTATATATTTTATATATGTTTAAATATATTTTCATTATATTTTTATATGGTTTGTGTTTTGAACCATCTGGTTGTACTAGAATCTACCTACTAAAAAAAGAAGCAAAAATAAAGCAAGATTGATTAGGACGTCACAATTCCTAGATTTTCCAAAAATATGTCGTATAAGTATTACTGAGTACACTTTAATTTTTCTCTGGAAACCTTCTTTGCCAAGGAAGTCTAACAAATATCAAAAGATAAACATTGAAAGACATTTCATAAATGCATGTGCATAATGAAACAGTTATAAAGATCCACTAATGCATACAGTGAATTAAGTTTCTTGAGAATTAGCATTGATTAAATGTCATACTTGTAAAACAATTAGGAACTAAAGTTTATTAGATGGAGACTTCTGGAAAAAGACAAATGGTACTATCAGCTATAGCAAAAGACCAAAAAAGAGATGTTCAGTAGCTACCACATGTCATCCTATAAGATAATCGAGAATCTGCTTATTTTTTTCCAAGTTCCTAATACTGAGAAATTAAAATTCTTTTACTTAAAAATGATGCTCAGGCAGATATGAACCAAGGTATTCAACATACATAGATAAAAGCATAAAGGGCATTTTCTCCACATTTGTTTCTGTAGCAGTGATTTGAGGTCTTGCTTAGGTCATGAAAATAAAAAGGGAACGGAAGGTATTAATATCAAGATACAAGATAAAAGAAGGTAAATGTACATATTAAATTCAAAGGAAACACATGAATTAAAAAAAGAGTTCAGGAATCATAAGACAAGCAGTGCTACAATGTAAGAGCTATGCTTCTCTTTTAAAAAGGCAAACAAACACTGATCTAAGGTATTTTCAGACAGGCACATAGTATTCACATCTGACAATTGTAAAAGAAAATATTCAGAATTAGACACTAGATCATAGGCCCTTAATGGCTGTGGTAGGGTAGGAAAAAGTGGACCTGAGTAGAGAGAGACATTATGGGTGGTTTTCCCTGGTCTCTTTGGCTTAACAATTCACACTAGAAAATTCCTGCTTCCTTCCTAGTGGCATCTTTGACAAAAATAGCAACTCACAGGATTTGTAGTCAAGCTCCACTTCAAAAAGAACAGTGCAGTAAGCTTCAAGCATTTGCAATGTATCAGGTAAAAGAAAGGTGAGCAATAAATGAAACACTGAAGGTTAAATCAATGAAGACTATAAAATAGGCAAAACATTAAACCTTTTTCATTATTACCTGTTTTGTGCGAGAAAACCAAAGAAGAAAGTAAAAAAAAACCCTGCAGGTAATTATAAAGGAACAACCTTTTCAAAATGGTTATAAAAAGTAGGTGACACTGTCTATTTTATTCTCCAGTGAAAGAGAAAACATGGAAAAGAATTCTATAAATACAGATGAAAAAAGAGGAGAGATTTACAGACACTGGTTTCCTAGTATATGGTTTTGACTGTTGAAGGAGGAGAAAAATTAACTGATTAGGGCTGAAATGACTGCATTTGACAAACCTCTAAGAGGAATGACTCATTTAGAAAGCAATTTACCATTTCAGGACAACTTTACATCTATTCTTTCATTTGATGTGCTGATATTATCATCCCTGTAATGCAAATATCTAGACACCAAAGCTCAGAGGTATTAACTTCCTCAACATCACACAGGTAGTAAGTAGTGGAGCAGAGTTTCAAATTCAGTTCACAATGCCACAAATTCTGTGCTCTGTGCTCCACAGAACCTCAAGATTATGTGCAAGTAATGTTCTCTAGCCATCTGAACAAAAAATGAGACATTCGATTCCCCTCTAGATAACCAGGGGAAGACTAAAGGCATTTTGATAGTCTGTTAATGGTGTGCTGTGGGAATTCTCAAAAATAGGTTCAATGCTAGTTACTAAGATACATGGATGCAATATCACCATTTTGAATCTTCCAGTCCCTGCACCCAAAATGCCAATATAATTTTGAACCGAGAATTGAGCAATGAATTGATTTTTGCTTCAAATTCCTGAATATGCCATTCTGGAAACCTGTGAAAGCTTTGCTCTCACTTCTGGACATCCCTTTTCAATCAGACAGATGTTAACAATTAGAGATGTTCAAAGAACAATAAACAAAATTAAGGAGCCAGCAGGATTGATCTTATGCTCCAGCTAATAGCTCTCTTGAGTTTGAGAACAAAAATAAGACCTTCGAGAAGCTGCACATTAGTGCTGCTTTTTCCTTTTGGTCTTCCCCTGACCAGTCCCCCTTCCCCATTCACTCAGTAGCCTAACCCCCATCCCCCTAAAATCCTGAGACTTCCAGATGGCAAGTATGGCTTAAGGGGCTTGGTCCCAAAGACAGCAAGCAGATAATGAGTGAACCAAAATTTCAAAGAGATTTTTGTATTTAGAAAAGTTTTAGCACATCTTTGGGAAAACACTATAAATTGCAGGGCATAGTGATTCCATTGAAACTTTTTTGAATTGTATCTAAATACATATAAAAGGTGCCATCTTAACCATTAGTACACAGTTTACTAATTAAACACATTTATAATGTTGCACAACTAACACTACTATCCATCTTCAGAACACTTTTTAATTCATACACCTGAAATTCTATACCCATTAGCAATATCTTCCAATTCGATTCTACCCTTAGCACTTGGGAAGCGCTACTCTTTCTCTCCCTACAAATTTGCCTATTTTGGGAATCTTATATAAAATGGAATCATTCAATACCTCATATAAGTGAAATTATCTTTGTGTGCTTGTTTCACTTAGCATAATGTCTTCAAGTTGCATCCTATGGTAGTATGTATTAGAATTTCACTCCATTTTATGACTGAATAGTGTTTCATTGAATGAATATCCTAAATTTTGTTGAACAGCTCATCTGTTGATGGGCATTTGGGCTGTGTCCACCTTTTAGTTATTGGGCATTTGGGCTGTGTCCACCTTTTAGTTATTATAAATAATGCTACTATAAACACTGGAATACATGCATCGTTCATGCACCAGCATTCAATTCTTTGGGGTATATACTTAGAAATGGAGTTGCTGATTTATATGTTCATTCTATATTTAACTTTTTCAGAACCCCCCAACTATTTTCCCATAGTGACTGCACCATTTTATGTTCCTACCAACAATTCACAAGCGTTCCTATTTTTCAACATATTTCCAAATACTCAATACTTATTAATTTATATTGTTTTTATTTTTGTTTTTGAATATTGTCTTAATGGACATGAAGTCATATATCACTGTGGGTTTAATTTTATTTCCCTGATGACTAGTGATTTGAGTATCTTCTCTTGTGCTTTTTTAAAAATCTTCTCTGAATAAATATCTATTCAAATTCTTTCCCTATTTTTGAATAAGTTTTTTTTTGGGGGGGGTTGTTGTCAATTTATAGTTCTTTGTGTATTTTGGAATATTCCTTATCAGATCTGATTTGCAAATATTTTCTTCCATTCTGTGGGTTTCCTTCACCATTTTGATAGCGTCCTTTGATCAGTGAATGAAAGTTTTAAATTTTGGTGAAGTGTATATATCTTTTTTTATATCATATCCTATAAACCATTGTAATGATTCCATTTTTAATAGCCTGTGACATCACCTTTAAGTGCGTTTTTGAGTTACCCTACAAGTCCCTTTAACCTCACGGAAGTCCCACACACATGATAAGCTGAAGAACGGACAATGCAAAGGTGACTTTGGCTTCCAATTGCCCTTAAGGTTAAAATTCGATGGCACGGATTTTCCTTCATGAGAATGACAACCATGTCTGTACTTTGTCACTATATTCTCAGTATCTAGAATAGCTCCTGACAAACAGCAGATGATTAGTAAATATCTGATGAATTAATGAATGAGCCAAAGAACTTTTCAAACCCAGAGTTCTGTTTCTAGTAATATTTAAAGAAATGTGTTCATGGAGAGGCATAAAATTTAGAGGTAAACTATAAATATATTTCCTTAATTTTCTCAATATTTTTCCTTCTGTGATGTTTAAAAAATCTTTAATCAAGGTGGTGTTACAAGCACTTAGAAATCTCAGCTCATACAACGTTTCCAAAAGCCCAGTGAGGTAGGTACCCATGTTATCTGCAGTTTTCAAAGGATGAAACCAGAACACAGAGGAGTTAAATCACTTGCCCATGGTCCCAAAGCTACTAATTGGGCTTGAGCACTGTCAGAGTTGGTCAGCCTGTACCATGTCTTGGTTATGATGACTTCCAATTAAATATGAAACATTGTATCCTTGAATATTCCAGACTCAGAAAGATGACTAAGTCCAAAATTTTTGTGGTGTCCTGAGTTTGGCTCATATGTCCCTCAGATCCATGATTTGAGTTACCTCCTGGGAGTTTCAAGTTTCCTCATATCCCCTAACTCTTTCAACTTCAGCTTTAGAACCTGACTTCATTTCATCAGTCCTCCTGGAGTCTCAGCTGCTGGAAGCTCTCCAGATTTCAAGTACAGAGGGACAGTACTAGAAATTTATTTTTTAGAATTAATTCAAAATTTCTTAGTTTCTCCTCTCTCTTTGCTTTCAATTTCATGAGTGTATTCAAATAACTACTTAAAATGGCTCTTAGGTTCTTTTCTCAATCTTAGCTGTTAGTAGCTCAATTGATTAGTTGCAGAGAAATCTGAACTATTTTCTTTTACATTTACTTTCTTTTGGTTGCCTTCGGTAAAACTAATCTGCAGTCACATTACATGATTACACAGCACAATATCTATTTTTATTTTTTAATTTTTTTAAGAGGATAGATGCAGGCAGGAATGAAGCTGAGCAGACAGGCAGACAGGCAGGAAGAGAGAGGAGGAAGAAACATTTATTTATTTTATATAGTTGTTCATCTTGGTTGTTCCCTCTGGTCCTGGATCTTGAACCTGGGTCTTTGAGATGTATGTGGACTACATCTGCTGGACTTATCCGCTAAGTACATAACTTTAATCTTTCTTTCTTTTTCCTCCCTCCCTCCCTCCCTCCCTCCATCTCTCACTCCCTGCCTCCATCTCTCTCTCCCTCCCTCCCTTCCTTCCTTCCTTTCCTTTTTCTCTCTCTCTTGTTTTAAAGGAAAGGTGCAGTCAGGAATGAAGGCAAGTAGGCAAACAGACAGGAAGAGAGAGGAAGAAGAAGTACTTTACTCATTTTTTTGTTCATCTTGGTTCTTCCCCCCTTGGGATGTGGACTATACCTAATATACTAAACCACTAGGCCACCAGGGTGCATCTATTTACTTTTTAAAGGACAGGTGCAGGAAGGAAGAACAAGGAGGAAGAAGTGCCTTATATAGTTTATTTAGTTGTTCAACTTGGTTGTTCCCCTCAACCCCAAAATGTGAACTGGAGTCTTGGGATGTATGTGGACTGTGTCTGGTCAGAGGCATCAGGCATAACTGCTACTCCACCAGAAAAAGCCATAATAATATCTATTTAAACATAGGCCCTTCCTTACTTCATTCCTTTCTTTCTTATCCCTTCATTACCCATTCGTTCATTCGTTTGTTCAAATATTTATTCTAGACTTTCCAGGTGCCAAGCACTATGCTAGAAGATGGAAATACAGCTTTTAGCATCAAGGAGTCAGTATCTTTCCCATTTAAAAAGTTTTCTCCAAAATCATGGAAATTAAACATTTCTCTATGTTAGGATATTATATTTTCTTGTAAAAAATAGTTTTATTTCATTGTTCTCTTTTTTCCTTATTCATGTTTGCCCTCCCAAAAGCAAGAATACCGTGCAAGAGGTCTGTAGCATGACTTTGGCTGGAATCATTAAAGAAAAAGCCTCAACAGAAAGTCAAAAAATATTTAACAAGATGATTTACAACTTAAAGTCAAAGTGCATAATAAGTAGCGAGAGTTGTGAGTTAATCCCACTAAAGAGAGAAAAAATTAGAGGTAAAGTAACATTTTTAAAGCAAGATGGATATACTAGAAATTTATCAGTGATAGATTATAAAACGTCTCTTGCATCTGAATAGTAAATATAATTTATTGATTCTCCGTGAATGCATGAGAAATAAAGCATGTAATCACTTATGCTAAGGACATACAGTAAAGAATCAAAATTATTCCCGCAGCAAGCACCAGGCTGATGGTTAATAGCACATATATTCATTCTCATATCTCTTGCCCTTTTTAATATATCTCTAAGGAAAGTTAGTGGTTATTATTTTGTTGTAGCCATTTGAAATTTTTCATAATGCAGTAAATCTTTAAAAGTTATGTGAAAAGTACATTTTTCTTTTAGGATTCTCATTCATAGTTAAGAATGCTTGTTGGTATTTTTCATTTAGCATGGACATTTCCAATTTAACTTGTTCTAGAGAATGTAACATTTGCAGCTAATTTCCAACATAACATTTAGAAATAGTTCAAAGGGAAAAATCCATTATTGGTTTTGGTCATGTTTAAAAGCCAAATGTAAATGGAAACCAAGGCAAGTCTATATTTTACTTTTAGGTCATGTATTTCAGTTTCTTTTCCAGGGAAATAGGTTTGGTGTAGGTGGTAAACTGGAGATGCCATTCTTTGTTTAAAACACACAGTAGAGAGGCCTTAGGTCGGAGAGGACCCACATTAGCATCTGTCATGACCCTGTATTTGCAAATCTGCTATTTGAAGAGCAGATGTGAGGTGGTGTCCTTTTAGTCACATATATCATATTACCTTTATTTTCTGTTAACAGTATAAGTCAAATCTTGTCTTTTGTGTTCTATAAGCTTTTCATTATTGATGGCTTATATTATGCTCTGCACAAACTAAATTGACTCCCTGATCTGTCTCATGCATCTTACTTGCAAACGGACAGATTTTTTCACATGTATATTTTCCCATATGAATTACTGACCAGTAGGGACTGCTGCATTCTGAGTATGTTAAAATTAACATATTAATTTTCAAAGAGATTCAATAAATTAATAAATGAATGTTTAAATTTAGAGAGAAATAGTCATTGTATACTATTATATGAGGTATATTAGTGATACATAGCTGAGATCATTGATTTTAACATAGCCACCCTCTGATAATCCATAAAATGAAGAAAATAAAAATGATGAAATTAAGTTTGATGTTTGAGTGATCCTTAGTAATTTTTAAAGTATGAAGAGTGTAATGGAAAATGTCACCAAGGTGGAAACATCTTGCAAATAGATTTTAAATAAAATTAACAAAAAGGAAAAAATTTAAGTCAATCTAACATGTTTGAGGAATCAGGGATTATTTAGACAAGAAGTTAGTCCAGAATATAAATAGCATAAAGAGCACATAGAGACATTTGTGGCATTTTTCCATACAGGATTGAACAAATGTTTATTTCCTGCCTACTAAGAAATTCAGGGACTGAGAATTCCTAGGCGGGAGGGAGAAGGCACCATATGGGGTGGCGGGTGCCTCCCTGTGGAAGCAACATGGGCTGAGACCCTAACAAGGACAGGACTCAGTCCCACCTCTGGGGAGGAGTGTTCCAGGCAGAAGAGTAAGCATGTCACTCTCAAAAGCATATTAAAAAAGTATATTTTAAACGAAGTGCTACAAGAGTCAAACAAAAGTCTAATTACAGAATAATCCTTAAGGTATATATACATACACATAGTGCTTGATTATATATATCTGTGTGTGTGTGTGTATATATATATATATACATATATATATATTTAGTAAATAAATAAGTGAGCTTCCTATGGGGAAAATTAAGGATAAATCTGTGTTTTCAATTAAGTCAACAGAAGTGAGGAGCAGCGGAATAGCTCAAATCCTGAAAATATTTGCTTATAGCTTGTCCTTATTTCTCCTGGCCTCTCATCTGCCAGTGTCTCGTATCTGTACCCCTCTCCTGTGAGCTGGGAAAGGCGAAAAGGCCTTACTGTCTCAATTAAAAAGAGGTATAGTCAGCACCACAACTCCAGGTTGCACAGTTCTGGAAACGAGCATAGAATCCTGATGAGAGAGGCCTACCTCTTTCTACAGAGATGACTGTAGGCAGCAAAAGGAAAGGGCACTGAGCAGGGACACTCAGAGACTGGCAATGGATGCTATTTTGCCAGGATTCATGCTCTTGGGCTCTCTGACCATCTCTGCTTGATCCAAGCAATTCATTTGCATGGACATTAAGCTCCAAATGTCATTGCACACTGTGCCTTCCCATTTTCTAACCACAGGTGCTTACAGATCAGGCTCTCACTCAACCTGCCACTGGCTGCTGAGCCATTATCAGTCCTACAGAGCATTAGGACAGCTGTAATCTTTCCTTTGATGAAGAATACTTAGGTGTTCTTTCTCACTGCTCAAGACAGCTTGACATTCACCTTATGAAGGCTGTATTAGTACTGGCTTTTTATCAGCTGGTTTCTTTGTTGCAGAGACCAGTGTCTAACCTAAGATGTTGGGTTTTTCTTCCTGGAAGGAGACCAGGAAATTCAACACAATGTCCAACTCCAACAAATCTCTACCTCTGACTACCTGCTTCCTAACTGGTTTCCTTGACACCTCTCCTTGAGCCACCAGACTACCATGGGTAAAACAAAATGAAAAGATGAGTTCACTTGCTCACTCATACATTAACTCTACAACTAACCATAACAGTTATTGAAGAGCTTCCATGTGTCATATACATCTTACAAGTGTCCATGTTGAGTGTAGCAGGGCTCACAGTGTAGTCAGGCAGGTTAACATAGTGGAAAGGGTTATTTTTGTCCAGTTAGCAGGCATTTATACCTTTTCCCTTAACAGTACTTGGATCTACCTGGAGGAATATCATTTTCCCATTCTGAACCCATGCTTTTTGGGCAGAGCTGATTCTACCTGAATATGGTAGAGGCGGGGAAGTGCTGAGACCAAGCTAATCACTTGTCTCCCTGGACACAGTGCTTAGTTCAGGAATTGCTGAGTGACTCAGATACAATTCCACTTAGGAAGGAAGAACATCCATTTCTACTAGATGTGGTGCTAGAGGGTGGGAGACCAGTATGAGAAGCTTGCCTGCCTGGAAATGAGGATGGGAGGAAGAGAGGTAAAGAATCTGAAGGTGGACTGGAGGGAGAAAGAGACAGAATTATAAGGACATTGCAAGTTAGATATATCTATCTCTTGTCTCTGTATGTATCTACATATCTGTATCTACATATGTGCATGTGTGTAGAGAGACACACAGAGATATAGAGAAAGACTAACATATATATATATATATATATATATATATATCATAAGTATATCCAACCATCCATCCATCCATCCATCCAACCATCCACCCATCCATCCATCTACCTGTTCATCCATCCATCCATCTACCCGTTCATCCATCTATCCATCCATCCATCCACCCGTCCATCCATCCATCCATCCACCTGTTCATCCATCCATCCATCGATCCACCCGTCCATCCATCCATCCACCTGAACACATCCATCCGTCCATCGATCCATCCACCCATCCATCGATCCATCCACCTGTCCATCCATCCACCCATCCATCAGTGCTAATTCCAACATGAGGTTTCAGATCTAGTTGTCCCTACAGCTCTAAGGGCAATGGAAGAAGCACTGACAACCCACAAACGAGTGCTGAGGAGCAACTCTACCTGGAGAAAAGCCATCTGGCAGCCCTAGAAGAATTACCTGCTTCTTTCATTCCGTTCTAAAAAGATCCTGAGCTCATGTGTATTAGAGTGCATGACTTGGTCATATTTGTACCTCACGGTACCTGTTGAAATGCATATGTATGATGCCTTTAATGAAAATTCCTTGAGTGTTTAGCCAGCCCTACAGTGAATGAAGGGGGTTCAGACAGGAGCAGAATACTGGTTCTGCCGTTGAGGAAATCACCAACATGGACAACACACAGAAAACTGATCTTCCAAAGGAAACTCAAGAAACTTGTTCTTTTTCACATTCTCTCCTTCTCTCCATATCTTTCCCACCTCACTCAGCTCTCTTGTCTAGTTAACCTCTTACCAGAGCTTATCACAAAATTACTGAGTCATTTATCAGAAAGTCTTGTTAGTTTAGGTCTAATTTCCTGTTACATATTCTCAAGACACTTTATATTTATCTTTCCCATTAATCAAAGCTTCTCAACCAGCATGATTCTTTTCACCCTACCAAGAGGACATTTGGAAAGATATGGAGACATTTTTTGATCACCATTACCAGAAAGGGAGTTGCCATTATCAAACTGTGTGTGAAGTATGCTGGGAACATCCTACAGTGCCAAGACAGTGTTCCTTCCCTACTGAAGGAGCGGTTGATCCAACACAGAAGTAGCACTGAGGTTGAGAGACTCTGATGTAAATCATCATGGTTTAGAAGTAGAGTACTGTCATTATTTGCTTACTGTCTATTTCCCCACTAATCTGTCCCAAAGGGCAGGGACTGGCATCGTTGTATTTTTGGTTTTGCACCATTATATTCCCAAAGACATCAGTAAAGAGAGGCTCAACCGATACGTACTGAGAGTTGACATTAAAGAAATGTCAAATCTACTCTCTTAAACAGAATATTCATGTGATTTCTTTATTGCAAGTATGTGTAGTAACATGGAAAATTTAATTATCTGTATGTATCTATTATTCTCTAGAAACAAAAATTGTTGGTTGCATGAATGTATTTTGGTTTAAGAAAGGAAGCTCCATTCCACATGAACAATTTTATTTGATATATTGGAAAATCTTGGGAGGTTAACAATATCTATAAATGTAGGATTCTTCCTACAGTAATCCCTCAGACTTTGAAGCCCTGACAATCCTCTACTTCACAAATACCAAGTGGGAGCAGCAAGTCAGAGTTATCAGAAAGCATGAAAAAAATATCCCTGAAGTAAATAATACAGACTCCTATACTTCAGATCTTGCTAGCTTTAACTCAAATGAACATTCAAATGTGATTTTTATATATGTCATTTTCTGAAAAAGCTACAATGTAAGAACATTGGAGAAAGGTCACAATTAACTATTAAACTGAATATAAATCAATAAACTAGAATTCACCACTTTATAAAAATAAAAAGTAACTCATTTATAGAGCAGACTGTTCTTCAAAGCATGTTACAAATGCACACTGGATCTGCTTTCATTTAGAGATGCTTACTTTCTCCACGAGGCAGTGAATTATTTTAATACAGAGAGAACCATTATTTAAAAGCATTCTAAATCATTCATCTTTTATATTTCCATGTTGAAATTTTATATGAAAAAACTCCTCAAGATTCTATTTTCCAGTGGTACAAACTTAATTTTGACTTAACAAAGGTCCTGAAAATCCCCCACCCCTGAAAATCCTTGAGTTTCTGGTATTCACTTTATCAGATACAGATCGGGGGTTGGGGGCCTTTAGACATACATACATATATAAATATACATATACATATATATATATTCAGCAACTACAATGTGCAAGACACTTTTTGCTAGATATTGAACAAAGGTTTTTTTAACATTTGAAATATCTGCCCTCAACTTCCAACTCAGAGCCTCCCTGGATTTTTTTTTTCTGCTCTCAAGGAAGCTTAAGCTTTTGTGGGGAAGAAAAATGCAGACTTTAGAGTACAAATATTGCAGAAATTGTGTGAGAGAATGAACTCTAAGAGGTGAGAAAAGTAAGATTTAGAGAAATTAGTAGGTTGTATTATAAAATGAGGGATACCTTCCAGGGTCTTTTAAAGCAATTCATTCAAAAATAGTTCTGTCATGATGAGGCTGCAAAGTCCATGTGGAATTTAAGAATGGTTCTGGCAAGCTTTGGTGGCGTAGCAGATAAGGTCACTGGAAACAGTCCACATACATTTCCATGGATCCGGGTTCGAGACCTGGGGCCGTATAGAACAACTAAGATGTACAACTAGAAATAATAAATGTTTCTCCCTCCTCTTCTTCCTGCCTACCTGAATATTTCCAAAAACAACAACAAAAAAAACAAACCAAGAATGGGTTTGTTACATAGCAATATCTTTTCCTGTATCTCATCACATTTTTAGTGTAGTAAGAGATGTTCTCTAACAGGTAAAAGTACTATTGAAGGAGAACTGTCTATTCTTAGGAATTTATTGAGATTACCCTATAGAGAAGCAAAGGAAAAAAATCCTGTAAAATCCTATCTCCATAAATGTTGATTGCATTTATTGGAATAAATTTGGGAATAGTAGAGGAGGAAAGTAAAATTTCCTATTATTGTAATGACAGTAAGATTATCGGGAAGGCTAGTATCTTCTTGGGTATGGATTTGATGGGAAAATCATTGGAGTTGGGGCTATTTCTTGCTCATTTTTTGTTCCTTATACTATATAATTACAGGGGCTTAACACTGACTACACTGCTATGATAAAAGGGATATTAAGCATGATATTGAAATAAAACATGAAAAATTAGTAATGAGAAAAATAAACACTACTATACTCAAACTTTTTATAACAGCAACACCAAGGAGATATGTATCTATATATCTATATCTATATCTATATCTATATCATCTATATATAAAATCACTTTTGTTGCTTTCCTTCATTTAGTAAATATTAGGAAGAAGCAAGCTTTTTCTCTAGCTCTTAAATACATAATTCATTGTGGCTATCTGACTTTCTATTAACACATGAAGAAAGACAAATAATACTATTCTGACCATTATTCTGGGAGAAAGATGATACATTATAGCATGGTGGTCCTCCCTCACGAGCTGATTTATACAAGAATGTCTGCCTTACCAAAGGACTGTCAGAAGCTGAGTGTTTAAAAATGACAGAACTAAAGCAAAATGGAGAAAAAAAATGTATTAACATTGAATGTGTGCCAAGAGCTGGCTAAATATTTTATATGCATTGCTTTATTCAATTCTTGTATAACTTTATGAAGTATTTGTTCCTTTAGAAGTTCAGTATAGCAAATTATATATGAAGTCCTTTGAAGTGACATGAGTAGACTGAGAATGTCTCAGTCTTCTCTTCCCTATGAGGACTTTCAGGCATTCAACTACTTGGTGGTTTTACCATGGTTCTCCTTGGAGCTCTCTGTCTTGCCAGTCTAACAAATTGTTTTGTTACCACACCTAGAGTAGCCCATTTCTCAGAGGTGATAGATGTATTAACAATCTGAGGAGACAAATGTATATTAAGATGGATGCATAATGAGAAAGTTCTTTTGTCACAGGTAGACGCATACTCTTAAGAACTGCAAAGGGAACAAAATAAAATCAAAAGATGGCAGGATGAGTAAGGAATGAAAAGCAAAGAAGCTGTATCTTAAGAGATGGAGTAGGAACCCTTACATAATAAACGGAGACAACAACTTCTGTCCATCAGAGAGTTGGCGATATAGTGCAGGTATCAGGCTTTGGACAGTTCGCTAAAATTTTCTCTTTCCCCTGAATGGTGCCCATATTCCCTTTTGTGACTCTCTTACTTACTATTCTTCCAGCAAGGTCCAAATCCTAGACTGATAAACAAGCTCCTTAAGGATTTATATTAACACATTTGATCTGGTTACATATAGTCAGGTCTTGCTTTTTAAGAATTCATTTGGTCCCCTGTTGATTAAGTGCTTTTTAATCTTTTCTGGGTATAAATTTTAATGTTTTGAAATATAATGATTTTTTTTCTCCAGAAAAAAAAACCCTATACAAACACAAATATATATTATTTCCAGAACTCTAGAAACTAATACTTGAAGTCAAGGTTTAAAACCACTGACTAAGATAAATATGCACATTCCCGCTCTGATCCATTATGGATTGATAAAATCTCACACTCAGAGTCCATGGGAACTTATAATCCTTATGAATTGCTGTCAATTTCATTTTATAAATAAGAAAACCAAAGCTAAAAGGGGTAAGTGACTTGCTCAAGGCTGACAAAGGGCAGAGTCAGGAGTCTGTCAATGTATAGAGTAGATACAGAAATGTAAACTTTAAAGAAGACTCCGTATATGAAAATTGCATCCCAAGTTTCAAAAGTCAAGAAAAAAAAGTGGAGAAAGAACGGTGTCTTATAATTGTTGAATACCCAAGGAGGACTACAACTCTTCTTTTTTTTAATTCAAGATAGGAATTCACTTACCAGTGTCTCCATTTTAACAAAGGGTAAAAATGAACTAGGGTTAAAGAAAACATGCCCAGGATTTATTAGCCCTAGTGACAGAACTTGAGTTTGAACAAGGAGCCTGTGTTCCAAGGCCTTGCTTTCCACCTGCTGTGCCACAGACATCTGGCCACATCTAACAAGTTCTATTTTCCTCCAACTCTTCTGACAAACTATTGAACTAAAGTTGTCAGTGGCAATCAAATAACATACTTTAAGCACACTTGAGAGTATTAACCTGAAGGAACTTCTGGAACTTCAATTTCAAGAGAGGTCAATGTAATGCTCAGTCAATGGAAGGCGTGAGCTTCACACGCTCTCATTCAGCTTTTCAAGGAATTATGCAATGGTTTATATGTTACTTCACCAGCGGTCCATCTTTGCCTTTTCCTTTCGCATTGTGTAATATTTCATTAGGCAACAAAGGCTTCTTCCTCTACTGGTAACAAGGAGTGATTAATCATAATCACCCGTCACACTTAATTTAGCATTCATTCCATGAAAAGATTTTCCACATGCGCCAAGGTGAAATTTACATTTTAATATCCATGGATAAAGAAGTATAGCAGTGTATGTTACATTTTTTCCACTATGAAAACCATTTTCAAGAATTTAGACTGTTAATAATCATTTCTTTTATGAGACTAGCACTAAAGATACATATAAATTTTGAAATCTATAGTATTACTTGCAATTTTAGTGCTTTACTTTTTCACAGCCAATCATGGAAGACTTGCTTTTACAGCTTTCTCTGCAGAGTCATCCTAATTATAGGGAAATCCCTTTACAAATGGCTTTCCATCTCGGTGCTTCCACTGGAATCTAAAGGTGATTTTGTTGGAAATGATGAAAAATGACTCTTCCAAGAACACAGAATTAAGAATTAGATTGGAAGTGAATTAATGTTCTTTTACTTTTATGTATATTGAAACTTACATATGATTTGCTTCTAAATAGCTTATCCCAGGGAAGTTTATTAAAGCAACTTTTTTTTTTTTCACTCTCCCAGAATCTTAGAAAAATTCTCAAGGTGACAGAGAAAAAGGTTATCTGATTCAATCTGCACACTTAAATGACAAATAAGATGAGTTGTACCCAATTTACAGAAATCATGATAGAGCTGGGACCCGGTCCTTTTTTAAGAGGTTGCCATTGACCCTTAAAGCCACGCTCTGCTTCCAATGCTGTGGCCTCCTTTCTTGTGCTTTTCACAAAGTTCACAATGGGTGGGAGGGTCTTTGGCCCTAATGAAAGGAATTTCTATGGTCTTTCTTCATTGCAGTTATAACAGCTCGGCATTTTTAGATATTTATTTGGCTATTGTGTTTTTCTCCAAAAAATAAAAATAAATAAACAAAGGAAGCTCCATGAGGACACAGTGCACATGGTAGGATTCAGTAAGTATTCATAATAAGATTTAAAATCTAACCCATAATTTGCTTTATTCCCTAAATTATCTATATCTGCTTTAACTAGAATTTTTTAAAAATTAAATCTCATCATAGCTTCAATGCAGAAACTCCTTAAGATAAGTAATGAAAGAAAAATAATAAATTCTGCCACATTACAATTAAGGTCTTCTATTTAGCAAAAATCCACCATAAAGAGATTATAAACAGAAGCTATAAATCAAGAGAAAAAAACTCACACATGTAAGCAATCAAGGATTGGTATCCAGAATACATGAATAACTACTAAATATTAATAAGGAAAGTAAAAACAAGCTACTCATTAGAAAAAAATGATGAAATTTTACTTTTATTGTTCATTATTAGCCATTTGCATTTACTCTTCTTTAAGTACATAATCATAGCTTTTATCATTTTTTTCCTAATGCGTAATCAGGAAAATGAAATTTAAAACCACAGTGATATATATTCAAAAGAATTTAAAACAGGGACTCAAACTGTATGCCCATTTTTTAACACTTATTTGTAAATTCTTTTACATAGTAAAATTATTCACAACAGTCAAAAGGTGGCAACAATCCAAGTGTCCAAAGGCAGAGGAGTGGATTGCATTCAAATACAATACTTTCACTGGAATATTATTCAGTCTTTAAAGGGAAGGAAATTTTGACATATGCTACCACAAGGATGAACCTTGAAGACATAGTCCTAAATTAACCAAGCCAGGCATAGAAAGGCAACACAGCAGGATTTCACTTCTCTGAGGCACAGAGAGTAATCAAATTCAGAAAAGCAGAAAGGAGAAGAGTGATGCGGGCAGAGAGGGGGATGGATAGTTCTTGCTTGGTGGGTACGGCATTTCAATTGGAGAAGATGGAAAAAGGTTTGGAAACGCATCGAGCTGACAGTGGCACAGCGATGAGTGTGCCTAATGTCAATGGACTGTAGATCTATAAATAGACAAAATGGTAAATTTTGTGTATTTTACCACAATAAAAAAGAAAAACAACACATGGAGATATGAATTTATATCCACTAAACTGACAAAATCTCCCCCAAACCTACCCTGAATTTCTGACCAGGGCAAACGTTTATAATTACTATGGAGTGAATTGCATCCACTCTCCTCAACAATCTGCATGCAGAATCCTGTCACCCTCCCTGTGACTGTCCTGGAGACAAAGTTTTTAGGAAGGTTATTAAAGTTAAATGAGTGGAACACTGATCAACAGGACTTGTGTGCTTATCAAAGAGAGACAAGAGTCTTGAACTCTCTGTCTCTCTATGCTCCCTCGCCCAACCCCCTGCCACCTCGCAGACAGCACTGAGGACACAGCAAGAAGGTAGCCACCAGCAAGCTAGGAAGAGAATCCTCACCAGAAATCAAATCTTGCTGGCTCCTTGATCTTGGATGGTTCAGCCTCAGAACAGTGAAAGAATAAACTTCTGCTGTTGAAGCCAACAAGTCTATGGCATTTTGCTATGGCAACCCAAACCGACCACCGCACTAACAGTGGAGCAAGGCAGGGCGCAGGCAGCTGAGAGGACTGCACGTGGGGACAGCCTGGCCTGGTCCACCAAGGATGAGGGGTGACCAAACAAAATCAATGACAATATGCAATCCCCAAAGCATATAGCTTAACTTCATTTCATTTATTTTGGTCCAAATTTTTTGTTACTAATGTGATCTATCTCCCGTTGTTAGTTCTTCAGCTTTCTTTACAATTTATAAAAGATGATAAAGAGTTTTAAAAAAAGGTAATTGTACTCAAATTAAAGATCTCAACTTTTTATTTCATCCATTAAAAAACAGTCCCCTGGGAACCAATTTTTCAGTAAGAGCATGGAACCCTCTAATGATCTCATACACTCCCCCAGTCTTGCTCAGGCCTGTCAAGCAGTTTCCCACATAAGTGTCTATCATATGATAATATAAGAGAGAGAGAAATGGAAGGTCATAAATAAATAGAGTACAAAACTTCAAGTTTCTGGGCAAAACTGGGACAGATAACTAAGCAAACGAAATTCTAATGTAATAAATTACTTGAACTGCCTAAAAGAATTGGTTACATATATCACAATTTTACCAGAAGTGCTGCTATCAAAGTCAATGTGAATAGTAAAATTCCTTTTGTATGCTGTCTACCAACACTCCATACCATACATGTGAAGTCCGAGGGTCGCTTGATGCATGCCACAGGCTTACACACACATATCTGAGGCCATTTCCCATTCACCCCGAGTTGAGGATGCAGTTGTTTATATGAAAACATGTCGTTATGGTAGCTATGGATGGAGGTGTGATGATGCGGAGGTGCTAGACACAGTGAGAGCAGAGACTTAAAAAACACAAAAGGCTGTCAAAACCACTAAGAAATGCCGTATTTTACACTTTATTCCACCAGGGTAAACAAATTTTTCTGGGGGCATTGGCAGTGGGACACATAACTGTTTCAGGTGCCTTCACATTTATCACCCGCATTTAATCTTCAATATATCATCCTGGCTAGGTAGTGCTTTTCCCATTTTATACATAAAAAGGGAGAGGATATGAGAAAGATATTAAGTAACCTGCCCCTTCACTCGGCGTCCTGTCTTGCGTCCTGTACTTTGGTCACTATACTGTTTCTTTCAGTGGTCTTAAAAATATTTTCATAAAATGATACAAAATAATTAAGAAATCAAGAGCTAGTCACACAGGCTCTTTGCTTTGTCCCCCAATTTAAGGACTTTTGGCAATCTGTTTTTAAGTTTATTCCTGTTCATCAATTAGTTCTTACTAAGATGAACCAAGGAAATAAAATATGGAATATAGTCTGTATGTTTAGAGTCTCTAAAACTCAGATCATCATATCTTAGATGAGTCTTAGGATTTCTTTGTTCTTTTTAGTTTTTAATCTGTAGTCATAGCCTACAGCTTTCTAACATACAATAAGTACTTGTGATTGATACTGATAACCAAGAGTGGGAGTTACAGAGTGAGTTCAAATCCAGAAGTGATACTTACAATCCCACACACTTGGACAGTATATAAACCCTTGGTGTATTTTAGCTTCTTCGTAAGATGGAGATAATATCTCATAGTGTGGATATTATACATATAAAGCATTTAATAGTTGCTAAAACATAGCAGGAGCTTAATAAATTTCAGGCACTACAATTATACCAAATGAACATACACACAGATGTATGTATTTTACATATATTATTTCATAATATGTACTAATACATGTTAGGCATCACTATCACCATCACAGTATACTAACAGTATACTAACTGTTAGTATGCTCAGGTGCCATAGGTGAGGCGGCAGGGGTATAAGAATAGAGGCGGAGCATATGGACAGAAAAAGGTTAGGAAGATCAGGGAGAAGCAGAGTTTGAGTTGGGTTTTGAAGGGTGAGTAGGAGTTAGATAAATGAAGAAAGTATTTGTGTTGGAAGTGAGGTACTTCAAGCAAAAGGGAATAACATTAGAGGAATTGCATGGAATGGAAGAGGGCTATATAGAGTAGAGAGGTGGGCAGCACATCTTTATCATGGGACCAATCATAGTAGTGGCATGGAGACCATAGTGATGTGATAAGGTAGAGAGTGATAATTTAGGTAGTCAGATTATAAAGAGACTAAGTGATTGTTCTATGATTTAGAAAGAACCATAGAAAAGACTGATGAATAAGTATAAAACATGTGCGTTTGAAATGTGATCAAATTCTTAATTTAAATTTTTTTCAGGTATAAAAGTCTGAAAATTCAGAGGTGAAAGCTGTGGAAAACGTCTTCATAAAATAGCCTCATTTTTATTTTTCTGCTAGAAATTGCCATAATGAGAATTGAACACATGACATATATCGGATGATTTTAGTACCAACTCAGTTATACCAGAAAGATTAAGATGGAATTTGAGACCAATTCTAAGGTAACTGAATTAAACAACATTCTTCTTTTTATCCATTCTGAATGATCAGAAGCCTCTTGAATCATGACATGCCTTTCCACATGGCCACACCTCTCTCTAGAATGCTCTCCCTCCTTCCCTTTTTAGTCTGTTGTCTTTTACTTGGCCCTCAAAATTCAGGTGAAGGGCCATTTCTTCTTGGAGACTTTTCCAATCTTTTAACCAGTTTTAGGTGCATATGCTCTTGTTCTCAACCCTTCTGCTTACTTCTATCTTAGAACTTATGTACTGTGGTGTAATTATTGCTGGTATTACACTTATTTGAATGACCAATAAACTCTGAAGACCTTGAAGGCAGGGACGTAGTTATTCAGAACAGAGACTGTGCTAGACTCTATATTTTTAATTCCAAGCACATTATTTACCACATATTTGGCACTAAATAAATTCATATTGCTTGTCAATTCGACATCAAGCAAGCATTGATTGAAAAAAGAATTGATCATCCTTAGAAAAATAAGATGACTTTAAAACCGATACCTTATCTCTCCACTTCAAAAAATTACCCAGAGAAACCCAAAGTAGGCCAAAAGGCTCAATGTCTCACAATGTTGCTTTGGGTGGTGGTATGAGAATTTTTCTTTCTCATGTTTGCTGAAACTCTACTTTGGATTCCAGGTCAGTCCAACTTCAAATCAAGTTATGATTTTTCATTTTTGTGAAAGAAGAAAAACTCTCTCATTGACAAAATAAGACGTCATAACATTGCTAGATCATTTTCTCCACATATAAGCATAAAAACTAAAAGAAAAGTAATCAGGGGATTAACGTTTCAAGTAAAAGCCATACAAGATTTTGCCATAATCTTTCAAGAGAATTTTGTCTCTGTTTCTCCCAAAGCACATTTTCCACTCTAAAAAAAATCACGTGACTTTTAAGGCAGAGAGAGACAAAATACTGACTAAAAATAGTTTGTAAATCTATTGGGGGAAAAAGTTACTTATACAGGAAGAGAAGAATATTACAGAGAATTAGATAATGAAAAATACCCAATGCAAAGAATGTCAGTAACAGTTTTGAGAAGACTCCCCCAATTTCTGTGCAATACCTAAGACATGCTAGAGTGTTAGAACTAAGTATAAAGTACACAGGTAGATATGGTCACCTTTCCTCCCTTATTTTAGACAGACACACCAAGCTAGTGCCCTTTTAGGGTAATTAGTCATTTCGTTTTAGTTCAGTTCACTTAGCTATGTGGAAATAGTAGTAACCAAGACAACACTGATGCCCCACAGAACTCAGGAGACCAGACAGATGTCAAACAGGGTGAGCACAGAGATCTGCTCAGGAGCTACCATAGCTTAGCAAATGCTGGGCTTGCTGAGAAAACTGTGCCTCACTTATGAGGTGAGTCTCACTGTATGAGCCCAATTAAGTAAGGAAGAGATGGACTTGGATATCTGAGAAGCTGACCCAAAGAAATCATCATATGAGAATTTTTTTAAAGAATTGAAAGGATTCCCAAGAGTGTTAATATTATGGGCCATCTCCCTCCCTGACTTTGGACACAGAAAGTTTTAGTGACTAACACCAGACGCTGAGCAGATTGTGTTCATGTTATCAGATAAAGAAAAATAAATATTACCATTCTTTATTTCAAGTAAGAAAAGAGTGAATTAGATGAACAACTAAAGAGATGCGAGAGGACAATTGTTTCTGTAACAACCATACTGTCAACAGAAAGGGTAACCCAGAAGGAAAATACAAAACAAAACAGGATCTTTATTGTAGATATACACATACATGGTACGGAGGTCACAGTCATCCTTCATCCACTGCTTCAGTCTTCGATCAATATTGACTATGCATCGTCAGGGTCAAGATACAAAGAGAATTACAATGGCGAATTACAACTAAGGCAAAGCACTTAGACGGCCTCATCAACATCCTAGGGGAGACAAGTCAGCGAACAGGTTCTTACAGTACCTGTTAAATGCCATCCTAAGGCTAAGTGAGAACAGGGAGGAAGGTGACATCTAGATAATGGTCAGAAAGAAGGGCTTGTTAACAGAAGGCAAGGATGCGAAAGAGAAGTCCAGTTGAAGGAAATGACATGTGAGAGGTAGGGGGGAGGCAACTTGTTTACTCCATGGGTGAGAGGCAGCTCAGGATGAGTGGAACAGAGTCAGTGGGAAGATAAGGACAAGGGACAAGGACTGGAGGGAAGCAGGGAGGGAGGGAGAGAGAGAGAATAGCAGGGATCAGAAACTGAAGTAGACTTAGCAGAAGCAGACCACCAATGGCCCCAGACGATGTAAAGGAGGCTGAGCTTTACTTCCAGGGTAATGGGAGCTGTGGCATTGCTTGCAGCACACCGATGACAGAAGAAAACCTGTGCTTTAGGAAGATGCCTCTGTTGCGAAGAGGAAAACAGGTTGGAGGGAACCAGGCAGCAGCTGGAAGGGCAGTTAGAAACCTAATCCAAAGACTAGCATTTTAGAAAAAGTGAAGAATGATTTGGAAGTCCATTTGGAAGAATAAATGAAAGCAGACATGAATTCTTCTAAACTCTCCACCCATTGTCTTATGCAAGATATTGAATTTATTTTAAAACCACTCTGCTTAACATAGAGTAATAGTATCAGTGCAAACATGGCAGACAGGTGAATGGAACAAAAAGTCAAGAAATAAGCCTAAAGAATACATGGGAACGTAAGTTATGATAAATGTGATAAGTGCAGTCATCTAAAAAAATTACTAGACTTTCACCTTATCTAACAAAACTAATTATAAATAAAGCAAATATTTAAATGTCCAATATAAAAATAGGTAAAAACTATTACCTGCAACTTATAAAAAGGAAAATCAAATGCTCAATAAACATAGATACCAATTATTGCCCAGCAGATTGAAGGATTAAAAAAAATTGTAACATCATAGGTTGTGAGGTTACAGGGGAACCAGAACTCTTCCCACAGCACTGATGAGAATATATAAAAGTAGTATGTCTGAGCTGGAAGTAATTTAATAATATGAAGCAAACTCTTGAAAATGTGTACGCTGTTGGACCCAGAAATTCCATTCTCAGAAATTTATTCTCGGAAATAATGGGACAACTACTCAAGTCTGTAGGGACAAAGGTGGTAGCATAACATTTTGAATAGCAAACATATTAATGTCAATGAAGTGTCCTGATAGGGAGAATGAAGTACTGTGGAGACATTTAATGTAAAGATACAGAATGATTTTAATGGCATGGAAAGATATTCACAATATATTGGGAAGGCCAAAGGTTATAGAACAGTATGGATAGTACAATAATATATAATACATGTTTGTATCCAAAAAAGGAAAAAAATGTATAGACCTATACATATTATATATATATATAATTAGAATATATACACATGTATATAGACAGCTAATTTCTCTTGCGTTGGGGTGATAGTTGACTGCTTTTTTTTTGAGATTTCGGAAAACCTTTTGTCATTAGTACATATTACTTTTATAATCAAACAGTAAGTAAAAGCACTTTCTCTTTACAGAGACGTGTCAAGAATAGCACTGAGTGTGGAGTCAATAATTCAAGAGGACACGAGAAAGAGCAAGCGCCTGTATCACATTCCAAGCCATTAACAAGTGCCAGCTCTACGGTCTGTTCTCTATGGATTTAAGGAGAAAAACCGACATAGAGAAATTCCTTCTACCATCGAATCTCAAAAAAAGGATGAAAATCCTTGTTAGGAAAATGAGTAGTATTGCTGAATAAATTACAATGTATTTTGCACTTCAGTTGCATAGGTAATACAGATATTGTCTCACCACACGTTCACACTCAATCCCCCATCACGCCTGCCCATTTATCAAACTGTGTAAAATATTATAACCAGTACAAGTACAACTTAGCTTAAAGAAATGTGGTTTCTTCTTGTGCAGAACTATATCACATTTGTATGAATTTTCATGCCACTTTTTTTTTTTAACTTAGGAAACACTAAGGAATTGTTTCCTTTACTCTAAGAGTGATTGTCAATTACAGTACGCAATGCTATTTTCATAATAATCTAAAATCAATAATAATAAATGCTGCTAACTTTTGCAACGTATACTTTGCCCATGTTTTGTACACACTGGCATACTGTCTTAAAAAGACCATGTTCGGTGGAGAATAAGGCATTTTTCCTATTACTATCAGAGGAGCTGGTTGACTCAAGGGTGTCATGGCTAACCAGTCACAATTTAGATTCACACAGACTTTTGCATTAATAATGATATTTTTATCCGTGTCTCCAAAGGATACTTTTAAAATGAGAAATACTGGAGTTGACTAATTTTACTGTTGACGTCTACATAATATAGAAGTTTTGAATTACAGAGCCCTTAAAGTAGTCTCCCCTTATTGACAAAGAAAAGAAAGTCCAGGGACAATAAGTGACTCTTCTCACATCTCAACTGTCATCAGCAGAATGGGAGTCAGACCTCAGCTCTCCTACCTCTCTTACAGTGTCCATTGTGTGACAGAAAGGACCAGACAAGCCCACATCTGTAACAATTCACCAAGTATTTGGTATACATTTAGTTCCTGCAATACTATGGGAGGTACTATTATTATTTTTATTATTCCCATTATTATTATTATTCTCATTTTATGTAAGTTTCACTTGGAGAATTTAAGAACTATAACACTTTCAGTCACAAAGCCCAAGGCTTTACACCAAGACCAGAGATTTACCACCCTGAAATCAAAGGTAGGATGTGTAATTAACCCTCCATTCAAAGGAATCCATTGCTGAAAAAGTTTTTGAATCATGAAATTATTTAACAATCTTATGAAAAGATTCACAAGTTCCAAGGCAATTCTTTTTGAAGCAAAAAAGCTTGTGCAGTATATATCTTCTCCAAGTATCAGCTTTCTACAGATTTCTACAGATAAAGATTCAACTCAGAATAATGAAAACTTACCACTGTTTAGCTTAGCAAGAAATTTAAGAGGACTCTGATCCAGGTTAGCCTTTGTATCATGAATATCAGGAAGCTCACAGTTTAAATCAAAATCATCAATGTAAGCATCTAGGGCTTCAGAGGCAGAGGAATATGACTTTTCTCTGTATTGGATGGAACCATCACTATTAAAGAAGATGCTGTTCAGGATTAAAGTTGCTGGAAGAGAAGGTTCAGAAGTACTACTGTGATCTTTCTTAACTGAATCTGCCATGGCTTTCTCAAAATGGGCAATGTCCATTCATCTTTTAAATAACTCTAAATAAGAAAAGGTACAGGAGATTTCAGTTAAACATGAGTGGATGGTCTCCCAGAATCCTTGCTAATCTTTGTACCATGTATAATTACTGTTTACACATAAAATTACTTTTGAGCTCCCTTTATGCTTTATGTATATTCAGATCTCAAGCAATGTGTGCTGATTGGTGTCATTGACATGGGCAAATTGAAAACTGCACTTTAGAAAATCATTAGGGAACCAAGTATATAAACCTTGCTAGGTAAAACATACATAGAAGTGTTGTCTTCTTTTAATTTTACTCAACTGAATGAGTAGTTTTAAATCTTGAGATATTTTTATTTGCTGCATTTAAACAGAACAAGCCTAGAATCATGTGGCAGTTTTCAGTCCCTTGTTCCCGCCCCATTGGTGGGACAGGGAAAGCCATAAATGAAGACAAGAAGACAGCGACGGAAGATCCTGACAAAGTGATGGCAAGTAGAGATGAGGGAGCAAGACGAGGAGAGTGATGAAAGAAACAGAACTGAGTGGGGGTGATGGGTCTTCTATCTACCCTTTGGCCTTGGTGCAAGAGTCAGAAGCTGTGGTCCTTGTTACTAGTGCCTTACATCAATCAGTTACTCCCCACAGTAACTACAAAAAAGAGGCACAATTACTATACTTTAACCATAAAAAAGAGGCAAAGTTACTATCCTCGTTTTCAAGATGAGAATATGGTGGCACGTGGAGATTAAGCAATTTGTGTGATGCTTTAGAGCATGGAAACCTTGGTCAAGATCAAAATCCATCAGTTGGATCCTGAACTTGAACTTAACCATTGCAGCAGACCACCAGGTCATCTCTTCACATGTGCTGGACCTGCCCAAATGACTTGTAACCTCTCAATGGAGGATTCAGCTCACTTGCTGTGCCCATCTATTAAGATTGTGTGCCTAAATTCTGTGGTTTCTCATTTCTTTAAATGCTTATGAAGAAGTGAGGAAGGGGAAAAGTGGGCAGGGGGAAGGGGGAACACGAGAAGAAAGGAAGGAAAGAGGGAGGGAAAAAGTGTTCAGGGTAGTCATTGGTACATGTGAGGAGAAATGTTAATCAATTGACAGTAACATATTTGAAAATGACTAAGAGAGAGTACTCACATTTTCAGTCTTTTGAAATTCAAGTGGATATGTTGTATTTTCAGAATGCTACATTATATGATGTCATAATAGTTAAAATTCCTATCTGTGGAATGTTTTTTCCTTTGCTGTAATATAATGGAGTTATACAGAGGCTTCTGAGAACCAGAAGAAACCAATGGGTTATCTTTCCATAAAAATTCCAACAAGAATGACATGTCCTTGAATTAACTTCCTAGACCTTTGAGGACAAATGTCTGATGTTTACACGCTTCCCAAGAAAATGTAAACATTCATTTCATAAAATAACACATAAAATCACATTATGATTGAGAAATGTAACTGCTACTTAGTTAGCCTTTAACTATTTAGGAAAATGTAAAAAAACAAAAAGTACATCGAAGACATAAATGAATTCTAGGGATCCTTAAGTTCATTCATGGCTCTGTACATCTGAAGTCTAGATTAGCAACTTCTGTCTAAAGAAAGTGATGGATGTTGAAAAAGGGGAGGAGAAAGCAGGATAGCTAGGTAAAGAACAAAAACATCTTTGTGGAGATGTTTATGAAGTAACCTGACATCACCTTTTCTTAGATATGATAAAATGCCTTTGACTTTAAAGCTCAGCTCAAAAGGTATTTGTTTGTAAACCATGATCATAATAATCTTTCTCCTTCTCTGGCTTGGTCAGGATGAATTAGTTACTATTACAGTCTTTAGAATTTGTGAGACCTGAGTTAATCTCTGTGATTTATACTCTGTGTGACTCAAACCCCTCTGAAATATGTGATTTCTCCTTTTTTTTTTTTGGATAATACTTAGCTCAGAGGATGGCTATGTTTGATTGTCTGCTGCTTTGTACCAGGATGGCTATATCGAGAGGCAAAATAGCTGGAAAAAGCTCCTCCCCTTCAAGCATTATCCCCACACCTCGAGTGCCATCTGGCCATGCCAGCCCCCATCCACTGAACCCAGAAGCCATCAAATCTTCCCATGTGGCAATGTAAGGGATACTGTCTGGTTCTGCAGCATTCAGCAATGTCCATTCTGTTTGGCCAGCAGCCATACAAATTGTTAAATGCTGTGAATATTATTCCTGAGAGCATGTTGCAAGCAATAAGTATTCATGTTTTCCCTTTTCTTATCCTTAGGTATTTTGTCTCTTCCTATTCATATTTATCATGCTTTGACCTGTATGATAGCTGGGGACATGTCTTCTTACCTCTCTAAGCTCAAACTAAATGAGGAATGAATGGATAGCCCCAGTTTGCCAGCCCATGGCAATTGTTTCATGAACTGAATTCCATTTAGACTGTTTCTTTTACTATAAAGTGCTGCAGTGTTACTGCTGTCATGAAAATGTTTGGAAAGATTGAGTCTTTTGAGTTAAATAGTAGATGCAAACCCCAGACAGGCAAACAGAGCAGTGTATTCAAGGCAAGTATATTAAAGAATGCACTGAGAACACAAAGTTGAAGAGAGAGTTGGTGATATTATTATTGATATTGGAAATATTTTTGAGGTTTGCTTATGGCAAGTATTTAACACTAGACTGATCAGTGTGCATCCCAGCTCAAAGTCAATTTTTAACTGGAGATGTACAGACATTTTTGCACCACCTAGTTGCATGAATAATGCTGCAGAGGAAAGGTTATAATTATTTCTAAAACAATATAGAAGGGAAAGTCAATGTACTACATATGCTGATACTTCTGGTAAATGAGTGTTATTTATAAACTTAAGCATTTGTTGTTTTGTTGTTGCTAGGGCTGGGGTTAGAGCTAGGGTTACAATTAGGGTGAGGTTTAAGGTTAGGTTCAGCTCATTTTTAGGTTAGTGTTAGGGCAGGGTAAGGTTTAGGTTTAAGGTTAGGGTCCAGTGTTAAGTGTTAGGGTTAGGTTTATGATTAGTATTAGGGATATGTTAGTGTTTGGAGAGGGTTACGTTAGGGTTAGGGTAAGGTTAGAATTAGGGTTAGGGTGAGAGTTAGGGATCAAGTGGGTTTCTGGGTGACTTTCACTTTACCATATAATGGCAATATACAAATTCATTCTCTTGGATTTTTGCCACATAGACTCACAGGACCTAGTAAAGAAGAGAAAGAGCACTCTTAACAATTTAAAAAGTACAAAGACTACATGCAATAATTTAAAAAAAACAATACATTTCCTAATAATCAGTCAAATAGAATGTAGATTGTCTGGATATTTCCCTGGCAATTTCATGTCTGAGTCTGGTCTGGCTTGAATCTTTTAGAGTGCATTTTAAAAATGTATCCAATCTATAAAATCCTCAGAGTGAATCTGTCCACCAAGATACAACCTGAATCCTAAAGAATATAGAATATTGTAAGTAGGAGGACTTAAGAAAGACACTAGTTCTGTCTCCCTTACCATCTTAGATTAAACCAGACGCTGTAAAACAAAAAACAAAAAACAGAAACAAACTGAGTCCTCGAGTCTGGCAGAAAGAAAAATCCAGAGATTTGTACAATGTGCCATTTCCTTCTCTCATTCAATTCAATTAAGCACACAATTATGACTACCAATGTGCAAGGAACCATGTTAAGTACTGTACAGGGATACGGTGATGGACTAGATATTATCACCCTCACAAGGAACTTATGATCTAGCAGGAAAGATAAAAGTAGGAAATAAATGAGCAATACCCAAGGAAGAACTTGCTAAATGCCATTGAGTATTCCCAGTGGTGGCTGGAGCACACAGCAAAAAGAAATAACTTGTGTTTGGTGACACTGGGGAAAGTTTCATTTTTAGATGGTTATTTAAACTAGGCCTTGCACTGGGCCAATAGGTTTCAGACACATGGAAATGAGGAAATGCCAGGAAGAAGAAGCAACATCATCAAAGGCATTGAAACAAACAAAAAAATCACATACACCTATAGAGGGCAAAATATACCTCATTTTCTTAGGCTGCCTCTCTGGCAACCTATGAGAGAAGAGGTTATACAGTCTTTTATAGTCTATGGACTAAAGTGATGAATTTATGTCTAGATCTAGATAGCATATCTATTTTATATAAAAGGAAAATGGAGCCTCAGAAATCTTTCAGAGTGCTCTAATGGAATACATCTAGGGCAATAACAGGATATTCCTTTCTTTGCTTTCCCTCACAAGAAGAACAACTAAAAACTATCCAGTAAGAGGACCCCATGAGAGAATCCTGCAGCATGAAGGGAAATATATTTCAGAGACCAAGAAAGACAGCACTGGGAGAGATGCCCGAGAGAAGCAAGCACTGGTGGCAGAGGGTGGAAAGAGATGCATGAAGGTGATGGTTTGGAAGTAGCAGAAATGGAGTGCTGCCAGCCCAACAAGAGACCCCGAAGAGGGGAGAGCAGAGATAATATTGAGGCACAGGCTTCTGACCCAGGTAAAGCTCAACACAGAGGAGCTAAGGTGTTCTCTTAGCTCCAGCAGGGAGGGCACCAGCAGGGAGGGCAACAGAGACAGAGATCCAGACTATACTCCCTTTCGCCTACTCCTAAGATTTGTACCTAGAAATGATTCAGGTAGGAGAAAAAAAAAAAAGACATTATGAATTAAAGTAACGCTGTGAGAGCTATCTGACTCTGTTAGGAAAGACAATATAAGGATAATGAATATGCCACAAGGTGGGGAGAGGAAGGAACAAAGAGTTTACTCAAAAAACAAAAACAAAAACAAAACAGATGATAAATTCCCACATATGTGAGAAAGAACGTAATATACAAGTCCATGAAGCTAACAGAACACCTGGTTATCTAAAGACAAAGAGACACACAAAAAGGCACTATTGATACTATCAAGAGTCTGAGTCAAAAAAGGATATTAAAGACAGGTAGGAAAAACAAAACAAAATAGGTAACATACAAAAGTACCATCATTGGGCTGTCATAAGACTTCTAAGCAGAAACTTTACAGGCCAGAGAGTGGAATCTCACTTTCAAAATACTCAGATATAAAAGTTGCCAACCAAGAATATCCTATCCCACAAAACGTTCTTTCTGATATGACGGAGAAGTACTTTCCCAGACAAACAAAAGCTGAAGGAGATCACTCCTCCTAGATCTTCCTTACAAAAAATATTGAAAGAAATTCTTCTAATTAAATTGAATTAAAGTTTACAAAAAACAGGACAAGGCAATAAATAAATAGAACAGGAAAAAGTGTCAATAGCAAGTTTTCATAAGTCAATTATCACCCTAAATATAAATAGATTGAACTTAGTAATCAAAAGACAAAGAATGACTAGATGGATTAAGAAACAAAATTCAACTATATGTTGCCTATATTAAAGCTATAAAGACAAACACAGACTTAAATCAAAGGGGTGGAAAATGGTACTCCAAGTCTATAGAATATTCAGAAAAGCAGGAACCGCTATAGCTGTATTAGATAAGATAGACTTCCAGCCAAAAAATAACAAGATAAAAATAATGATAAAAAATAATTCATCAGGAAGACATAAAACTTATTAATATATATGCACTCAGCATAGAAGCCCCAAGTATACAGAGCAAATATTAATAGCTATAAATGAGACACAGACAATTCACAATAATTGCAGGAAACTTTAACAACCAACTTACAGCAATGAACAGATCATCTGGACGAAAATTCAAGAATGAAACAATGGCCTTAAATGAAATATTAGATGAGAGGGCTTTAATAGATATTTACAGAGTATTTTACCCAAAACAACAGACTCCACATCATTTTCAAGGTCTCCTAGAGCATTTTTAAGACCATATGTTGGGACATAAGTCTCAAAAAATTTATGAATACTGAAATTATAACAAGCAACTTTTGGAGCACGGTGAAAATATATCTAGTGATCTGAGACTTGATGCTTCAAAGCTCATATTCTTTCCATGTCACCCCAGCATCTGCTCTCTGCCCATCTTACCCCACCAATAGCTGAGTGAAGCAAGGACAGGCCCTTCTGATCATTTCCTTCCCTACAGACCATGCACCGTGGGGCTAGCTAAGATCAAAGTGAGAGCATTCCACCCACCTGTACATCTGAGTTCAAGCCATTGACAGAATAATGATTTAAAAAGTTTTCTAGGATCATGTGGCCAATGGAATACTTTACTGCTCAAAATCCGTTACACCAGCCCTATCTCAAGAGGCTTAAGAGAGACACAAAATACTGGAACAGATCTCTTCCTGAATTTTTGTGGCTTTGTCCAAGAAACATAGTAAGCAAATAAAGTCTGTTTTATAGAGAGATACTATCTTATCTGTTAGTCTGACTCTGAAAAAAATTAAATCCTCAAAAAATCAAGGTATAAACAAAGTATGTTTTGGAATGTGAATATTAGTAGAATACAGTTAGTAAGATTTAACTTCAGTTTTCTCAGTATAAAGGACATCATGGAAATACTTCAGACATTATTTGAATCACCTGATATTGTGACAAGTACCACTTTCTTTGAATAGCTTAGAAATACTGGTCACTATTATTAACTAGTCAGCATTCAGGCAACAGGCTAATCATTATTACCAAGAAAGAATTAGAGAAGAAACTGTTTAAAACACGTAAGACATTACAGATCAAAGGCACTGTAATGAGTTTTGTCAGCTAGTAATTTGGACCATGGTGTGCAAAGAGCACAAACATATAATGGTTCTACCCTTGTGTTCTGTAGCATTGAGTCTGCAATATTTTAGGTTAATAGGTTATTATTGCAATGTTGTGTAACATTATTTGACAAATCCAACTGGGAACTCTACATAGTTGAGGATTAAATGCTTCCCTCAAATTACTACCTCCAGTGTATTCAACAAATCTTTATTGTAAATGTCAAAAGGTAATGCAGAGCAGAGGTCAGGAGTCTGGCTTTGGTGCTATAATGACCAATTTAAAATCTAGCATCATAACTTTGGTAAATCTACTTAACTTCTCTTTCCATAAACTCCCTCATCTCTAAAATGGTCAGGTACCAATACCCAACGCATTGCATTGCTGTCAGGACTGAAGGGATAATCATTTAAATGGGGGGTAATACCTAGAACTATGTCTAATACACATGGAAAGTGCTCAGTAAATTCAGTTAGTAGTTGTTATTGTCATTATTGCTTAACATGTGTTAGTGTGTACACAGGTCAGGTCCTCCTGCCAGAGCGTTCATGTCCCATTGGGTTGCAACCACACTGGCTTGCTACCCTTCCTATCAACCCGTGGTACAGCAACTGGAATACTGAGCACCAAAATAAACTTTAGAATTGTATTCATTGTATCCATTAATCTTCTTACTTTCAGATTTCATAGATGAAAGGATTATCCCAAAGCAGTATCCATACCTGATTCATTTCACATCTTAGACTCTTCTTTAAAGCCCAGGAGAGCCTGAGGCTGGAGGAGAGGCATCAACACAATTCAAATGATTTCCTAAATCTTAAGCTTTAAGAGCCACTGTGTTCTGTTGTAAGGAATGCTTTTCCTCCTATCTCATTTAGCGCCCCTCTCCTCCACATTCTTAATTTCTCTTTATTTCCAAATCAGAATACTCACAAATATTGTTCTTTTAAGGTGGATATGAGCACTTGAACAAAAATAGCCACCAAAAGACTTTAAAAGATTGTATTCACTTTAATACACCATGACTAATTGGACAAAACAGCAAACGAGCACATTAGGATTTTGTCTGTGGGCCTGTAACCGTTCACCCGAACACCGGCAACATGTTAAGTAGAATGTTACAATATTGGGTAATGAGAAAAAAAAAGCATTCCTTTGCTTGGTGGAAATCTCTATAGACATAATTGCAAGGAGAAGGGAGGGGAACTTTTACTCACTCTTTCAAAACTAAATAATGTCATCCATCACTTCTGAATACATTGCTTTTATTTAGGAAAAACATATTAGAAACAGGAAGGAAACACAAAGCCTGCTCATACTGATTTCCTTCTTTACTGCACACAGTCTTCTAAGGGTTTCCTCAGCTGAAGTGGTGGCATCTGGAAATTACTGTGAGAAAAATGAAAATACCAGAAGGCAAAGGGGATTCTGAGTAGGATATTTAAAACAATTTTTTACCCCCAGGTTTCAAAGTTGGGTTCCACAGCTTTCATAGCCTATACCTTAGCTGCCTGAGCCACGGTTGGGGTGGAGTAGGGGAACTCAGTACACTTAGATTTAATGGAAGAAAATTTTCCCACCTTTTGGGAAAGGTAAAGAATTTTCTTAATGAGAAATCAAATGATGTGAAACAAATTCTTATTCCATTACTCCTATTTGCAAGTCCTATAGTGGGAGCTATGAAGGAAAACAAACTAATACAGGAGCTAATGCTCTGCTTTTATAGAAATTCTAATACAATGGGCAATAAAAAAATTAAGTTTGAAAGTTAGCAGTTGGCAGTGGGCAGGTAGTGTTGTGGTATTACTAGGTACTGTCAATAACAGGTGAAGCTTTGCACACTGGGTGCTGGGAAATGTCTTTCTAGTGAGCTGGTGTGCAAGCTCCTATCTCTCTATGTGCTTTTCCCATCTGTACCAAAGCTTATTTGAATAATAGGAAGTCTAACCTTTTCTCGTAGAATGTGCTGTTCTCCCAATGTCATTTAGCTTTGGTACGAATAGGATGAATTCCGTGTACACCCAAAGATTTCCACTCCTGAGTCCGAACTTTCTTTAGAACTTATGTCTACCTCTCCAATGGGAGGTGCTGATGAAGACCAGAAACCAGTTGGCTGATCGATAAAGTAGGAAGGCCAGTTGCTCAATTTGAAAGATTCCAGTAGTAAAGAAGTAAGTATCTAAAAAATTCAACGAAGTGTTTTAATGTGTTTTTTCTGGGATAAATTCTAGCATGCACACAATGTGTGTGTGTGTGTTTTCAAAGGAAAGGTGCAGGCAGGAATGAGGGTGAGCAGAGGAAGGCTGCAGTGAGAGGAGGAAGAAGCATTACATTTACTTCATTTAGTTGTTCATCCTGGTTGTTCCCACTGGTCCCCGCATGCAAACCTGGGTCCCTGGAATGTATGTGGACTAAGCCAACTTTTATTCCACCAGGGCACGCTGTATATTCTCCATTTTATGGTGCCAGAAAAGCTGTAGTTGGCAAATGTGCAATGGCTTTGCCACTCCAGGTAAGAGGAATCCTGGGATTCCTAGAACTCATTTCTAGATCTCAGGCTCTGTTTCTACATAAAATTTTCACTGAGTTTTCAAATTCAAAAGAGAAAAAAAAAAAAAAGATATCTTTCTCACAAGTTTTGTTGTGCAACTCATCAAATTAGTACTCTATTATAATTATTAATTTGGAAAACAAATTCAGTGAACAATCTCATATCTTTGGATTAGCAGGTCCTCCATTTATTAATATGACATAGTACAAAAGAATCTTCAACTCAGTATTAACTTTTCTTCAGGTTTTTTTTATAGGACTCAATCTGGCATGTTAGTATTTATGTCTCCAAGAGGTTCCTGAACCCAATGAATTGTTAATGAGCACTAGACCTAAAGAAGAAATTATTCTATATGAATTTGGCAGCTAAGAGAAATGCCTGTGTGAAATATCAATGCAAGTCAGTGGCATGGGTACACACAGAATTCTTCAGGTTCATGTCAAACACATAGTCATGCCAAAACAAAACTAAGGGCACCAAGTCATACTTAGAAACAAGATAAGTATCTTTATAGACCAAACTTTGAACTGAAATGTACACCACAGGGTTGAGCTGGAGTAGGACATAGATCCTGAGAAATCAGGGACTAAATTTCTTCACATACAGAGGTCAGTGGATGTAGGACCACTTCATGAAACACCAAGCTGGAATGGGCATCCCTGCCAGTTCTCCAAGAGCAGAGGTTGAACATGCTGGGGCCAATGCCCAAGACTGTGATCACTGCTTCATTAGAGAGAAGGAGCAGAGCTACTATGCACCCAAGCTAGGATCTAGATTTAAATTCTCTTAGACGTAGGAAGAGAATACCTAGCAGTCATACAGATGTGATAAATGAGGGGACAGCTTTGCACAGGGTGGAGCAGAAGAAGATGTCACATTTTTGAAGGTGACAAGAGTGGTTAAGATGTCAGATGATGATGCCTGTGCCATAGTGAAACAATAAAGATGGAAAGAGGTTTTGAAGGTAGATTTCACTAGTAACAGATTGGGTTAGCCACTGGGGATAAACAAGAGGGAAGATTTAAATATTTTAAGTCTGGGAGACTAGTGCTGCTAAGGCAATGGTGAAAATTAGAAAAGGCATTCCTTTAGGAACAAAGAAAAAAAAAATCTAATTTAGTCATGCTGTTTTTAAGCATTCTTGTTTTATTTTTATTATCTATTTTAAATATTGTAAGCAGGAAGATGGAGCAAACATGGGATGCCTAAGAGCCTGTCATCGAGATTTAACAAATGTTTACATTTTGTTAAAATTGCATCCGATATTTTAAAGAAATAAAGTGCTACCAATACAATTATAGACCAATATCTCATCTCATTTCCCTCCCTTTTCCCTCAGAGGTAACCACTCTCCTGCAGGGGTGTTGTTATCCTTTAGCTGGGGAGGATTTTATACTGTTCTTATAGTTGGATGCTCCTAAAATATATAGTATTGCTTTGTGTAACTTTTAAACATTCCAGTAAAATCATTCTTCTTGATTTTTGGTAACTTTTTAGTTTCTCTTTTTCTCTCTTAAATATTTATTCATGCTGATAGAAATAGACCCACTTTATTGATACATTATATTCAAAGGAAATTAGATGCATGGAAAATCAGGCGACATATCGGAACTGTACTTGTTGATCTAAGATCCTTCAAGATACAGATACTAAGTGAACTACCAGGACGGATTCGTTTTCCAGGTTAGGGTGAGGCTTCCATTAGACTCAGTACCTTGAGCACAGTGGTCCTGTATCATTTATCTTAGAAAGCCCCATTGACAGTCATGATTGACACACAAGACCTGTTTACTGAAGGAATAAATGAATGAACAGACAACCTTTGTGTTTTCTGTAACAAGTGCAATGTACAGCTTGGAAAGTGGCAAACACAAATGAGATTTGAATTCTAACTGCATTTTGCTTGCCAAAAGAGTCATTTTTGGG
Source organism: Solenodon paradoxus (assembly GCA_004363575.1). Classification (NCBI taxonomy): domain Eukaryota; kingdom Metazoa; phylum Chordata; class Mammalia; order Eulipotyphla; family Solenodontidae; genus Solenodon; species Solenodon paradoxus. The sequence continues at coordinate 334,175 of RJWH01000886.1, forward strand.
GGGTGGGGGAAGAGGCAAAAGAAGTACTTTATTTTTATTTAGTTGTTTACATTGGTTGTTCCCACCAGCGTCGGGTCTTGAACTGGGGACCTTGGGATGGATGTGGGACTTCAAAAGAGTAATTTTTAATAGAAACATTTTTGGTTGAGAGATTTTCCATTAAAAAAACAGATTTTCTGGGTTTTACTGCAAAACCTAGCATGTCTCCATATGTCCCAGGGTGACAACATCACCTTCCATTATTGTTCTGACACCAAGACCAACTGTCAGTTACCAGGGATTGCTGCCTGCGTTGTTACTGCCATTTGCTGTTAGTAGGAAATAGTTCATTGTCTCCAGACTCTAAGAACAAGGGGAAAGTAGAGATTGTCTGTGAGGGTGTAGTTTCATGCAATATTGGAGAGAACATATTTCTCTGCAACAGTGAAGCCTGCATCCTCTGACGTTTAGCATGCAAGCAGTGAGTACAGGTCAGACAGGCTAGGTCAAAGAGAATGGCACTTATTTATTTATGAAATAAATATTAAATGCCTGGCTCCTGTCAGCATTTCAGTTTGCAACCCAAACTTCACTTCTCAGATGCTTTTTGGAAAGCAATAATTACATGAACTGTCAAGAAAGAAACTTCCCCTTTAGTGTTTTCATATTGACTCTCACATAGTTTTTGTCCCAGTAGAAAATCCTCTCTAATAACCTGAAAACCTTCCTAAATTCTATTTTCTCTATTAGATTGACCCCACAGAATCAGTCACGACTAATATAACTCGCCAGTACAGACAATAATTCTAAAATTTCAAATTACTTTTTATTTTGATATGTAGAAAATGTGGGAGCTTTTTTTTTTTTTTTTTTTTTTTTTTTTAAGGAAAGATGCAGGCAGGAATGAAGGCAGGCAGGTAGACAGGAAGAGAGAGGAGGAAGAAACACTTCACTTATTTCATGTAGTTGTTCATCTTGACTTTTTCCTGGACCCAGGTCTTGAACCAGGGACCTACAGATGTATGTGGAGTTCACTGCAGTGAACTAAGCCACTGGTCATCAGGGCATGCCTGGAAGCAGTTAATTTTAACTTTAGCTCTAGCATTGCCAATTATAGGGAATGAATCAAAATGCTAGATTTGCCTCATCAAATTGTCACCTTTAAATAATGACAGTGGCAATTTCTCAAACCAGGACTCATCACCAGCAAGGATCCTGGAAGGAAGAAGCTGTCAGCCTACGGCATGATCACTTGGAAAAATCTTTCTCAGACTTCAGGGAAAACTCCAACTGAAATTGAATCATTTCTGCCCTGAGGAGTCCCACTGGAGCCCAATCCGCATTGGTGGACAAAACAGTGTCAAAAAAGGGAGCGGGGACAAGCAGGCATCATATATCTAAGTGAGATGTCCTTGTGGCCAAAAAGGATTCTACATTTGAGCTTTATCTCAACATGCTGCTCTAATGAAATTGGTAATTTCAGGTCCTTTATTTCTATTGACTTTTTTTATTATTGAGAAAAGTGATCTTTGATTAGAAAGTAATTTTTCTCCCCAGGTTTTAAAGGAGAAGACATTGGACTCTGGTTGGAGAAGCAGATTCTAAAACCTGTACCATACCTCATCCTGTGTGTAGAAGGGATAAGCTGGTTATTTCCAAATATTAAGGGCTTCTTTTAACTGTATCTTAAAGACTCACACCCACAATTAGCAGGTAGCAACTGACATGAACATGAATAGAACCTTCAGATAAGAGAAAGATAACACTCAAGGCCTGACGGCCAGAAAACCTGGGCAACACGAGGAACTCTTTTTAGGTGATTTTCAAGCTTTACTCTTAAATGTTTGGCAATGTCATTTGTTTTGGGAATTTAAATTTTGGTTCTTAAAAAACAGAAGAGAGTTTAAATGTTATAACTGAAGAACTTACAGTTTAAGAAGGTAATCCTTCCCTAATAAACCCCTGGAGGGTTAGTGAAATTAATAGCACACAATTATTTCGATAGTTATATAGATGATGCAGAATGTTTATTAGATGACATATTAATGTCGAGAAAAATATTCCCAAAGAAGACAAAATAAATCAGAACAATGGAAACAATGCACAAGATTATTAATACCATTAATTAGCAAATTACTTTGAGAACTTAATTCAACCTATGTTGACTGCCGATATGAATGAGGCCTCTCTCTGCAGTTAGAAAAGGTTCTTGTGAGTGGGAGGAAATGCCTAATAATGAGATATGATACGAAATGGACTTGCAGTCTTCTATTATTGTAATTCACACTTGTATGGAATAATATCTACTGGCTTGACTGCAGGTGAGTATGATAAGCAATCAAATTAAAATCCCACATTTCAAACGGAGCTCTTGAACACTTTGCCTTGCTTACACTGCTCTAACAATAAGTCACCAAGCTTATTCCTACCTCAGGGCCTTTGCACTCACTGTTCCCTCTGTCTGTGTAGAACAATCTTTGCCTAGATATTCATATGGCTTTCATGTTTGACTCTAATGTCATCTCAGACAGGCTGTCTTTGACTGCCCCTTCTCCAATAATGCCTTTCCCCTCACTCTCTAACCCAACACCCTCCTTTAATTTTCTATGTAACACAGAGCATATGCATTTATTTGTATATCAGTTTATTGTATGACTAGAGGTTAACCTCCCTGAATGCAGGGACAACACATGTTTCGATCAATGCTGGGTAAAACTCACACCATCCAGATCTTTATCTCATAATTAGATCTTAATAAATATCTGCAAACAAATGAAGCTATCATTGTACTTTCCATCTTGAAAACAACCTTATTTGCTTCAAAACAAAATTATTTAAAAGCTACATTTTCACATACATGTCATATAGCATCACACAATCCTTAAGGATTAAATATTAATGTACTGTCTATTTTACATCTACCAGTCTCTCTCAATTTTAATTTAACATAAACTGTGTATGTACATGAATCTCAATCAAACAGAATGTTTTTCCTTTCAAATGGTTGTTCATTCTGAAAATATATCCACTATGTCCTCTAAGCATGAACATTTCATAGATAAATTTCTTGAAGGACCCAGTTTTGTGTCATATACTCACTAGAGGCCCAATAACTGTTAACTCTTGGTGAATTGTTACCATGTGATTCTCCTGTAAACTCTCTCTAGCGAAAAAGTAAAAGAAGTTCTACTTTGTTTTTAGACCAGAAAAATGATCTTACATAATACAAACTCTCCACATATATTTCAAGTTATCATACAGCTTCTACACACAAAATAAACAAAGGATTGTTTTTCTATTAAAATGATTCTGTTTGCTGTACAAAGACAGACATCAAAATAAATCAATGTTCATGTTTCTCCAGAGAGAAAAACTATAAACTATCTATTGTTTTCTATGATTCTCCTGTTGGTGCCTAAAATGCACAAGATTCAACAGCCTCAGCCCAACTGTTCTCTGGTGAACAATTGGCACTCTTTGAGGCTGAGGAATCAATATTGTGTCCTCATTAGAATTTCCATCATATAGCTTCAAACCTGAAGTCTTCTACTGAAATGACCTCTAACATTCAAACTTTAAAATCATAGTTACACATTAAACACTGAAATCAATACCATAACAAAACACACCACCTATTATCATGATATGCCCACATATTTAAATGAACAGTAATGCCCGAATATTAGAGTATTTATCAAATTATTCCTTTGTTACAGCTAAACATTTAGTTGTTTGAGACAAAAAAGAAAAAAACCATTAAATTCATGAATTACCCACTTATTGAGATTTGCAATTAAGATGCTATTCCTCAGCTAATGACCTAACAATTGGCTATTAACCCAGGATCTATCACTAAAACTATGCATAGTTTGTGTTGATTATCACATTTCAAAGGTTTATATTTCATGGGAACACGAGTACTCAATATTTATATAAAATTACACAAAGCACATTTACACATTACATTTTCTTTCATTATTTTCTCTAGTTTTTTGGAGAGATGTGTAAATAGAAGGCTACATTATTAATTTCATTATCAATTACAATATTTATTTATCTTTATTGGTTGCTTGATATGGTCCAGTGATTTTGCTAGATGCTGGGGAAAATGAAAGGAGTAAGACATGGGTTATGCTCATTTAAGCAATGGATGTTTCAGTACAGAAAAATTAAGTTCTTTTTGCAGAGTATCCAATAAATTTGTGTGTACATATTTTATGTATTTATGCAAATATGAATACATGCATAGGTATGTATTATATAGAAAGCTATACACTGAACGCATGAGTATTACATATGCAAAATATATTACAGATTATGCATACATATATCTTGATTTCTCCATGTAAGTCATTATTTCTCTATGTAAGTATGTACTCTGAGCTACACTTTGGAAAGGATGTTAAAATTTTTTGGAAAATAAAAGTTGAATATGCAGATATAGAGTGACTTACCTAGAAACATAGAAATATATTCAAATTTCTCGCTGTGATAAGGGATCCATAGCCTTATAGAAACTTGAGTTACGTTTGTGGAAAAATGGTTTCTAGACAGTAATCTGAAAGTAGACTTATCATTAAGCATAGGAGGCAAGCTGTGTAGCTCATTTGAACTTCCTGTGCTAAGTGTCTCCTGGCCAGAGAGTTGAAAGTTCTACCTCCTGAGGTTTGAGTCTTGAGGAAATTTTTCTCATCTAGAATTCCTAATGAAAAAGGTCAAATCTTGGAGCCATGAAATAACCACAGTACCTAGGAGCTAATTTCTCACAGAAGAGACTACTCCTCTCAGAGAACACTTCTCCCCACCCCAAACATAAAAACTAGCTCAGAGAGCAATGTCTCTTGGAAATGAAACCAGGGTCAGATTCTGAAAAAATCGAGAAGGCAGGAAAGAAAGTTGTACTTGTTAATATTTTCCAATTTGATTTGGGGCAGCCCTGTCTAGAAAATTCATCATAATCTTTATTAAAATCTCAGAGGGACTTCATGCAAATTTCAGACACTATGTGACATAATGTGCACTCAGTATTGTCTAAAATTTCACTGAGGTGATGAAAAATGAGGCAGTCTATGCATTTTCTTTTCTCCAAATAATATTTGTCTGGGTCCTCATTTAGTTTTACTTTAAGCATTGCCATCTCAAACCTTTACACTGCCCAGCGTCCTCTTAATTATCAATGTGTTTTTCTTTCCATCTCTGTTCTTAAATTTTAAATAAATGATAAGTCATTAATTCAGCTTCATAATAGTCCTTACCACTTATTATAACCATTATAAGACATCAACATATGTATCCATTGAACAATGAAGCTTTGGCCTGGTATGATTTTGATAAAGCAAGGAACTCTCCTTCTCATAAACAACAGTATAACCTTTCCCACTTTGAGTTTAATGAGAGAGTTAAGACTGAATATATGTATAAGATATCCACACTTCTATACAAGAAGAATGACACTATCTATGTATTACCCTTGAAAGAATTGAAAAAAAAAAAAGTAACACAAAATATTCTGTATTTCAAATGTGGAAACAAGCTGGGAAACATTCTGATTTACTCCACTCAAAATGTCCTTTCGGAGAGATTTTCCTTCTAACTATGGCTGACAACTAATATCTACTAATTTTGATGGCCGCTTTGTTATTTTTCAAGTCACTGTCTGCTGTATTGGGGACCCTCTCCCTCGTCCTCTCTAGTTTCCCTGACCATTTCCGCACTCCACCCTTCTACCGAAAGTCTGTACAAGTGAAACACAGTATGAAGGAAATTGTGCATCATCTCTGTAACTTCAAATCCGTTCAACGAAACATATGCCTTTTAGGGACAGGGTCTCATAATTTTTCTTCAGACAACTTTTGGCTGAAAAGAGCCAAAATTCTTTCACACTGTCATCAAGTATAACATCTCTAGGAGCAAGAATTGATGCTCACATTTCCTTAGATGGCCGGGTGGATTCTTTCATGATGCTTTCCCCACATTTTATGGTTTACAGGTGTGTGCCTTCCTAAGTAATAAACAAAACCAAAAAAAAACCCTTCTCCTTAATAAAATTCTCTCATTTATCTAAAAGATGACAAATTCCGGGAAAATACCTCTTCCTCCCAGAATGACTAAGATTCCATCCTATGTGGCTGTCAGGTCATTTACCGTAATGACTTTCCTTGGTGTAATTCCTCCTTTCAATGTGGAAAATCACCTTGCACTGCCCTCAAAGTGCAAAAGTATGACTCTTTTCTTTTTTTTTCAAAAACAGACAATGGTAAACCTGAGTCCCTCAATCTACTGTGTTGTGCTGAGAGCCAGTTTTCCACTGTGATTACCACTCTCCCCTTGCTTTATCACACTGAGATGAGCTAAGACTTTTTGTCGTGTTCATTGATCTCTTTTGCCTTTGATTCCATAAACAGGAACTATCTATGAGTCAAGCTGTACAATCTTGGATTAAAGCCCAGGCTATTACTGCTTTTTCAAAGGGTATACTAGAATACTATTGTCAGAATCAGTGTGGATAAGAATGCTTGTTTGACAGATCAAATTCTAATTCAAAATGGTGTAGCATCCTCCTTCTTGTTAACCTTTATCAAGATAAGTTGATAATGTCTTGAGAACAATTGTAATTATGTCGAGTCTACCAAATAGAAAGATGGCTGCATTCGATAGTTTTATTATCAGGATGAACTGACTGTTGCCATCACAAAATACTTTGTATTTGAGTTTCTAATATGTAAATGAAAAATTGAACCTCCCTCTCAAAGTTTACTCAGCCAGCTACCTGGGATGGGAAGGGTATCCTTTGTAAAGAATTTAGTTTGCTAGCTCTCGAGAAAGCAGTTGCATTTAAAACTAGACAAGGTATGAGGGTCTTCTGTCTCTTTCAGTGTCTGGGCAGCTGATTGGTATTGGCTGCCTTTTAAATGTTATGAATTCATGTAACCTCTTTTGTGCTTCACGGTAAGGAAATTAGTGGTTTTATAAAATTGACTTGAAATGATTTTATGTACTCAAAGTGCAGACAACTCTGCACTCTGAAGGCATGTGGGGTGGGGAAAGGAAGCTAGGCTGGCTGCAGATATGCCTAGAGTTCATGTCAGTGCAAAAGTAAGAGTACGCCCAGGAAAGAATTTGTCAGACTCCTAATTTTTTTGCACAAACTTCATTTTCTATACACCCAAACTCTAAAGCATCTGGTCTAGTTTTATTAAAAAAAAAAAAGCAAAAAAAACAACAACCCACAGAATCTGGCACGAGAAGCAATTCTCAGTAAATTTAACTGTGAGTTTGTCACCTTCCAGCACTTGTCAAGAGGTATATTTGAAACCAGTTTTGAAAGCTATTGTCTTAGTACCAATGATTGGATTACTCCGTACTTCTGTACGGAGATCGACTAACATTTCTCCAAATATAGTTTCTGCAGTATTAGTGTTTCTTGATAAAAGATCTCATCCTCATATAAATTGAGAAAATAGTAGGTTAAACAAAATTAATTAGATCTATTTTCTACTGAACTTCAAAGAGTTTTTAACATGCTGATATAGATTAGAATCTACAAAAGGAAGACTATAGTTTATTGCATTTTTGAAGATAATTTTACTTAAGCCCATTGGAATGCAATAACTATTAACATTTAGCACAATTAATTTTCTGAAGAATCAAGGTTGGGAAATGCACCAGAAATCATTATGTACAAACTCTGCTACCTGTATTTCCTGGAGAAATTACTTCCCTACATTTATGAAATAATATCACAAGCTTGACTTTTATTGTGAGTCATTAAGAGTTTTTAAAATAAATTTTCTTTTTGTCGTAACATAATTACAGCATTTAATACACATTAGATAAGCATTTACAGTGTACATTTCTTTTAAAATTTGTTGCCAGGTACTGATAATCTCTTTAGCTTTTCTTTTTGTTTGTTTGTTTTAAAGGAAAGGTGCAGGCAGGAACAAAGGAGAGCAGAGGCAAGCAGACAGGGAGAAGAGGAAGAAGAGCTTTCTGTATTTTATTTAGTTGCTCATCCTTATCGTTGCCCCAGTCCTGAGCCAGGAACCCAGGTCCTTGATGCACATGGACTGCACCGAACCTCTATTCCACCAGGGCACACCCTCTCTGGGTTTTTTATAAACACAAAAAGCTTGTAATTTCCCCTTGTCTGCAAGGAAACTCGACTCAAATGTGCCTTACTATAGTAACAAACAGACTCTGGGTTGCTGAGAATTGTTCTTTCCAAATAATGTTTTGTATCTTTGTAAATTATTAATAGGTATCTTGCTACTTAGCTTATATCATATAACTGTGTTAATAGATTCCACGCTAATAAATGTGGTGAAGAATATAAAGCGTGAAGATATAGTGGAGATAGTGACATAGAATAGCTAGTTCAGGACTGCAATAATGGCAAGTTTGAAATAAATAGTAGATGTTATTATTAATAAGGTCAATATCATTGTTTTGTCTTTTCTCTTTTTAATAATATGAACAGAACAGTGAAAGATAAAAAGTAAATGCTTCCATCCTCCATTATTCCTTGTCTTTACTTCCATCCTTCAGTAGGAAAGCTTTTTGACTCTTTCTGCAACCAGGCTTAAGACAATATCAAAACAAATGCTACAAATTCTTCATTTATCAATTTTAACAGCATTTGTCAATACTATTTGTGCAAGAGAGAAGTTTGTCTCGCTTGTATGGTCCTCTCTTTTCTCTCCCTCTTCTCTCTATTTTGGTCATTATTGTTAGATCTTCTATCAGTTATATTTATGAAATGTAAAAAAAGTACTTACAATTTTTTTTTTTTTTAAGTTTTGTACAGAAAGTGAACAATTCTAAAGTGAACAGCTACAGGGTTTTCACACAGTAAACACAAGTAATCACTACTCAGATTAAGAAATAGGCCCTCTGGTGTCCCTAAGTCTTATTCCTGTCTCTACCATTTTCTGCATTCTACTTCATAGACTGGTTTTGAATGTTTTTAAACTCTTTCATAAATAAATCATGCTTTATTATGTTCACTTCTATTACTAAACAGTACGCTTGTGGATTTATTCACACTATGGTATGTAGCAGTAATGCTTTATTTTTAACTCCACAGAATATGCCATTAAATATCATAATATCATTTTCTTTTCTACTGTGAAGACATATTTGCTTATAATCTTCTGCCTGTATGAGTTCTACTGTGATGACTATTTTTGCTGTTTTTGTTCATCGCAAATTCTTGTTGGGTATAAAACGAGGAGTGGAATTGCTGGTTCATGTCATACATATAAATTATACTTCACTAGGTAGTACCAGTTTTTCAAAACGGTTAGCACCAAATTGTAATTCCAAGAGAAGTACAAGGAAGTTTTTATTGCCCTTTATCCAGTTCAACATTTGATAGTCTTTTTCACTGTAGTCTTTCTTTCCCTTAGTATGTCAATTTCCTATAGTGTTGTAAGATATATTCTATATAAATTGAGGAAATTAGCTGCTCTGTATTTCCCTCCATTTTTCTTTTCACCATAAACTTCCAAACTTATCAGGTATATAATTATAAAAAACCTTTATAGTCTCTTCTCTAATTATAATCGAGGTTTGTGTTTTCCTTGTACCGATAAACTATAAACCTCAGGCATTCACTAAACAACAATTATACAATTATAACTATACAAATATTATTCACTGAAAAATAAAATAATGTGAGGGAATCTTTAAAACAGGAGATGCAATTCTATGTTACCATATCTGTGCTACTCAATGGAGAATTTTCTAAGTATAAAGGTCAAGTTCATCTCCAAAAATTACTTAAAAACATGACACATCTTACATTGCCTTATACATAGATTTTTTTGTATAGTTCTGCTTTTGCTCTCCTTAGGGCTTTTAATTGCCTTTTTTTGTTGACAAAAGAAAAATTTTATCTAGAGTTCATCAATTTTATCCAATTTGTTCATTAATAATTATAGTAAATCCATTTTCTTTGGAAGATGTTATTCTTCAAGTCCTCCAACTCTAATAATGATGTATTCTAATGATATATTCTAATTCTAATAATGATATATTCTATTCTGGACATACTGCTCTCTACTGGGAGAACTGCCACTCTGGGAGACTGTCCCACTACATTCCTAATTTAGAATCACTGCTTCTTGATTTGTACACTTTTTATACCCCTCGGGAGTTTTTTCTGAGAGTGCATGTTGGGTATACATTTCTGAATCACTGCATGCCTACAAATATCTTTATTTTATATTCACTGTTGCTTGACAGTTCTAGGTTTGAGAGCATATCTTCTCAGAACTTTGAAAGAACCAACAATTTTTTTCTAGACTCGAGTGTTGATAGAAAGTCTAATATACCAAGTCGATTCTCATTGCTTTCTCGAAAGCAGTTTTTATTTTTCTTGAGCAGTTCTCAAGATTTAAAAAAAAATTTTTTTATAGGCAGGAATGAAGGTGAGCAGAAGTGGGCAGAGAGGAACAGAGAGGAGGGAGAAGCACTTTTATTTATTTTATTCAGTTGTTCATCTTGGCTCTTCCCTCTGGGTCTGGGACTTGGGATGTATGTGGACTGGACTCAACCCCTAGTCCACTAGGGCAAGCAGAGGTCTCTTATTTTTCATAATGTCCTAGACTTTCAGAAGAACTTGTCAAGGTCTTTCTTCAGTCATCCTGCTTAGGGCTCAATGGGTCCTTTCAATCTGAAAACATCAATCATGTCTAGTATAACTTTTCTTTTTCCATTTTTGTCTTCTGTTCTCTTAATGCCTTTCAGGGTACTGTTGTGTTTTCCAATTGACTTTCTATGTACCTATCTTTTTTTCAAAAAACTGTCTTCATTTTGTCAACCTGTACTTTCGGTGAATATTTATTTTGTTGTCATCTTCTGATGTTTTAAAAATTCTGTACATTTCTCTTTATAATGATGGCTGGTCTTATTCAATGCATGTAATACCTAACTGAATGTTTCTGGGGCGACTAATTAGATTTTTTAAAATATATCTTTTGTTCCAAATTACCTCTCCTGTGTCAGTGCTAAAAGAGAGTGTTCCCTGGTCACCAGTTTACATATATTAATAAAGCACAAGGCTGTTTGATTCAGTTAACTGGTGAGGATTATATTGCTATGTTTTCTCAACCAGTCTTTTCTCAGGATGACATAGCATGATAGCTGGCAGGTTTTATTTGAAAGCCTCAGGCTGGGAACGGCAATAGGCATATTCTCTCTACCTACTCCTCAATGACCCCATGCCAAAATGGAGGGGGGCTTCATTCTGAAGGTCATCATCACTGCAGGTCCAAGAATTTCTTTTCCTTTTTTTTTAAAGATAAAGCGCAGCAGGAATGAAGGAAAGTAGACACAGGCAAGCAGGAAGAGAGAAGAGGAAGGATCACTTTATTTATTTTTATTTAGATGTTCATCTTGGTTGTTCTCCCTGGCCCCAGGAGGCAAACCTGGATCCTTGGGATGAATTTGGACTGCGCTCAGCCGAAGGTGGTTGACCTAACCGCTACTCCTCCAGGGCTTGTCCTATGAATTTCTTGAAAGATTGGTTTTTTATTTTTAGATTAGGGAGAAATACTATAAAAAATGATTAAAGGTAAGGAGGTTGATTTTCCTGTTTCTTTTAGCCTGAATTAAAAAAAAAAATTACTGTATTTTCTATCTCTTCCCTTTCCTGATCTCCCAAATCAACCCAAATCTGGAGCTTGTGACTCTGCTGTCAGGAAGCAGGACACCTCCCTCCACTTTTCTTGTATTTGCTCTGCACTACAATGTCTGCTTTGGTTTGTCACTTGCATCTTTCAGAAATTTCTGAAAATCTCTAATCTCTTGATAACTATTTCTTCCACTTTTAGAACTGCCCTTTTTACTTTCAGGTGACATTTGGGATGTAGTTGAGGGAAAAGTTATTGTCAGTTTGTCTTGAGCCTCTAATCCTTATACAGACTTTAAGATTTGGGAAGCATGCATTCAAATATGTTTTAAACACTATCTACCTAAAAATATCATGAAGAGTGAATACTCTTGGAAACTGTCTTGATGCTGGAACTTTATAACTGAATCTTCACAGTTTATGAGCCAAAATTACCATTAAACCATTTAGAAAACAAAGGCAATAAATGAAAGTCATTTTTGATCTGTATAAGGTCACCTAGCTTTATAGAACGGGAAAGGCTCAATTCAATCAGAAACTCTGTGGGGTCCTAGATATTCCCCAGATTGAATTCAATTGGGAATTTTGTCATGCAGAATTTAACAACAGTTTGTCCTTCAGCCTCCAGCTCCCTGGTGCTGTTCCTGGCTGCCTGCCAGCGTCTTCCTTCAGAAAGCCCTTAGCAGCTTCTGGGGGGAAGAGAAGCAGAAGGAGGGCATGGAACACCCTTCTTGTTAAAAGGGAAATTGGGAAATTAGCAGGTGTGAGTGAATGCTAAAGTTCCTTGGACTAGTCCTGGGGCTTATTTCCTCATGTGATAGAAAAACCTGAAAGAATACTTTAAAATATCAAGAGCGCTGGTGAAAAGGGAAGGAGTTGCCTGAAACATTCCAAGTCCAAAATGAACATGTAAGACTGAGAAATGCAGGCAATCTTTAGAAATTAATACTATCCATTCGACTGACATTTATTGGCAGTATCTTACACCAAATACTGTGTCCTTGCTGGTGATATAAGGATAAGTAAAAAGATGTATACTGCCTTCAAAGAATTTATAGTCTGATGGTTGTATACAGATGAACAGATAATGACCAGCCCCATTTAGAACACAGAACAAAGACAGCTACAGGTTTTGTGAATACATACAGCAGAGGTGTGTTGGTAAATACTACGAGGTGTGTTGGCAAATGTTTAACAACTGTGTCTGGGGAAGCGTTGTATTAGAGCATTTGCCAATTTCCAAGGTGTGAATATTCATACCATGGCCAATTCCAAGCTACCAACTTAGGGTCTAGCACAGCATTGCATGGTACTTCCTCCATATTGATACTACAGATTTAAAGTACAGATAATACATTGCCATAAAAGAATAATTAGGAAATAATTAGGAAGTGATGAATTTTGAGAATTACCTTTGGTTTTTAATATAATTTATATAATTGCAGTTACAAAAATGTTTAATAATAGATGTGTTTTTCAACTGGCTCAAAAAAACTCTTGAAAAATTAACATTAACTCTTTTCAGTCAGGACATGCTGGGTCCAGCCTACAATTACCCCTAACTGCTGGCTGGGGTGACAGCATTCCAGCAGGAAACTAAAGAGGGTAGAATCCTTTAGGATAAGTAGAGCTATGTCATTAAAAGTGGAAGAAGAAAGGTAGCAGAAGGGAAGAGGGAGTAATAAGATCATCTGATGATGTGCAGAGAAACAGCACACTGAAGACAGCTAAAGCACTGCAACTTTATAAATTTGCTTTCTAGTTCTGCCCTCTCGAAACTATCACCTTCTACATTGTGGGGAGCAGTTAGTTGGCCCTGAGCTCCTGGAATAGTAAGGAAAGGAAGATCACATGGAAATGAAGCATTTGTTTCACTACTGTCTGAACAATCCTAGTTTATATTGCTGTGAACTGCCAAGGGGGACAAGGGACACAACTTGATCAATGGTTCACTAAACAAATAGAGCCACTGGGAATCCCTAACTGGGCGGTGGTGCTTCTACCATGCCGCTAGGAGAGGAAGATTTGTGGAGGCAGTACTGGTGTTCTGTGGGATGTGAGTGCTCTGGAGTTCAACTGCCATTTAACACTGTTAAAAACTCCGATCAAAAATGTGTTCTATGGCACTCCCTGGTGGCCTAGTGGGCTAGCACCCCTGGGAGCAGTCCCACATACATCCCAAGGTCCCGGGTTCAAGACCTGGGACTGAGTGGAACAACCAATGTGAACAACTAAATAAAAAATAAATAAAGCTCTTCCTCTTTCTCTCTTTCTGCCTGCTGCCTAATCACCTTCATTCCTGCCTGCACCCTTCCTAAAGGAAAAAAAAGTGTTCTAACCCACCACAGGCTTGTTTTGATGGCAACTGACAAAACTTGGCTGTGATCGGTTTAGGTTTTCAGGAAGTGTACTGGCTCACAGAACTGAAGAAGTCTACGTGTAGAGCTCAGAACTCGCATAAGGTAGTTCTTGAACAGAGGTTCAAAAATGACACGGGGACCCAGTGTCTCTCTTTTGGCTTCATTTCCATTTTCAAGTGGCTTGAAAAGCCTCAAGAGGTTCATTTCAAATTCTCCAGGTCAGCAGCTGAATAGAAGTCCTGGGCTTGCTTTGAAGGTGCCTAAATGGCTTAGGACAGGGGTTCCCAAACTCAACACTTCAGCAGAATCACCTGGAGACATTTTTTAAAACTCCAAAGCATAAGATGCACCCCAGTGAATGAAGTCACAGTCTCCAGGGTAGGTGTGGGTGTCATCTTTTTTTTTTTTTTTTTAAACTCTCCAGGTGATTAGAATGTGGAGACAAATTTAGAAACTCCCAGATTAGGTACTCATAAGAATATATATTTTTAGAATATCTTTCTAATTTACTAAGAAAGTCAAATTAGGTTAATTTCCTTAATGTCTACCTCAAAACCTCCCTCCCTATCCTTTCCTTTCTCCATGACAGAAGTGTTTCTCCCTCTGAGTCCTCCCTCAGCATTCTCTTCTCACCTCCTCTCACCCTGCGTTTTCTTGCTCTAGGAATTATCCTTTCCCTGGTTTGCATCTTGAGGTTCACCTCTCTACTGAGTCTTTCCTCTAGACCTAAAAATATAAGTGCTCAGATCTGCCTTGGAGTAATACCCATCCAAATTCACTGCCCCGTCCTCTCTCCCCACAGCTACTGGCGAGACTGCCAACCTTCAGAGGCTTTGTACTCTCGGCCTTTAGTTACGCCTAAAACTCTCACAGTCTGGCTGTGGGCTCTGCCAGTCTGCGGAAACTCTTCTCTCAGAGCTCAGCAATGACCCACTTTCCACGCGGAGCGGCTGTTTCTCTCACACTCTTCTTCCCCGAAGACGGCTCTCTCTCCCCTGTCTGGATAGTATGGTTCATTCTCTCCACCTTTGTTAGCTTAAAAAGCCTTCGAGGAAATGTGTAGGATATGTATCCTAAACACAATTCTCAGGAAATAAGTATCAGGAGATTTTAAAGAGAAAATACACAAGGCAACAATTTAAAACACAAAAACATCTTTAAAGATATTCAACATCATCACTTATTAGAGTAAAAGAAAACAAACTAGGGAGATATGTTAATGATGGTAACGCACCCCGTGGAATATTACAGGTAGGTATAATTCTAAGAAGAAAATGTAGGGCAAAAAATATGTACTTCACATCTAGTATAATTTAACTCATTAAAAAGCAGAGAATAACCTGTAAGCCAACTTGTTCCCCCAAACTGGTTTCCATTATAATACTGGCAACATCTCTTTAGTGACATTAGATTTTTTCATTTTCTCCTAATTCATCTTTGTTTTGAAAATCAGGCAGAAAATTTCCTTACAAATTTTAATTACCATATTGCTCTTCATATATTCGTCTATTTCATAATCTAGTTTGGCTTATTAATAAGAAGCTTTATCCCACTTTCTATTAGCCCCTGAAACTGAAACTTGGTGTGAATTTAGGTGGTTACCATTGACTAAAAAATATGAAACCATTTAATTTTTATTGCTTTTGTAAAGGCAAGATTAAAGTTTCTTTTTGCACTTAAAGGTGAAGAAACTAAATAGAATAGACACCTGGGCCATGGTTTTTTCTTGGATATATGTGGTATTGAAACTTTAATAAAGTAATCACAAAAGAAATTTTTCAAAATATATTCCTGTAAAATTGTGATATATATATATAAAACATACAATTTACCATTAATATCTTTCTTTACATTCAAAAAGACAGAGATTATCATTTTTAGTTTAATAAATAATCCTCATGCATGTGGGCAATATACCAAGAGATTAAATAAAAGAGAGAAGATCTAAACATTAATCACTCCCTTATAGTCCTAGAAAATTTCAGAATACCATATTTTACCTTCTCTCAAAGAATATCAAAAACACATTTTCTATCAGAATAAGGTGCATTTACTAAGATAAGAATAAAATAAACTGGTGCACTCTGGTATAGTAGCAGTTAGGTCCACCACCTTCCAATGAGCACAATCCACATACATCCCAAGGACCCCAGTTTGCATTTCAGGGTCTGGGGGAACAACCACAATGAATAAATAAAATAAAATAAAGTGCTTCTTCCTCCTCCTGCCTGCCTGCCTCTGCTCACCTTCATTCCTGCCTGCGCCTTTCCTTTAAAAAAAAAAATCAATTGTAGAAGAAAATTAAACTATTTTCTTATAGCTAACATGAGTATAAAACCATATGAAAATATTCACATGATTTTTAATTGAGATGAGGAAACTGAGCTTCAATGAGGAGATTCTGTAATATTTTTCCTGCCACCTAGGTGAAAACAGAAGAGCTGGGACAGGGCTGCACATCTTCCACATCCAAATCTATTCTACTTTCCCTGCACCAGATGGAATACTGGTGATTTATTGCCTTGGTTGAATTTCCTTTATTATTCCCCTTCTCCCACCCTAGCAAGTGCAGTGGTCAAAACGAAATATTGGGTCTCATTTTCCTAAAGTGTATAAGTCAATGCGTTAGAATATGTCCTAAATTGACCTTCAGTTTACAGTAACAAACCCAATCTTCCTTTGTCACCAGCCACAATCCTATCAGAAGGGTATGGACTCCTTTTTGTACATAAGAGAGCATACAGGGAATGCCAAATACTGCATCTGAAGAATGATGTTTTCTAGAAAAGGTAAAGTGTTTCCAGCAATTCCTCTGCAGAAGATGGGGAGAAATAAACAACTATAAATGCAACTGGTTTTACAAAAGAAAAGCTTCAGACCACAAGGGCGCAGTGGTCCAGGCCCCTGTTCAATGTAACCCCTCAGAGCACTGCACTAGCGGCACAAAACAGCAACAACAAAACCCCACCACTGTCACTACCACCAGCAGAAGCAGAGGAGAACAGCCTGACTGCCTGGGATCCAGCTGCAGAATTCTCCTTGTCCAGTGCGGTCTCTCTCATGATGAGAGAAATATGGCCTCTGCCCTAGGATAGGCCCAACGCCAACAAAATAAGACAATCTTATTTTACACCACTTTCAAGTGCATGCTATTTTTAAAAAAGTTTATGGGTTTAAATGATAAGAAAGCCCTTTCATGGGATACAATGAAGCAAGAGAGAGGCAAGGGAGAAGGATATGTTTCATGTGAGAGGTGAAAGAGGGACAGAGAGTTAATGAGGTAGAGAGAGAAAGCCAAGCTGTTCCAGGCGGCAGGACCTGACAGAGAAGGCCATCTTGGGGAGCAGAAGGAACAAGGATGGGAGACAGGAGAAATGAGGTCTACAGAGAGAACATTCTCAGCCCAGATGATAATCAATTTTGAATCATGTCAGAGTGGATGAGGAGACGTCAGAGGAGAATGCTGGAGGGGCAGTGCAACTGGACACAGACGGATGGGAAAGAGCAGAGGGACTTGAACAGAACATGGGAGGTTGTCCGAAGAGAAGCAATCACATTCCAAACAATGACACTGAACTCAACGACGGCTAGAGTTCCTTGGGTTAAAAGAAAGTTGCGTGACGGAAGAGAGAAGAAATTATTTTCCTCTTGCATGAACACACAAAAAAATTAGGTGTATTGTTACGATTTATTGAGATTACACACAGAAAATGAATTTCTAATTAGAAAATATTTTCTACACCGAATGAGTATCACAAAAATCTCAGAGTTTAAAGGGACTCAGAGGTCACTTGACTAAGCCTTTGAGAGATTATCAGACACATTGTGAGATTGTTCTTGTTGGAAAGAATTAAGAATAAAATTGCTGGCTGTCGAAGATGGTTGAGTTTCAGTTCTCTTGGGAGGCAAGTCCTGGATTAATGTCCGACCTTGCCTTTCAAGCATGATTCCAACATGGAGGGAAGTCAAAGAGCAGAGACTGAAAAGACGAGAGTGTGGGTGTGATCAGAAGAGAGCCCTTTAATCTTGCTCAGTGCTGGTGGCTAATGCAATGCCCGCAAAAGCTCAGGCAGCAGGGAAGTAGAAAAGATTTTGAGGTCTGAAGGAAAAACCAGGAAGGAGGAAAAAAAAGAATGCACAAATGCCTCACTCTGATATTCTACTGGGCAGGTGGACAGGATGGCCACTAATAAGTTAATAGGAAAGGGGCAGTAATA
This sequence comes from Solenodon paradoxus, assembly GCA_004363575.1. Lineage (NCBI taxonomy): Eukaryota > Metazoa > Chordata > Mammalia > Eulipotyphla > Solenodontidae > Solenodon > Solenodon paradoxus. Next base: position 352,360 of record RJWH01000886.1, read on the forward strand.
GTTCATTATTTTAGGCCATGTGTGTGCTTGGGAAGAGAGAGGAAGTGAAAGCAAGTAGAAAATAAAATGACAGACCAGCTCTAAGGACCAATTTCAGAATGTATTCTAAAATGAAGGTGAAGAATTTTGAGTCCTTTGAGAGAAGATGGGAAGATAAAGTGAACGGTGACACAAACCAAAAGGTGGCACACCCTGGTAGAGCAGTAGTTAGGTCAGTTGTCTTTGGTCAGTGCTGTCCATGGACATCCCAAGGTCCCAAGTCTATGTCCTGGGGCTGAGGGGAACAACCAAGATGAACAACTAAATAAAACAGTTTTTCTTCCTCCTCTCTCTTCCTGCCTCCTTTTCCCTTTCCTTTAGAAAAGCAAAAGGTGACCAGAACCATCCTCCTCGTGGAGTGTCAGTAAATATTTATTGGTTGATATTGACTTTAGTAGACAGAGTAAAGCTTATAAACAGAAAATACCATTGCAAGTGGAGCATGAAAGTTCTGATCTCTGAATGAAAAACAGTGGCACCTGAGAAAATAGAATTACAGAAGTTATCATGGCAGAGAATAAATGATTCCTTGCATATGAGGCCAATCTCCAGGGGGAAAAATGACAAGAGAATCAAGCCCATAGAAGACATGGAAAGGTACTCTCCTGTAAGAGAAGAGAGTCTTGTTTCCTGTAGGCCCTGGCAGGAAAGGAGGACTCTCAGAGCTAGGCCTCTGTGAAGGTAACGCCAGGAAGATTTGCTTTACCTGCTAAGGAAAATGCCTCTGTCAGATGTGGCCAGAAAGGTGAGAAAATGTTATTTTTTGATTTGGCTCCAAGGCAAAGAAATCAGTAGACAGACTCACTCTGGAGGAAGGCGGGGAGAACAGAGGCAGAAAGTGGTGATTGTTTTCTAGATTTCAACATTCAGTGTAAAAGTATCTTGTTGACAGGGTTTGGTGGAGTCTTGATGATAGGGACAGACCTTTTGAATACAAGTTTTTTTCTTGTTCTTGTTTCACCTTGGTAGGGGGCCCCTAAAGCAGATAGATGGAAACAGTTGCTTTGAAGCCTGAATAGAAAAAGGACTCAATTCCCAAGTCAGAGGAATGCTAAGTTGACCTAAAATTTGTTCTGCCATAATACTGCAGGTCATCTGCATGTGGGTATGATTTGAAAATCTGTCTATAAAATGCATATTTTAGAGATTTTTGAGATTTATTTCTCAAAGAACGATTAATTTATTGTTACATTTTATTGACTTAAAAATGCTTGAGATGCCTATAAATGTGACAGCTCAGGATTCTAGTGTAAAAATGGCAGTGCCTGGCACACAGAGGAGGTACTCGATAGATAATTGTTAAACAGACAATAGATGGATGAATGAAGAACCTAAAAAAATCCCAAAATGCTAACAATGTAGGTGTGTGTAGAAAAGTTTCCCTTGAATTGCACCATTTTTGCCATAAGAGAATTAAAGAGATATGGCAATTGCCATACTGCTTTTTCTATTGGGTGACATCAACCACAAAGAGCAAGGTGGTTTGAGAAACATGACGCATATCTCCCACTCCTCCGCAAGAGCTGGGGAAAGTTCTAACCACCAGGCATCTAATAAAGAACTTGGAGCATTTGCTAAGAGCTCACAGAAAATTCAAAAGTCCTTCCACTTTGAACTAGGCAACTTTATTTTAACAACTACCGAGCTTCAATTACGTGCAGGGCAGTGTGATAAGGATCTGGGAGAGATGTATTAGGAGGAGTTCTTGATGAACATAAAAAAAAACAAAACAAACTAAATGCATCTGGGGGCTTTGGGGAAGAGTCTGGGAATGTGCAGGTAGGTAGAGAAAAGGAGATAGGAAAGAAAGAAACTTCATCAGAGGCCTACCACATCCTACACCCACCCTCCTCCCCAAACAACAATGGCAAAGAAGGGGCACTGATGATGTCAATCATATAAATTTCTGGGTTTTATTATTGCAGTCTAAGAAAAATAACACCATGGGTAGGGGTGAGGAGATGGATCTCCACTTCAAAGCAACAGGCAGCAGGGTAAGACTTGAACTTCCACAGTGCTGTGAGAGGGTGACAGAGAAGGGCTGTGTTACTCAGGCGCATTCCTGCCAAGAGTTGAACATTCAGTCAGACACACACAGGAGCCATTATGGCAAATTGCTTCCATGTAGAGATTGGATTTGTCATCAACTGGCAGTCTTAAGCAAAATACCAAATAGAAAAGAGCAGATAGAAAGATATCACCCAGAAAAATGAAACAGCAAATATGAAGAAGGTATTAGGACTTTCTTCATGTACCTAGACTTCACACAACTACATTAGTAAACATTTAAATCTCCTTTCACTGTATGGGATCAACGCTTCTATAAGATTCAAAAAACTTGGAAAACACTCAAACTGTAAGAACTAAAAATTGCTTCGGTTCATCTCATCTAATATGCATGATTTATACAAGAATTTGATACAGATGAATTTTTAATAGTTTCCTGATCATAATCTAAGAAGAGCATCAACTTCTCAACATCAAGACAAGTAATTTCTAAAGCCAACAGGAAAATAACTTTTTAGAACAAGAGATCTACTTTAAAAGTCTTAGCCAAAAGAACAGCAAAAAGGTAGGTGTTTAGGAGTGATTCACAAACAGAAATTGTGCTCTGTATCAGCTGTGGAGGATAAAGTCAAAACAGAATTTACTACCCCCTGCTAACAGCCTAATTTAAAATGTAGAGTTTTTCCTCTATTTTCCCCAAAGTACCTTTTAAAGGACTTGCTCTACTATCCAAACAACTTGCAAATAGAAGTGCATTTGGTAAGTTGGGCTATAGAATATTTTCTCTTTCCTGTTCCTGACTCAAGATCTATTTCTCACTATTTGCTTTGTGCTCATCCTTCTGCCGAATAAAATATTAATTGCATTCTTAGCTGGACTGCTGGTGATCAAAGAACTCTGATATGTCAAGCTAAACTGACAGGAATAGCATTCCTTAACATATTTATGGGTTCAGAGCTTCCAGAGCATAACTACATCCATTAATTACTTGGCAGTACTCTATATTACAGGCTAAGGAAGAAAGACATTTGCAGCTACACACTTTCACTCGGAGTGAAGTTTTTTTGTTTTTTAATAAATTCTCTCTAAGGAAGCTTCTATCTGAAGAATTAAGGGAGGTGTGCTCACCTCTACGTGGAAGGCAGAATTCTGAAAGCAGCCATTCACTAACTTTACAATAGAAAGCATGCAAATTGAGATGGCAGACAGTAATTTTCAAGAAAAATATATTTTAAATATTAGAGAGATTTAATGAGTGTTTTAGAGTTTGAAGAGAGACCACCTCAAGCCAGTCATTCTTGATGAGATGAGTTTTACTTTCAAATAAACTTCTTCAAATAGCACACAGGACCAAAGCATTTCAAGTCACCTACATTTCTAAACATGCAATTCTAATGCATCAAGAAATTAAAGCTGTCCTAGGAAAAAGCTCAGGAGATGTTGGAGATGAATAGAATAAACAATTATCCCATGAATTCACCAGCTGTGCGAGTCCTGAAGCTGCCAGCTGCATTTAGTACATATGTCATGGGAAGGACAGTAGCACACACTTGACTCCTCTTGACCAGTTAATCAGCATGCAAAAATGACCGTCTCCCATAATAACTTCAGCACCGGACCCAGACATATTTTTCACCCCCCCGGTCATGAAGGAAGTTGTGAAGAAAAAAAACGAAAAAGAATCACACAAGCCAGGTTTATTCATGATTTCAGCATGAACACAACCAGGATGTAAGAACAGAAAGCCAAGCCGAGTCTACCTGTACATATATATATCTATACATAACCCACTGAGTTCTTTGTTGCCTGACTATAAATTGCAAAGGCAGTCATATCTGAAAGTAAAAACCATTAAACTGTGTTTATAGGCTACTGCACCGGACTCGCCGAGTGAATAACAAGGAAAGCACAATACCTTTAGTAAGTCGCCTCAGAATTTGACAACGGCATTTAAAAGAGACAGCTATCATTCTTGCTCACTGCCTTCTGTGGCAAAGTGTACTCAAGGCTCTGTTCTGGTGGCTGCAGCAGTATATGAATTCCTTGCGCACATAGCAGGAGAAAGGCAGTCCCAGTGGGGAGTGACAAAGCTTAATTCCTCTTGGCTGATGCAGAGGTCCCCTACATGTCATCTGGCAGAGCTGTGTCATTCACTACTACTACCACCGCTGCCCGCCACCGCTTCCTCCCCCTGCACAATCACAATGGCTTAGAAAGTAAAGCTGTCTCGATAGCAACAAAGCACCAAATTGTAGAAAGCAGGGACTGCGCTGGGAGAGGAGTCATTCCATAAATCTCTTACTGTGCACTGAGAGATGCATTCAGTTTTAGGCAAAGGGCGATGTCACCCAGCCAGTCTGACCATCCCCTCCCCTTTCTGTCTCGGCATCCAGTCAGGGTGCGTGTATGTGTCTCATTTCACGGGAAATGCAAGTGTATTGCTTGCATTCTTACTTCAGGAACAACTGGACGTAGCGCAGACGATGTTCCTTTAACAGGAAAGGAAAGGGTGGCAGTTGATCTTGGGATTCAGTGGAGCATAGAAGGGAAGCAGCCTTATGAGAGAGTCAGAAAGACCTAGTTGGCACTTTACAAATCCAGGAGGCTCACAGCAGTCTAGGTTTAGAGATGAAATGCAAGAAGAGCTAGGGGAAAGGGCTCAGGCAAGGCGGATCAGCGGGCAGATGGAGTCTCAGTCCCCTTAATCACCCTTTCCAAAACAGGACTTGGCTAGAAAGCAATTCAGTCAAGACCGTTTCTAAAGATATTCAGAATAAAAGCTAACAAGGCCAAGTATTTCTATTTTGACTGAACCTTCTGATCCTGTTTCCTAAACCACCCTCCTCTCCAACCATTCTTCTCATTATGTAAATAAAACAAGTCTTGCCACCTAGTAGATATTTGTTTGCTCCAGTGGAGTGAGGAGCAAATTAACAAATCCTTCACAATCCATTCACAAAATGACAAGGAGGCGGAGCACACTTCCTCCTCCAGCCTGCTCACTCTACAGTCAATACAGACTAATATTGGGCATGGGATTTTAATCAAAATCCAAAAATCTCCCCCAGAAGTTAACACAAGCATTCAGACATTTAAAACAAAAATCACAGTTGGCCAAGACTTTAATAAAAATCAATTAGAAAAATGAAATGATATATCACTGTTCAAACTATATGATTAATCCTTCTAGTCTATGTGAATTATTCATACTGTCTTATTCTCTATTCGAAGGTTGTAGAAAACCTTTCAAGCTGGTTTCTAAAATAACTTCCAAACTTAGTGACAGCACTTCCTCCTCTTCATTCATAAATTTCATATTACATCAAATGATTTCAATCCACTGACATTGAAATGCATATGCCTTCTATTTTGGGTCCCAAAGAAAAATAGGTTTTGTGTGGAAAAATGGCTGAATATCATAAGGACCTACTTTAAAGGTTTTTTGAAAAGAATAGAATTCTCTTACCAAGGATAATCTAGCTAAAGCAGTCAGCCATCACTAATCAATAGGAGAGACTACATTAAATGGATTGTATTACAGAATCAAACGATATAATTGTTCAATTAGCATAAATTGTTTTTGAATTTCAACCCATTTCATTTTCTTCTCTATTAGGTCATCCCTACTAATATTTTAGCCTCCTTGATATTTTGTTCTAAATGGAAATGTATCTTAGCGCTAGAGAATTGGGTTATTAGCTAAAGTGAGCTAAATATTTATAGTTAGCTCTTTTTAGGATCCTTCCTCAAATCTAACATCTTTCTTTAAATCTAGGCACTCTGAATATGCAGCTGCCAAAAAGCATTAGTAAAACCTTGCCCAGAGAGCATCACCACTCCAAGCCCATTTTATTAATGTCTATTCAAATAAAGCTCAAAATCACACAGGAATCTCTTGCCCTACCCCTCTATTATACCCACTCAGATCTAATTTGCTTCTTCCTTAAGGCTAAAATGATCAAATATACCCCCTTTTACTATAATGCTCATTTGTTAAAAGCTCTGTCCTCTAGTTTTAAGAAATATCTTCAGAATCTACTACGATATCCTATTTTTCTGGCAAGAGAAAAAAAAATCCTGGAACCCTTTAAAAGGTTCCTGAGGGCTCAAATTAGGGTTTGTTTGTTTTTTTTCTTTTTGGCTACTCTGGTTGCCAATCCGTGTGTGTGTGTGTGTGTGTGTGTGTGTGTGTCCTATTAGCCAGCTCAGTCTCAGGAATGTTAGAGAAAGGGAGCCCTCCTGTACTAACCCTTTTCCAGGAAATGAATGACTCTGACATGGGTTCCCTGCTTCTTCTATTTTTGGTTTCTGTAGTCCTCTGAGATTTCCCTGGGAGTCATTCCCAGCTCAGCCTGCTTGCCTTAAGCCCTGACCTCAGATCCTCAACCTCAGTACTGGAAAAATGCCTTCCAGCAGTACAAGTTTTTCTGTCTCAAAATGTACTGACCTGCAGGACAAAAGTCCTAAGCAGCCAAGGCAGTGGTGGAACTGGACCATACTCTGTTAATAAAGTCACCACTGGGCAGAGTGGCTTCCATTTCTTAACCACCAGACAAATATAAGCATGCATCTTTGGACCCCTATAATCAATCCATGTTTGTTATGATGACTAGATAACTCAAACTCTTTAAGGTCATCAAGTCAGCGTTCTGGCAATACAAAGAGATGGTAATTCTTATTTCAGAGTTTCTTTAAAATAGTAGTTTTCCTAAGATACCATATTAAGTATAGTATATATACATTATTACTATAAATATATATATATGACAAAGCTTTTCAGACATAATGTATCACTGGGGTGACTCATGGGCTTTTGTTGTGAATAAGAAATCCAGTTTTATGAGAGCTTTTTCATCAAAGTCGCTCATCTAGTTGTGGTAATGAACAGGAAAGAACCCAAAGCTTTTCATTCTGGCTGAATATTCTTTCTATACTTTACATTCTTACTGTGTTCCTTTTTCACTCAGAAAACAGGATCCCAATTACAGGGGATAAAAAACCCAATTAACAAAGAGCCTCTAAGTGCAATTACCCTTTCTGATGGAAGGCAAAGCTAGAGCAATTCACTTCCCCCTCCCCCTCTTCCTGTGCCCGAGCCCCTGTGAAAACAGCTAGAACCACCGACCAGAGCAGCCAGAGACCAGACGCAAGTAAGAAGGGAAGAGACAGCACTGACAGCTGCCAGAGTCACACTCCAGCTCGCCACCAGGAGTCCCTTCAAACTAGACAATTTGTTCATTCTGATGGATTGGGGCCCTTGCCATGATTGTTTTTAAATATTCTGAATATAATATTGAATATCTAGTGACAGTATGGTGCAAACTTCATTACAGGAAAGAATGAGAGTGAGGGAAAAACAGCCCTTGGATTGGCTCAAGGGCTTCAATACTATACATACATGTATATCCAAATCATTCCAAGCACTGCCATCTGGTAGAAGTGCTCTCTCTCTCTCCTCTCTGCCCTCTCCCCTCTGCCTTCTGCCCTCTCCCTCCTCCCCCCTCCCCCTCTCCCCCTCTCCCTCTTTCTCTCTCCCTCTGTCTCATTATCTTTTTCATTTAATTTTTCTTCTGTCCTTGATTTTTCTTTATTGTACTCCTTCTTCTATAACATCTCTACCCCTAAAATAAACCCTGCTTTTTTCAGAGTCTTCTGATTTTTAACAAGAAAGAATCATCTTAAACCACCAGTTTGTCAGATACATGCACCTGAGAAATCCCATAAAGAATAAAAAACAAAACAATGAGGTTAACTCCATAAGTAAACACCCTAATATTTTATATCATTAAAATCAATCTGATTAAAGCACTAAAATAATTTTTGCCTCCTCCAACTGATTTTGTAAAGGTCTGTTAGAAAACACAGTTGATGGATCCCATTCATGTGATGATTTAGCTCTTACCTTTCTTTTTCTTTGAATGCAGTTACCTCAAAATGTTTGCCATGCTTAGGTCATCATTTACACAACACAGGACATCCTGAATTGGCTGTTATTGAATATACTGATTTTCCGCCTCATAGTTAAAAGCTGTTAGGCATTTCCCAAGTCTTCAGGGTATTTTAGAACACAATGCTCATAGAGGTCTTAAAATGTGACCAGTGCCCTCTTTCAACTCCTTGGGGACAATCTCAGTGACTCATCCTTAGCTGATTATAATTAGCTGCTTTAGTTTGCTTTTCAAAGAGGTTGAGAACAACTCTGAGCCTCAAACATGCTAGAATCCTCGGGACCACTGCCGGCTGCTTCATTCATGGAGTGTGCCAAGGTGAGACCAGACATTAGGGGCGGTGTCCCACCAGAACTCACCTTCGAAGAGCTGCGGTGGGCGAGCACCGTGGGAAGCAGGGAAAGCAAGACCTCCTTTGCTGACAGATTCCAGGGTATGGAGATTTGGTGTAATTGCCCAAGACAGGCTTTTTTTTTTTTTTTTTTTAACAAATATTTTATGAGAAAACATTTTTGTAGAAGTAATGATGCCCTTTAGGAAGTGTCATTAGGCCACGCTCTTGTAAATCTGGGGTAATTAAAAAGTACTTAGTTGCTTTGAGCCTCTGGTGTCCTGTGATGTACAGGGTGGTATAATGCACACTTCTTGTGTTATTTGCTTATCTGGTAGGGGCTCTGATGCCCTTCACAGTCCCATGGAGGGAGGGTTGCCTCCACTTAACATGAGAAGGCTCAGTTGAAAGCATCTGGTAGAAAATTAAACAATGGAATTTGTAGAAATTTTAATAAAATAGTGAAAATCATTCCTAGGCTTTCTGAGGAGTAACTGAATTATCTGTGCAAAGTGCCAAGGACAGAGAAGAGTACATTAGTCACTATGTATTTGGTAGGGAATACAATCAAGCTTTTGGTTGCAGAGCCCAGACTTTCCAGGTGGGCGTTGGGATTAACAACTAACATGATCCCTTTTCCATGAACTCTTCCACGATCATGATGGAAAGAAGTAATCTCTTCCGTTCAACTCCTACAACTTTTTCCTCCTCTCCACCCTCCTTTTCTCCTGCTCCTAAATGATGGAATTTCCCAACTTTCTCAAGCCTCTTGTTTTCTTTCTTCAGCATTTTATCAACTCCCAGAGCTCTAATAATCACCTCTCTGCTTTAATTCCCAAATCTGGATCCTTGCTCCAATGTTGCTCTCTCATTCCAAAGCTACCTTCCCTGATCCTAGAGTCCTAGGCTGTGGGCACCCTTCATGGCCACACATCAAGCTAGATTTTTAATCCCAGGAGGTGACTGTCCTTCTCCCTTGAACTCAATGACATCCTCCCTTTCTGCCTCAATAGTTCATTCTTTTCAAGTCCACCTCCATAGACCCTCTCAAACACATTCACTTTCTGACCCTCAGCATCCTAGTCCAACCTGTACGGTCACTGTGTGCAGAAGTTTCTCTTACAAACATCTATTCACTGTTTTGCTGCAGGTATTTGCTGTAGGCCCAAGACCTCACATGGGAATACCTCCTAACTCATCCCAGAATCAATGGCCAATACTAGTCGTTTTTAAAAATTTTTTTTTATTGTATTTATTTTCTGAAAGGAAAGGTGCAGGCAGGAATGAAGGCAAGTAGGCAGGCAGGAGGAAGAAAGAAAGAAGAAACATCTTATTTTATTTTTATTCAGTTGTTCACACTGGTTGCTTCCCCCTGGCCTGGGACTTGAACCCAGGGGTATGTGGTCTGCTCCTTCAGAGGTGACTGACCTAACTGCTGCTCCACCAGGACGCATCTCTAGTTTTTACTGATAGCTGGGTAGTTCTTCACAGACAGTATAACTCCTCATCTTTCATAGTACTAGCCAAATTTTGTTCTTTCTAGATCTAAATTAAAGGGTGTTTTCATATAAAATAACTCACATGTTCAGTCAAGATATAACTCAAGTTATGGCAAATATGGTGACCAATAATTTGCAGATCACCTGGAAGATATGTATGCTATTTGAAGAATAAAAGAAAGTGGGAGATCTATTAAGGAGAGGTTCAGTATTTATTTAAATAAAAGAAAATAACTGTAGGGGTAGAGACTAAAGTTGACTTAAAGGACTGTTCATTTTTTACAGTCCCAGGATGTGTACATGGGTTTATATGCTACCGAGAAGGCAAAATACACAATTATTCCAAAGCCAAACCCTAAGAAGTGGTGGTATATACAGGGGATGAAGGGGAGGACAGAACTGGACTTCCAGTGGTGAACTTAACGCAGGGCATACAGATATTGATATATAACGGTGCACACCTGAAATTTAGAATGTCATAATGCAAAATGGCTACCATAAAAATGTTTATAAAAATAAACTAAAATGCATAATGATAAAAAAGAAGAAAATGCAAACAATATGTGGGACGTTGATCCTAATTTAAAAGAGCATGACAGAATATGTCAAGGATAGAATTGTTTCTATCCTTGGGCACCCCATGTCCTATGTTATATGGTAAGAAGAAAGCAAATACTGTTCTGTTATTGATAAGAATTTGACAATAAGTAAACTTTACTTCTCTATGCTTATAATATGTTAAATTGCTGTGCACTACATGAATATGGGCTTTATTATTTTAAATGAAAAACTGAATGACGGTTGGATGAAGTAGTTATTCCCAGTACCCTGCCCTCAGCCGACCTATTGCTTTATTTTGCCCAGATTACTAAGCACCATTATTTGTATCTAGCTTCATCCGCCACAACCTTTTTTTTTTTTTTTTTTAAATGAGGGCAGGCGTTTTCAACTATTTTGTTCATTGCTTAGAACTCCCCCTAGCGCATAGCCAATGTTCAATAAACTTTTCAATCAATACGTACATCTGGGGAGACTTCTAGGAGACTTCTTTCACAAGCAATATTCTTTCTAAAGCTCTTTGACAGAAAAAATTAAGTGATGAAATTAATTTTAAAAAAAGTTGTGAGACTTCAAGAGCGAATTCTTCCAAACAGCAACCAGGTTTTTGAAGACTGCCTGTTGGTGGAGGGAGAAAAAACAAAAGGGCCACGCGCTCTCCTTCCCAGAGCAGACCTCAGATCTATTCCTGGTGCTTCTGACAAGATGATTCATAAGGACCCTGTTCTCCAAATATGAAGAAACACACAAACCCAGCTAGTTTTTCCCTGAAGTCAGAGCAGCAAGAAGAACAAAGAAACATGCAGACGGAAAGATGCTAACATTAAAAAGAATTCTCTCTGGCTCAGCTCCGTGAAGGAAGAAAGCAGCACACTCAACTCATCTTGATAGAAGACACTGGCCTAACAGGCATAATTAGAGCCTGCCAAGGATATAGCACTTCTCTAAAGTAATGGATATGCCTGTTTTTAAATGTTTATATATCTATAACACATAGCTGAGAACTGCGTAATTCCACCTTCAGCAGAGCTTTGTGCCATAACGATTAACCTCCAGACTGACCTTGCTGCTTTTGCTGTTTTAGTTGCTAGTTGAGGGCTTTCATTTTGTAGATTTAGGACTTTCTGCAGCATGAACGCCTGCATTGCAAACTACAACAAAGCCTCCTCCAGTCTGAGACACTTGACTCCTGAAAACAAAACTGCATTGACAAAACTTGAAGGTATCCAATGGATGCAAAAAAATCTAAAGAATTTCAATAAAAAAAAAATGGGAGAAAAGTAAGTCCTGATATCATTGTCATATTTGATACAATGAAATGGACAGATTCCTTTATCCTTCAAGCAAAGTACATTATGGATCAATAAAACACATGCATTTGGGAGACAAATCCTACCGCCCACTAGAATACTGCAATTAAGTAGCATTGAAATGATGGTTACAAGTACAGCACAAGAAAATCAGAGGAAACAGGATGGTGGAAGATATCCTGAGAAGGCCTGGGCTGGAAGTTCTGACGTAGTTACGGGTTGGCCCTTTATCTTGAGTCAAAGTCCTGAGTCCCTCCTTTATGCTCCTTAAGAGCAAAAGGGAAAAGATACTCTCGCTTTCCTGAAAAAGTACATTTGTGTAGGAAATGCCAACTGAGAACACTATACAGAATTCAGAATTCCAATGAGCAAATTTTGACTGTGCAGCCGCAAGGCCCCTCCCCATTCATGTGACATTCTACTGAGGCCCCCCTCTCAGTCCAAGTGGTGTGGGTAAGCTGGGCACTCCCTCTAACTGCCCCTCCAGAGCTGCACAGCAGGTCTGACCAAGTGCAGCGAACCTTCTCCTTAGCCACATGTACTCAAATAGGCTGGGCTGAGGAGATGCAATCTCAGGATTTTTATTAGAACTAGTCCTGCAAAGGAGATACTCTTTTTCCACCACAAATGGTTGGTGATAAGCCTGGCGCTTCTATCTCAATACTATTTTGGGAGAAGCAGCCTTTGAACCACATCAGGACAGAGGGAAACAGAATCAAGAGATGGAAAGTGGCGGGTTCCTGGAGATGTTGAAACATCTGGATCCAAGCATTCCTGAAACCACAATACCCTGGACTTCTGCATTTCATGTGCCAACGTTATTGCCCTTTTACTAATCTAGTTTGAGTGGGGTTTCTGCCACTCAGGATCAACAGGTCTTGACTAATACTCTTAAGTTTCAGTCTTCATCTATAAGGTAAAGATACTGTGTGTTGGCACACCCTGGTGGAACAGCGGTTGGGTTAACTGTCTACAAAGAATGCAGGCCACACACACTCCTGGGTTCAAGTCCCAGGTCTGGGAGGAAACAGCCAGTATAAACAACTAAATAAAAACAAAATAAAAATGCTTCATTCCTGCCTGCAGCTTTCCTTAAAAACAAACAAACTAAAGATATTATGTCTCTAAAAAAGTCCCTTACAGTTCTGCCATTCTATTACTGAATTCCCTTATTTACAGGGTTGCCGTGATGATCCAATGAGATAATCAAGAGGAGGGAATTTTTTCAATTTTAAAGTGCTCTACAAGGAATACGAGGGTGTATGAAAACAATAATGAAATATATGTGTGTGTGAGTGTGTTTACTGAAAAAAAATCAGGAGACTCCAGAGTCCACCCAGCTCTATAAGAGGTGTAGACTCAGAAAACAAAGAGAAAGTTCTCACCCCTGTGTTTCTCTCATAGGAAACCTACACTTTTGTCAAATCTCAAAGGTTTCTCCCAACGACATCCTGCCTTCCCGAACTCTTTACCATACCCCAGAAGGGCTGCTCTCTCTTACTTAAAAAACAGTGCCTATTACTTTTATCTTTTATTTCCATACAAATAACACTGAAGGGCTCCTTGGGGATGTTTTAGAAACACTTTCAATCACTGATCACTGACTCTGAAAGGCAAAAAAAGTCAAAGTGTTTCTTTTATTTTCCTCTATAAGAAGAAACAGCATTCTAATAATTCCTAAAGGGGGGAAGGAACTCTACCAAGCTAGAAAGAGTACAGAAATGACGGGGGAAAGGAGTCTGTGTGGAGGGTCAGTCTAAGCTGGGTCTCTCTCATCAGGCATCTTCCCTGTCACGAGACAGGGTGGGTGTGTTCTCCCTGTGCAGTGGGACGAGTCGCTACTAGAGGGCAGCAAAGGATCAGGAATGGACCTGCAGTGCACAGGCCGGGTGGGATTCGACCAGGTGACCAACCTGAGGCAGTGGCCTGGACAAGACTTTGGTCCAGCTTCTCATCATAAGACAGGGAGGATTAACATGCAGAAGTTAATCCTCAACATTCTCACATGGTTCCTGACAAAGCCTGTGTTAGCAGGCAGCCAGGACTAACTGAAATCCAGTGACAGCAGCACAGGTAGAGAGTCACCAAAAAAAAAATATGCAGCATCGGGGAAAGCTGAGGGGGGGGAGCCAAAGTCAAGGAAAGGTGAGGCGATAAGGGAAACTTGAGTTCCAGCTAGAATTCAGTGGACTGATTAGGTCAATTGATCACAAGGATTGTGGTCATTTTTTTTCTATCATTGTCACTGTCTTCAGCAGCAGAAGCGTGGCAAACACTCAGCTGGTCTAAACCTAGATACACATGTTTCTGAAAACTCACAGAGAGCCTATGCAGAAGGAACTACTGTCACCCCTACTTTGCAATCTAAGGGGCTCCTTCTCTTTGCCCAGTGCCCTTTGGAGCATTGCTATAAATCTGCATGGTCAGCTTCCAGGGTGAGGTAAGCTTCTGGGAAGACCACCAATCCATTCCATTTGGAGTGGGGTTGGGGTTCTCGGGTCCTAGGACCTAGGAGAACATTAAGTTTTCCATAATATTTTTCATGCATGAAAGAATAAATGAGTTAAGGGAGCATACAAGACAAGGACTTGGAGAACAAGAACGTCCTCTTTCAAGTGTATAGTAAATATTATCAGGATAAGAAAGGACGAGGACTAATTGCAAAAGAACTGCAACTCTCAGACAGACATGTGCATCAAAAGAACAGCGCTATGGAAGCACCATGGCCCCAGATGGTGGGTTTTTGGAAGAAGCCTTTGTTGAAGGGGTCCTCACTATCTTGGGACATTTCCTTTTAAGGTCCTTTCTTGTACTGAATGACCAGACGTTTTTAGGGGGCATCGTAGCTGGGGGTATGCACTGTCTATGTCTGGCATAAGTCATTCTGGAATAGACTGGGCTTTCGAGTGTGAGGTCATTTGAAGGGTTGGGATGCTTCCAGATGACCTGGAAGACTTCGCTAAGAGAGCTCTCATAAGCAGTGTTTAGCCTGGGGCCTTTCTCTCCATTTCTAAGGGCTTTCTGTGCTCCCAGAGGCTTTCTTAGCCCTTGCCTACATCTTGTGTAAGTACAGTGTCTTGGGAATTTCCTTAAGTTTTAGGAACAATCTGGCCTTAGAATATGCAGCAAAGGCACTTCAAGGGCCAGCAGATCCCAAATAAACCCCATCTACATTGGCCACAAAGCTCTTAAAACTATCTCAAGGGAGAATGGGAAATCAGCTCCACTTAGGAAGTACATGGGAGGGAGTCCATGGGGCTGGTCCCAAATCTTGCTGCTCTAAGTCTTTTCAACATCTTGCTAAAAGGCAAAACCATATGGAATTTCTTTTTTCAAGCAGACACATTAATAAAATGTAAGAAGAAATAATAATATATTAGTTATATTAGTTAATAATTTATTGTCTGTATCCCACTATAACTAAAATAAATCACTTATGTGATGAGTAGAAAAATGATGAGTAAAATTTTTACATTTCCCCTTCCTACACAGTCCTTAAAGTCTGGTGTGTATTTGACACTCATACCACATCTCAACACAGAAAAGCAGTGTCCCAAATGCTCACTAGCCGCATAGCACTACCACAGCACAGGCCAGCACATTCCATGTTAAAACACCACGAGAAGAACTTGCCCCAAGATGCTTCTTGTCCTCTGCATTTCCTATCCTGGTAAGTGACAAGTCATTCCTCTAGCTCTTCTGAGTACAGACACCTGCATGTCATCCTGGACTCCTTCATCCTTATATCCAACTGCCCACCAAATTCCCCACATGCAAGTGACTACTGACTTTCTTTACAAACACTTCATTTTGTGCCCTACTTTTTGCATTTGTCTTAGAATTAACTTTGTATAAATGTTCTCTTTTCTCATCTCATACTCCTTTGATCCATCTTTCTGACTTAAAAAAAAAAAGTTTATTATCTCTGTTTTAAATCCTTTCATCTCTACAGCAGCACCTTCAAAGATCTCCATGAAGTGGTCCCCAGCTCATTTCTCCAGCCCTGCCTCACTACTGCAGTCTGTAGAGCTCAAAACATACGGAATGACAGGAAATACCCAGAGCATCCCATCTAGTCCAGCATCCATGTCTCCGCGCCCTCTTTCACCTTTGCCTGGGATGCTGTGAACTGTTCGTATCTGTTTACCTGTTCATCTTCTATAGTGCTGTGAACTCCCTAAGGAACAAGTGGCTCTTCTTTGTCTCTGAATCTGTAACATTGAACATGTAACTGGAACACGGCACTTAATGAATGAATAGATGAGTGAAATTCTAAAGCATTTATCTGAGATGTGACTTCATCAGCATCTGTAAACATCACCTCACAGAAGTCACTTAACCTTTTTCAACTTCAGATTCCTCACTTATAAAATTTGAATTATAATACTTGCCCTGCTAACTTCATAGGTTTGTAAAATTGTTGCAAAGATTAGTATATATGTCTACATAACATTTGTAAAATTATTTATAAAATGTATACCTAAGTTTGAAACATAAAATTATATATACATGTATGTATGTATATATATATTTCCTAGCAAATTTCTGAAGTCATTCCCTTCCTCTCCCCCCAACTCAAGAAAAAGACTGAGATTTTGTCAAAGAAAGCTAATCAACACTAGTTATAAGAAGCATTAACAATCTGTAACACTTATCTGTTACAGACCATTTTCTTCAGGTCAAGAGACTTTTCAATATAATTCTCAGTTGTAAGCCGTGAATTATAAGTCAATAAGAAGTTTTCGGACACAGCATCTAGTCTACCTGAAAATTATTAATTGAAGCAGGAAATACGAGACAGTTTTAAATACATGCCCAAAACTAAAGAAGTTTGTTTAGAGCCTTGTAAAATAATCAAGGATATATATTTTCTTATGATAAGCTTGTTCTGGATACTATTAAAGATAAAAACGAGAAAGAAGACATGGGATCCTGTCTTGGGAAGCTCAAGTTCTAATCGAGAAAGGACCCAAAGAAATTAATCATGAAATAATGGGTATTTGTTGTGCTGCAATTATTCAGGGTGAATAAAATTTGAGGTTTCTGCATTTTAGGTAGTCTTCACAGAAGAAGCAAGCCTTGGAAGAAAGTACAAAATTTGGATTTGTGGCAAGAAAAATAAAACATATCACTACACTCTGTGTCAAAAACATAATACAATAGAGTCAAATTACACACATTCAACCTTTGTGATTTCAGTTATTTTGGGTCTCTGGTCTTTCCTATCTATATTTGTATCTGTATCTTAGGCATCTTTATCTACATTCTGTAGGAGTTTTCAGTTCTTGGTCGATTCTGATCAGATGAGCATCTTATCGCATCACTACATTGAATATGATTCTGTCTTTGAATGGGACCCAGGCCCTATATTTTGGCCTGCAACTCTATCTCTCAACTCAACAAACACAAGGATTGGTCAGGGGTAGTTATGATTTCATGAGACTTGGCCTCACTTTGGAACTACCCCACATGCTCAGCTCCATTGCAAGTGTTTCTAAATTAACAGACTTTCTAAACCAATTCCGATGATGCTATTTCTCACAGTAAAGTGCTCTGTTTTTGTTTTCTGTCATTTGTTTTTAAAGCAACATGTCTCCAGTCCTTTATAGCTGCAGTCCTTACTGAGGACCTAGTCATCAGCTATTAGAAATATTAAGTTTATAAAAATCCTGTGATTTATGTTTAAGCTTAATAAAAATGTCAAACCGACACACAAGATTTTTTTCTATAAAGAAAAAAATATTCAAAATGCTAAAAATGGGGAAAGTTTACTTTTTTAAAGATTTTTTTTAAATACATTTACTTTACAGAAATAGATAAAGCAGGCTTCCCCTTTCTTCTCGTCTAGATCTCTGAATGGATTGTTATGGTTGGCTATATGATCAAGTGTGGAATTCTACAAAATTCCCAGAAAGCCCTTGCTTTTGCATTCTTCCGAATTTATGGTTGTGAGTCCCAGTGGTCAATAAAAGAGTTCTTTTTTTACAGGCATTTTTTTCATTCCAAAGTTACCTTTATCTTGGCTTCATTTTATTTCAGGACTGACATTAAAACTAGTCCCCAGGAAGAGAGGTCTTCCACAGATCTTCCCTGAACTTGTCTGGGAAGGAAGGTACAGGAGTTTAATTGATTACAAGGGATGACATATTTTGCCAAAGCATATGTTAAAGGAAGCATACCAACTCTAAGGCCCATTCACTGCTTAAAGGAAGCATCATAAACTGGTGAGTGGATGGGATTCAAAGTTCTAAAGTAACAGCCAAATCTACTTTTCTTTTTTTCAACAAAGGATACCTTTTAAGCAGTAAACCTGAAACCCATTTAATATAATTCATGGCATATGACAGCTTTGAAGTAAATCTGTACCCTGTCCTCCCGGCCCTCCTTCCCTCCCTCAGTTTCCATTATTAATCTCTCAGCGGGGTTGGCATTCAGCACTGGCACCAAAAGGCAGAACTGGAGACAAGTGCCTTGCTGCATGCTCCTGGGTCAGAATCCCACCCTCACTCATCAGAAAGATTCCAACATCGCAACTGCTGATGAAAGTCAATTATCTGTCATCACAACTAACTTCTCACCTATTTCAGGAGTTTATTTTGTGTAAACCTTTAGGAAGGCTCACTCATTTGAGGAGGTTCAAACGAAACAGGAATTGAGGGGAGTACTAAGGTGTCCCTTTCTTTTTCAGGCCCATCTCTTATTCTAGCACAATCTTTTAGGCTGCAGTAATGACTGTCGAGGCCAAACTTGTTGAGAGACAAAAGACAAGGACATCTATCATCATTATCTGGAAATCTTATCTAGCAAAGGATTTATGATCTGCTCATTTCAGGAGACTTGAAAAAAAACAATGAATAAAGAGTGTCTGGTGATGCATGAAAATGAGACGGATTTCACAGATGACCGGAGGCTGACCTCACTTGTCAGAAATGCCACATCACCATGTCAATGTGGAGAGGGTTTGGCTAGAACCACTAAATAGCACAGCTGAGAGGTATTTAAAGAGCAGTCATTACTCAGAAGAACATTTAGGAGTGTAGACTATGGCACCAGACTGCCTGGGTTTGCATCTTGGGTATGGACTGGGACGAGTTATTAAATATTCCTGTGCCTCAGTTTCCCTAGCTACTCATCGGATTGTTATAGGAATTACATTAGTTAAGGCTTACATAGAAGGCCCCAGAACACTACCTGATGGACAGTAAGTGCTATACAAGAGTCTGTAAACTGGCAGTAGCCTGCCTGCTTTACAGGGTTGTTGGGATGGTTAAAGGCATTATAATCAAAGTATTTAGACTAGTTCTTGATTCACAGACAATGCTGGAGTGTTAACCATCATTATTATGAAAGTAGTTTTAATTATAGTCCTACCATTTCTTAGTGACGGCACTTGTACCCCTAACATGCTTTAGGGGCCAGGTCTCGAGCTTATCAATCACAGGCTGCTAACTCAGGCCATGCAGCCAGAGGCTCGAAGATCACACATGCATAAGAAGTGTGTTCATCTTGCCTGAGCTATATTTAGAAATGCTCTGAACGCGAGCCTTACACCATTCACCATGTTATCTGCCAGGGGTCGGTCACATTGTTACGGCCCCTGCCCCCACTTGGAATGTATTCTAGATTCCTTGGGTGACATCCTCTCAGGAAGCGTGTGTTTTTTTAATGAATCCATCTGAGAATCTATTGACGGTCAGGGAAACTCTCTCTAGTGAAATGGACACACATTCTTGTACTCACAGCACATGATAATTCCAGGGGGATCACAAATTCCCTAAAGCTCACTCAAAAATTCCTAGGTTTAAGGGTTTCTTCAAGGATAAGATGATTCCATTAATTCCTCACTCTTCCTAGATTACTATCAGGTGTCACATTGGTGCAAGAGGGGAAATATGGTTAAAGGAAGTTACACAGATGCATAAGTGTAGGCACTAGAAGATTAAATTCTGAGTTGATACATTTGGTGGTTGATTTATTTTCAGTCAAATTTGATTATCTTTAAAATAAAAACATCTTATAGGCTTCCTATCTTATTTCACCTTCCAAATACTTCTCAAAGTCATCACCTTTTCTTCACATCTCCTCACTGCCACGGGTCACTGTTAGCTTAGAGAGTGCTGGTGTGAACATTGGAAAAAGGCTTGCTTTCCTCAAGACATTTTACTGCCATCTGCTGGTGGAAAAATGCCACACCAATGACATGTTCACCACATCTGCGATGAGAATGGTACCCCAGACAGGAGCTCCTAGAGCAGTATGACTGGAGCTGCGAGCTTCCTTGCCCTACACAGCTCTTCACTGCTGAGCCGCTGTCCTGCGGAGGCAGCAGTGCTTACAACCTTTGTGAGTTTGAGTTTTTCCAAAACTTTCTAATTTCAACAACTTTTAGACTTAATAAAAAGCTGAAAACAGAACAGATCCACATATTATTTCCATGTGCTCATTACCCTGACTTCCCCAAGAGTTTTGATTTTACATTCACAAAACCAGGGTTTCAATCATGACTCTGACAAGATCTTTGGCAGATGGTCATAGTATCAGCAGATAGTAAAATGCTCAAAATTGATTATATGTTGTTATTGTCATGTTAGCATTGGTTTCTTTTACTATAAATGAAGATAATAAAAATAGCTAGTGGAAGGATTATGTTAAATACATATATTGCATATGTAAAATGTTTACCACAGTGCTTGACATGCAGTAATATTAATTGTTAATACCGATAGCGACTTCACTACTATTATTTCTGTGGCTTAATGTCCTCCCCCAATCACAGTTACCTACTGCACTGTTATTCTAGTTTTCTAGGTATAAAATCACAAGTAGTCACTACTAATGAGATGCCTCTATGTCCTATGCTTCCATATACTCAGGAGGTAGATGACAGTAACCAATTCTTGGGTGATCACAGGAGGCATCCAATGACTAGGAAAAACCCAGACGCTCAGGGTAGAACCAGCTCCAGCTGAATACATCTAATAGTAACCTTCTCCTCATCTTATTTGAGAGTTGACACCTCTCAGGGGTCCTGAAGTCCTAGGAGTTATTATTGTTGTTGCTTCAATTTCATTTGAAAAAGACAATTCTTTTTAAAATAAGTGAGAAAAACTTTTCATTTCCATTTCCAAACTGTTTCCAGCCAAGTCATAAGAATCAGCTGGCTTCTAGTGGAGTGAGGTGTGTTGGATTTTCAATAGGAGAAAAGAGCAGTATAAAAGACCGTGGTTCCTAGGAGAGAGTCTAACTCCTCGCGGTGAAGAGAGCAGAGCATGTGTGAAGAGGAGCCTTGCTCTTAATAAAAGGAAAAGCACTCTGTTCAAAGCATTCCTAAACTGCTGACACAGCATGCAATCAACACTGTTTCTTTATGGCATCTGTTCATACAATTTCTGACCAGGTGGCAAGCTCTTCCCCTCTGCTCTCAGCAACAGTATACAGGATAGAGAACACCTGTTCTAGAAATGGACTGATTAGCCTGAGGTTGGTACACACAGCGCGGGCTGAGGGCCACACGTGGGGAGGAGACCTCGCCGCCTTGTCAGCGGTTGGTTCTGCTCCTCGCCCTGGCGCCAGTCCATTTCCACTGCTAATGGGATCGATCCGTGGGCATCCATTTGAAAGACCTTGCTAGGCATGTGAGAGGTTATTCTACCCCAAACTGCTGCTGTGAGCTCTCACTAGTCTAACAGTGAGTGTTTTGAGAACATGGTAGGGTGCTGGAGGTAGAAAATGGGCATCAGGGTCCTTGTGTTTCAGAAATCAAATGGAAGGGAGACATCATTTGATGGAGTGCCTTTCTTTGCAATGGCGTTTTTACATAGGCAGTTTCACGTTAAACAAGGCACCATCATTCAATGGGATGTATGTTTACTGGTACTATCAACAGAATGCTGTAGAAGCACAAAGAAGGGAACAAGGTGAGAGCATAAGTGAGAGCAAGCAACTGGACATTTTCACACAGGAGGTGGCACTGGAGTTGGATCTTGAAGGCTCAATGGAATTTGTCCACAGAGGAGGAGGCAAATGCTTCAGGCAGAAGAAAGAACTTGAGTGTGAGGCTGATGGGAAAATACTTGAAAGAAATGGAAAGAACAGAGTGAAGATGTAAAAAAGAAGCAAATGACCATTTACTTAATGGACTTTGAGGAAGCTAATAATAAGCCAAATTATTATTAGCATAAAAACCCATTTTTTTAAATGACAGCAATGCATTATAACACCTGGTGATCACAGAGAAATACAAGCCAATGTATTCATCTCTGTGAAACTAGAGGAAACTTTAACTCTGTGTAAACTTTGTCATTTTAAAAATGTGCTTTCTTTTGGGCAAAATGTGAGCCTAAAGTTGACTACTAATCTACACATCACTATAGATAAATAGAAAAAATTCTTCAAGTTCTTTGTCATAAAGGTCAGAGGTCGAAAGAAGATAATTTAGAAAAAAGTAGAATATATACCAAATGAAAAAAAAATGTTAATAATTACAGTTATAGAACTTATGATCTAAGAGGGATATTTTGAGAGTCCGTTCTATTGAATATGGAAGGTGTTCTTAAAATAGTTGCTGAATGAGTGACTAAAGGATTGTGCTACTTCAGAGATTTACTAACTGTGCTTCTGATCTGAATTCAGTAAATCCCAAAGTAAATCCAGTTCGACAATGAGGGTTTAAACATCTATGAAGACAAGTTTGACCTCGTGCCTCATGCAAAAGAGATACTTTATAAATATTTGATAATAAATGAAAGAAGGAATACACATATTAATGAAGAGGATGGGCTATATGAACACCCAGTCATGAAATAAGAGAGTAAAATCTCAAGGGAATAAGACAAGGAGACAAAGACTGAATTTCATTCTTTACTGACCTACCTCAATCTTTACCTTTGTCATATCTTTCTTTGAAGCAAGAAAAGCTCCCCAAGCCCCCCAAAAGAGCTTTTCATCATTGATGAGAGCTGTGAGGATAAATATGTTAATATATGATTAATATATGCAATGCTTCCTGAGGTCCTTGGAAAAGACCATTGTAGGTATTAAGATCATCACTGTGAGCTTTTATGAAAACACAGTTGTCATATTTTTCAATAAACTGCTTCTGATGAGATAGGAAATATCTTTAATTAGGACAGGGATGGACTACATGGCAACAAAACAAATCCATGTGGTTCTCAGCCTTTGGCTTACTTGGGACTCAGTTTAGGGGCAATAAGAAATTTAAGACCTTTCCTTTAGGGATTTTTTGGTGAAAAGTTAGGAAGTATGCTATCAGCTTGCACCGAGCTGAGTAGGGGACAGGTATGAAACAGATGTATCTTTATCTGCCCATTGAAACATTGGTATTGAACTAAATTCCAGGAGTGACAGTGTGAGGAAGATGAAAAGCAATGGATATGAAGATATCTTAAATGGGTAGTTTTCTTTGTAGGGAGTACTGACCTTATTCAAACTATATTTCGCCTGTCAACTTTTGAGACAAATTGCTCTAATCAACAAATGCAAATCAAGACTCCTTGATTTCGGTAAAGGGAAGTGGAATAAGAATAAAAGCTTATTGATTTTCTTATTATTGACTTGGGCAATACATGTAGATTTATCTGGATCTTAGAACTAAAAAAAACCTTCAATGCATAGAATTAGAGAAGAGCATATCAAAAGCAATGGTTTCCACAGTATTTAAAATAGCCAGAGATTAGGAGCTTTATAGAGAATGAAACACATTGCTCATTGGGACTTGTACCATCAGAGATGCAGGGTCATGACATCTGTCTCATTATTCTTCTTCTCAATGACCAGCCTATTGGTATGTACCTGGATTTGAATATACACTGAAAAGAACCAATACATCAAAAATCCAACCAAGAGTGAGCAAAGATAACTAAGATCATGATTAATTGCAAATGATTTAATAGAAAATTTTACTTGTCTACAACCATCAGATTCTTTATGAGTATGTATGATATTTTTTAAAACATTTATACTTAATGAATAATGGGTATACTTGTACTTGTTCTATATTTTCCACCTCACACCTCAACTCCTGAAAATTTTATGATTATTTAAAATTCCACATAGTCAAAGAAGAACTTCTTATTCCAAGCTGGTTCCACTTCAGCTATCTCCTTTGTCAGTTTTACCATCGACCTGCTAGTTTGTAGGCTAAAAATCTACGTAGGATCATGTTCTCTTATTTTGTCTTTGTTCTCCAGAACTTTATCATAATGACAATTGTAGAAATCAAATGTCCATATTTGTATTGGGAGAGAATTCATGTAACTTCCGAGTCTTCATTAATTCAATAGTTTGAGGCAGATAATAATTGTCTGCCTCAAACTCCCCACCCCTATTATTGGCTCTAGGATGGTCTTCTATCCTCTCTCCTCCAGGAGTTTAGCAGGAGTCTATCAAATTTATTTGGTTGCTTGGTAGATCCAAGTCAGAGTTGGTATAAGTATCATTCAAGTCACCTAAAAAATGCTATTCTATAATTTCCTTCTTTAGCTTTTTAAGCACAGTTATCTAGAACAAGGCTTGAAATCCTAGAAGTACTATTTCTATATGATCATGGGCTAACTCAGATTTTCCAAGTGGCAATATGAGCAGTGTCTACTTTGCAGAGTTATTGAGATGCTTATACTCGCTCTCTCCTAGGATTCAGCTCAAAACCAAAATGCAAAGTACTTAGTCCTGCACCAGGCTCCAAAAATGCTGTTATTATCCTCATCCTCCACTGTTTTCTCTCCATTCTCACCACATTCCTAGCCCAGGTTCATTTACACAGGATCACCACGTCTAACACATCTATTCAACAAGAAGGCACTCACTGAGTAAGCCCCATCTCGTGCCAGCTGTACTATGTGCTGGTATAAAAAAAAAGAAGGTGAGAAGCAGTCTTTATTCTTAAAGTCTAATGTCCAAGACACACACAGATGATTACGATTCAGTTAAATCTGTACTGGCGGTCTTGAGTGTTTTAATAATTAAAACTTCCTTTTCCCCAACCAAAGTCAGAAACAAGAGATACGCAATCAAGTCAGTAGCTTGTAAGTAATAAAGAAGATACCGAAGAATGACTTAATGTAAGAGTGCAAAGGTCTGGTCAGCAATCCCGAGTCAGTTTACTTACTAACGCTGTCAACGTCACCCGTTAGTGGCACTAACCAGAGTCTCCTATGGGAGAATGGTGCCATCTCTTCCTCCTTTTCCTCTTTCTCTTTGTTCTTAAAGAGAGGAAGGCAGGCAGGCAAGAATGAAGACAGGCAGGAGAAGAGGGGAGGAAGAACTACTTTTTATTTATTTTTCATTTCATTGTGGTTCTTCACCCTGGCCCCAGTTCATGAACCTGGGTCCTTGGGCTCAGGTCCGCACACCAGCATTTAGCAGCCTGAATCCTAAGGGTGTACCCCTCCTCCTTTTCCATTAGCTGCCTTTGTCATTGCCTATTCTCAAGACTTCCCATTGAGCAGCTCCTTGAGCTGCCCACTTTGTGTTGCTTCATACAGCAACATGTGTCCTATTTTGTGAATAGGACATGCACAAGGTAAGAAATCACAGCAATCTGAGTGAAATATAGTAAAAAGTAAGTCCTTGCCTAGATCCTTTCTCTAGAAGCAATGACTATGATCAGCTTAGTTAATACTCCGGAAAGATCTATAAGACATATATAAATATAAGTAGGTACGCACTCCTTAGGCTGCCCAGAGGAAGGGTTTCCAACAACTGTTTTCACTGTTCTCTTCCTCCTCTGGATTTTCTCTGTTATCCATAAGGCCGGCTATGCCAGCATAGCTGGGCTACTGCCAGATGTTAGCATACAATTCACCTCAAGTGGTTTCATCTGTATTAGCCTTGTTTCCTTTACACATCAGAGTGTTAGACACATAGTAGGTGTTCAATAAACACCTGATGAATAATTAAGTCTTCTTGAATTAACCTCACACTAGCTTAAATGGTGGATTTCATGCAAGCCTCACACAGAACCCATTCATGGAGCTTTTACATGGTTACTTTTGCAATGGCAATATACTTAATTGGTCATTCATCTCTTTTTAGAGCTCCAATTGTAAAAGTAGTTACATTTTTTAATTATGGATGCTGGCATTACAGTGAACGCAGAAATTACAAAATATAAATTTCAAGACATTCAAATATCATAGAACTGGTCATGCAACACAAATTCCAAATCGACTTTGAAAAGTCTAGGTCATGAATGATGAGAAAAACAGGAGTATGGAGTCTTCTTGTAGTACCTAGCAAGGGCATTACTTTTTCCATTTCAGTCTATTTATGCTAGACTATATGCTCAGTCAGGCTACATTTAAAATGTTGACACTATTCTATTCAGGATGTCCCATTATAATAAAGGAGACCACCAGGCTGATTTAATTTACTTTTCAAGGGACTGGATCTCAGATAATCTGTCAGAGAAAGACCAAATGCTACTTTTCAGGGATAATTCAATGGTGTGTTCATTTAATAATGCTCTAGAATTACGTTCCCCTTTCCCAGTTTGAGAACTCGGAAGCTAAATTTACTTCTTTTGTTCTCTTGACATTTTCTAGACATGGTATAAATATCTAGAGCTCTGCTCTCAGAGTAGTAATTTCTGATCCTTATTTTTAAAGACAGCAAAAATTCTATGAAAGAGTTCATGTGTATGGCTTGCTCTGTGCATTTTACAAGCCCAAAGAAAATTACATTTCAGAGAAGGTACATAACCAATTACAAGGAAATGAGTTACAACAAAGTGGCCACAGAGGCAGTGTAATAAAGACAACCTCAATTAAAAGTCACCATCACAAAGCAAAAGAGAGACATGATGCAACGCCCATTAACAGCTTACTCAGAAGTTAAATACTGAGTGGGTTGTAGAAAAAGGAAGTTTTTTAACATACAGGTTAATGAATCATTCTACTTAACAAAAGGTGGACTAGGAAAGGGTAAGGGTCTCTTCTGTGATCAATAGGAAGTTAGAATTCTGGGGGGAAAAAGTACTCACATTAACTTTGTGAAAAATCATTTCAGACAATTCTTGTTAACTTCCATTGGTTTTAAAGCAACACCATGAGATGAGTGAAGAGCAAGTGTGCAGAGGCACACATGTACACGCTAACTCTGGGTCCATAAATATTTATTGTGCCATAAACTGTGTGGTGAAAAATAGAGGTCATACCCTCACAGCACCTTTGGGGAGTAGACACTTAATTAAATCACAGTGTTGTGACTTGCAGAGTAGAACTGACAGCACTGTGTCTTGTTAGATTTCACCTCTCAGAACTAATAGCATGGAGGTAGCAGTAGGGATGGAAAGGGGAGGGAGGAGAAAGAGGGGGGCAGATGAAGTTTCAAGGCATTAGCAAAGACAGGGAACATTTACAGAGATTGGCTTTCCTGGAGTGTGAATGCAATTCAGTTGGCTTAAGCTTGTTGTGAATGAGTGAGGGAGTGAGGGAGTGTGTGTGTGTGTGTGTGTGTGTGTGTGTGTGTGTGCGCATCCACACAAGCCTACATGTATGTAAGTACACAATGGGCAAGTGGAGCTGAGGTGAAAGAAGAGTAGAGAATAGCTAAGGTCTTGCCAAAGAAACTGAGCTTTATTCTGAAAGTTATGAAGTTAAGAAATATTTTAAGTCAGAATAGGGGCATGGTCAGATTTGAATTATAAAAGATAATCAGGGGGCCTTGGTATGGAGGATGCATGGAAGAAGGTAAAGGGAGGGAAAGAAAGATATGCTAGGAGGCAGATCACTGAGAAAGTGGTAGGTGATGAAGACTGAACAAGAGTAGGATCAGTGCAGGACAGAAAATGAAGGGTCCAAGGAATATTAATAATAGGGGTCAACAGGACAAGTAACTGGTGGATGTGAGGAGAGAGGAGGAAAGAGCTTAGGATGAGGTCCAGATTTCATGCTAGGTGTCTGCTGGAGGGTGAGGCCACTCTCAGGAGAAGTGTTTTAAACAAGAGTGCCCATATGTAAAATTAAGGGTATAAATTTTAAAGAATGGTTCAATGAAATTTTAAAGAATGGTTGAGTGGTCTTATGCTTATCTGAAAAACTATGTTACAGATCTCTAATAACCAAAACCATGTGGTGGGGAGAGGGGAAGGAGGAATTTCTGCCTCATGTGTATATTCCTTCTGCTTTGGATAATGAAAACCTTCTAGAAGCAGACAGTGATGACAGCTGCACAACACTGTGAATGCTACTGAATTGTACACTTAAAGTGATTTTTAAAAATAACCCAGGTGACAAAGGTAGGGCAAGTACACATGTGTCAATGAAGAAACAGATGTCTCTAAAGCAGAACCCAGTGTATAGAAGAATGCAGTAAATGACAAAGGAAGGAGTCATCAAAACCAAGGAAAGAGAAGGGGGAACTTAGGTACTCCTCCAAAACAGTCTACTTAAACCCATTCGCAATCATAAAAATAAACTCTAGTTTTATAAGCATAACATGTAAACAAAGAATATAAGATATAAAAATATATATTTAGGTGAATATTTGCTCTATGAATGGGGGAGAACATTCAAAGTGGAAAAACAATGGTAGAAAACATAAAGAAAAATATTAGCATATGTTCTTATTAGAAAATTACAAGGTTAAGACTTGTAATACTTAAAAAGTTAATTTTATTCCATAATGCTAGAAAGAACACAAGAGAACCAATTAAAAGTTACTAAGATCCAGACAAAAGAAGTGAAGGATTTCTGTAAAGGACAAATATAAACACCCAATAAATTTATGGAAAACGTTTCAGTATGACAAATAATCACAGAACTACAACTCGGAACAAGGAGATGTGGCTTTCATTCATTAAATTAAGATTTCCCCAAAGCTTGCCAGCACTCTTCAGAATATGTCTGCCTAAGTACCACAGACAGGAGATCAACTGCGGAAAGAGCTCCCTGATAACCTGAATCAAGAGCCTTCAAATATTCTGATCCCTTGACCCAATAATTGAATTGTAGGAGTTTATTCTAAAGAAATATTCAGAAATATAGTCAAGATGTTCACGTGTCATCACAGATTTCCTAACAATAAATTGTTGTTCCCTTTGCCAAACATATTTCCCCCATTATTCCTTTATATCATCCCTTCCCTTTCAGATCTCAGCCAGTTCCTGAAGCCCGACTACATTGTAGTCCCTCTTCTGTACACTGCCGTAGCATCGTGGACTCTCCTTTCTATCCTATTGCACAAATTATGCCAGTGTGTCTCCTCTGTCTATATGTCTCAACTAGGTGTTAAGTTCAATGAAGTTCTTCTCTAGTACATACCCATCACCTATAGAATCCTTACATCAAAGTACTCGTTGAATGAGTGCATGAACATATGAATGACTGCTGAGAAACTGGACTGCACTCATTTTTCTTTTCTTTTCTCCTTTTCCCTATGATTCCATGATGTTCTTCTGTGACTTCTAGTCAGAATAATTATAATAAAAATGATAAAAATAGCATTATTTTATACAATTGACCAACTACATGAAAGTCAATACTCTACAAGTAAACTGTGAAATCCTATGATGGATCTAAAACTAATAAAAACTTTTTTTCAGACCTGTTTTGAATTTTTCTGTAAAAGAAAAATTAAAACAGACAACCATCTTTCAACTTATAGGCAGGTCCCTCACACATAAAACTCTTCGAGTTATGTCTACTCTGTGACCCTCACTCTGTCCCTCAAATCCATACGTTCTTGGAGACATGCAATGTGAGAGACCTCATGCCATGGTTTCTGCTGTAGCTGCTGCTCTGAGAGCTTCTCAGACACGACCCTTAGTTTGTGGGTCTAAGGAGTTATTTATTACTACTACAGATTTACACATCTATTTTGAAAGGTTAAAACATAAGATGTAAGTAAATGGCATGGATAAAGCCTTGTTTACCTTCAGTCTCTAAAGTCTGATTAAAAATAGTAAATACTATCTTCTCTGAGAAGCTCAGAGATAGGACTTGGGAATTTCCTGCCAGAGCCAATCACTGATTTAAAGAATAAGGTGTGGAAAACATGTGCTGGGCTATTTAGAGACATGGATAATGACTATAATGATCCCCTCTGGGCACTTCAAGTAATATATATTTTAATAAGAGATAGGTTTTCTGTGAAACTGGGGGGCATATGGGGGAATCCTCCTTCCAACTCTTCTTGCATATTCATTCTTTACAAAGTTGGAATCTGGTGAATGAGTTCATAAAATCAGTCCTACAAGTTTCTTTCAGTGTCCTGTAAAGCTTTGTTTTAAAAACTTAGACATTTTTACTAAAATAGTCCTCCATCAGTTTTTAACATGTTGCATATTACTGTTAAGCTGTACTATTAGTTTATCTGGCTTATTCACTAAGCACCATGTCTTTCATATTGTCATAAATGTGACAATTTCCCCTTTCTCATGACTGCACACTATTCCATTGTGTATGTAAGTATGTGTGTACACACACATATACACACATACCGCTTCTTTATCCATTCATCCATTGGGTGACACAAGTTATTTCCATAACTTGGCTACTGTGAATAAAAGCTTCACTGACCATGGGAGTACACATCTCTCTTTGAGAAAATGGTTTTGCTTTCTTTGAATATATACTCAGAAGAGGAATTACTGGATTCTATGGTAGTTTTATTTTTAATTTCTTAAGGAACCTCCATATTGTTTTCCACAGTGGCCATACCAGTCTACATTCCCCCGAAAGTAAACAGCATTGCCTGGTGTCACTGATATGTGGGATCTACATTAAAATATGTGTACTCATGAAACTAAGTGTGAAAAAGTAGTTGACAGTGGCTGGGCTGGGTAAAATAGGGAAAGATTGTAAAGTATACAAATTTTCTATCAAAAAATGAATAAGGTCTGGGAATAGAAAAATGTAACACGGTTACTACAGTTGGTAACACTGTATTATACAACCGAAATTTGCTAAGAGGATAGAACTTTTGTGTCCTCACTGAATGGAACCTTTCATAACATATAGGTGTATGAAATCATCACATTGCTCAACTGAAATATTTTACAATTTGTCAGTTATAACTCAATAAAGCTGGTCAAAAAAGAGGGAAGCATTAGGTATTTGTACAACAGTTCCTATTCTAAGACAGTGATTAATAGCCTAAAAGCACGTTTCAGGATCCCCTTCTACTATCGCCTTTTGAATATTTAAAGTGAATTGGCTCATAAAATCACCAAAGCCTCCAGCAGCGCTGGGCTGTGTCTTGAGACACATGGCATTCAAACAGCATGCACCTGCCCAGAAGGCTGCAGTGATGGCACTCACAAGGCTCTCTTACCTCAATGCTTGATAAGCAAAATTTAAACGTAGTTCCCTGCTGAAAGAACTGTGGCAGTTAGAGGTACATTTAAAAATTTAAAAAAAGAAAGCAAGAAAGAAGGAAAAATTAAAATGCTACCTAAAATTTTATTTCTTTAAATTTTAAGCATCTGCAATGAATGTGATATAATGTCTATTAAACTACTGACTTAAGGCAATGCTCACAGTTTGCAACATCAGAGTTGTGTTTTGTTAGTTTACTTTAAGTTCGATTAGGAAGCTTTAATCTGTAATGTTTATTTTCTTAGTTTGGGCTCAGGGAGAACAATGCTAATTCAGTGCTTCCACGTGATGACCAAATTAATTATTTAAAAAATACCATCAACCCCTCAGTGACTTCTGTCATGGATTAAACTTCCTAGTCTTCATTTTCTTCTCAAAACTAAAAACCAATAACAACCATGAACACAGTGGGTCAGAACAAGAGCTCCTGAAGGGATGCACCCGACCACATAGAAGGATTAAGAATGGAGAAAGCAGGCACTGGAACACATAGTAAATGTTGTCTCCTTTGTACAATTCTAGGGAGTGGATGGTACCTAACCTTTCTAATCACCAGACAGGCTCATGCAAACACTTCCCCATCAATGCATAAAGTAAAACAGACCAGCCTTGTGAAGGGCTGTCCTATAATAAAAGACAGGTGGAACCGGAGCAGTAGGGGGGGGGCAAAAAAATTCCACGAGGTTGTTGGTTTTTCTGACTGACGAGGTAAGAAGGAGGCTGGCATGCGCTGGTGACCCAGTAGCTAAGTCCATCTGGCCTGGTTCACAGACATCCTGAGGTCCTGGGTTCATGACCCAGAGCTGCGGGGAACAGCCAAGGTTAACAACTAAATAAAATCAAGTGTTTCTTCCTCTTCTCATCTTCATGCTTGCCTGTACCTTTCCTTTTAAAAAAAGTAAAGACGTAGGTGCTTCCTGGAATAGCCTGTAGTTACTGTACATAATCTATGCAGAGTTAGGAAAACAGACAATGATAATATACTTTTTCATCTTAAAATGTTATAACAGTGTAAAAGTTCCTTTGAAAATGATAAATCATGATAAATCATAGGTTCAAAGACATAATTTGATACAATTATTTTTATGGCTATAATATTTTCACTCTTTAGAATATAAAAGAGAAATTAGTATTTATGCTGCTCTCAAATATAAACACATGTTTTATGTGTTCATGAAATATTCATACCCTTTTTACACTTCATATTAAAAGAAAATTAAAACAGTATGTCAGGTAGAAGAACAGAAGCATATAGCAGAATATGTTTATGGAAATTAAAAGTCAAATAAATTTGTGGCTTGTCCACAATGAAAACATATAAAGTTAAGTGAAATTTGTGCTTGAATTATGAGCATATACTTAAAATGATATGTTTATATATTCTGAAATCCACAAATTAAAGTCTATACTTTTTTAAATGTCTGTCATAAACTATTTAGTTGTGTAGCTGACTCCCTCTACTGGCAAAAGGTGGTATTTTTGTGAAAATAAACATTTTTTGTAATATTTTGACACAGGAAACACCATTTGTAAAATCTGATAAATTAATAACACTAGTATGAAACATGACTTTCATAACTAGAGGCAATTAATATATAAGAAAAACTAATATACCATCATGAATTAAGAAGAAAAAACCTCCCAGAACATTTATAATTCAGTAAAGAAAAGGAAATACTCAAAACAAAGCATTTGGAAACATGCTTTAGAGCTTATAAGTACATGATCATCATATTCAAGGGAAAATATTTTGAATTTGTTTAATATTTTTATTATTTCTTTTGTCTACACTGCTATACGCATTTTAGGACACGGAAATCACCTCACTCTCTATACTAACACTTCACACACAGTATATCACCAAGGTCTCAGTGCTGTTTGCCACCAACTTGCTCCCTCCTCCTTCTCTCTCCCCCATTCCACATCCCTCATAGCCACAGTGTTGTGTCTTGTGGAGATTATTGAGATTGAGGACAAATGATTTTTTAATGAGTGTCATAATTAATGAAGGAATATTGATACATGATTATTAACTAACACGTTATTCAAATCCTCTAGTAGCTACCCAGTGTCCTTTCTCTGTTCCCAGACCTCATCCAAAATAGTATATCTCATTTTGTCATGTCCTTAGACTGCTCTTGGCTTTTAGCAATCTGAGCATTTTTGAGGAGAACTGGACAAGTATTTTGTAGAACACCCCTTAATTGGGGTTTATCTGATGTTTTCTTCACGACTAGACTGGGCTTATACATTACTAGGAGGAAGGTCAAAGAGACAAGCCTTCTCAGTATATGAGATGAAGGATGCAGATGAGCAACATGAATGATCACTGCTGATGGTCATCTGGCTGAGACGGTGTCTGTCAGGTTTCTGGGCTGTTTAGTGACTCTCTTACCCTGCTGTAATGTGGTCTTTGGAAGGAAGTCACTATGTGCAGACCACACTTAAGGCATGTGGGTTTATGCTCCATTTCTCTAGAGTGTTTTTAAAAGCAGAAGCGGGTGGTGTGCCCTGGTGAAGTAGTGATCCACTGCCTCTAGCAAGCAAAGTTCACATACACACCAAGGACTGGATTCATGTCCCAGGGCCGACACCAACCAAGATGAACAACTAAATAAATAAAGTGTTTCTTCCTCCTCTCTCTTCCTGCCTGCCTGCCTGCTCACCTTCATTCCTGCCTGCACCTTTCCTTTAAATAAAAAGGAGAAGAGGGTAAACTTAAGAGAGAAACAGTGCGATAAAATAAATAAAATATATACTGCTCTTTGGGAGATTATAAACTGTAGGAATTTTTAGAAAAATAGTTTCTTAAAAAATAAGTGAAGCTTCACTAAATGTTTAAGACATTTTGAATTGAAAGGTAATCGAAGGTTTCCTTTTTTCACTGAAAAGGAAGGTCAGTTATATTTCTTCCCTCTTTTGCAAATACGTCTTATTCTTGAAAGAGGTTAATAATTATTTGTTAAAACATATGAATAGTTACATGGATGCAGATTTCCAAGCCCAATCCATTTATTCCAAACCTTGATAGGAATTTTCTCATTATCTATAAACAAAATGCAGAGAAACCAATGAACATACCTTGAGAATTTATTGTCGCTATAACCCCTGAGTTAATGACCCCAAATACAAAGATGAAATTCAACCTACTCCCGCTGTCATACACTTAGCAAGGTCTTATGATTAAAGAGAGTCTTAACATAAATAATGCATGATCAATAAAACTGTACACCAAATTGCATTTAAAATATTCATGCAATTCTTTAAAAAAATAAAACCACAAATTGCAATTCAGACTGAGGCTTCTGAAAGGGGAAGGGATACAATAAATGAATGAGTCTAAATATCTATTTTTATAAGAATCTCCCATAGACTTCTGTCTTTCTAGATCACTTAAGCAGAGTTTATGACAGTAACACAAGGCACAAGAGTTTCTGAACCTACCAGATAATACCATCTGTTGGGTTCAGATATGGTAGATTTGTCTTCAAGCAATCTGTTGTGATTTCATAGAGGCTACACTGTCCTTCATTCTTCAAGTTTAGTGATATAATTTAGTAGGCCAGCATAGAAATAGCTTTCGGTATTGATTTGGAGCACTGATAGATAACCTGTGTTGAGTTTTTTGCTTTGATATCTGCTTTAAGAAAAAGTTTTTTCAAAATGTTTGATTAAAACTGTGTTTAGCAGAAAACATTGGATTTTAATAAATGGTATTCCTGAACTTCCATTTAAAAATGAAAAGCAAACTCCCTAAAAATGGATTTGATAATTTTCATCACATTTGTCATTAGTTAACACATGTCCCCAAGGAATATAATTTCATAAATAAATGTTTGTACAAAAACAACAACAAACAACTAGAGATTTCTAAGAATTTATGAGCATAATTAAATCAAGAAAGTTTTCTGAGCACTGTAAATTTTATCTCCCCATAGATCAACAAAAGCTCGTGACATCAAGAAAATTAAATTTTGCCTAAGCTCTGAAATATATCAATAAAACAAAATTCACTGTGCTCTTAGATATTAAAAGACTAAAATATGATAGGCATAACATATTTATGTTCATCACTGAGACTTTTCTTAGAATAATTTGAGTTCACGTGAGTCAAACCTTGGTAAATTTGTCTTATAAACTGAATAACTGCAAATCCGTGGGCATGAATGTACAAATAGTAGAGAAACTAAAAATCCATTGACCAACAATGCTCTCTTGAAACAGACTTGCCCAATTCAGGTCGGCCACAAGGTGTTACACATAAAAAAGCATGACTAAAAGCATACCTAGTTTACAGGTGGAGTTGAGACCACCCAGACAGTTATTTGCTATTTAGAACATTCTGAGTCATACATCTTAATGGGTAAATCCAATCTGCACTTTCAGTCGGTATAAACAAAAAGAATTCCCAAGGATTCAGGACTAGTATCATTTAAAAAATTTTTTTAAGAAAAGGTGCAAGCAGGAATGAAGGCGAGTAGACAGGCAGGAAGAGAAAGAGAGGCACTCTTTCTTTATTTTATTTAGTTGTTCATCTTGGTTGCTCCTCCAGGGCTCGGGACATGAACCTGGGTCCCTGGGATGTGTGTAGACTGCACCGGCGTAGGCGATGGACCTAATAGCTACTCCACCAGGAGTAATATCATCTTAAAAAAATTCATGTAAAACTACCATACTAGTAAAAAAATCCACTGGATTTAGCTGTCTAAGAACTGTAGTTTACTTTTCATATTAGTAATAAAGCTTCTTTTTTTTTTTTTTTTTTAAGGATAGGTGCAGGCAGGAATGAAGGTGAATAAGCAGTCAGGCAGAAAGAGAGAGGAGGAGGAAGCACTTTATTTTTATTTAAATCGTTCACATTGGATGTTCCCCCAGCCCCAGGTCTTGAACCTTAGCCCTTGGGTTGTATAATGGGACTGCTTCCAAGTGTACTAGACTGATAGACCACCAGGGTGCAACCCTTAATAAGCTTTTTAAACATTTCTAATGCTAGTGCCTTCAAACCTTGAATTTAATATACTCTTATACATTTCTTGTTTAACATACCATGAAGTGTACCAAGCAGTCTGATTTCTGACCCAAATTTACACTTTCCTATTTTAAGTTAACCTTGGCACTTACCAGTTGGAAAAAAAATTATATTAATAAAATAATCATGCAGAAATAAGGAACTTTTGGTCAATGAAAATGGATAGAATTTATGGATAAACACTACTACTACTATTAAGATCCCGTAAGAATTGGGACAATGCCAAAAATTTAATTTCAGCACGAAACAAGTTAGGACACTGTAAAGGATGGTGCTGACTTGCTAAGGTCAGAGAGCACACAGTCATGGCCCAGGGGTTCTGCGACACCTTTCAATTTCAGGGGAATATAAGGAGTCCACACATCATATATGGACAACTCTATTATATTTCGTGATAATTTGAGAATGAACAAATAAAGTCAAACATAAGCAAAGGAGAGCAGAGTGAAGAAATGCATTATTAACATGATTTTATGGAAAATGGATTTTTGGTGGTGATCATAAAATAGTTTATACAGATGTCAAGTATAATTCTGTACAGCTGACACCTATATGTTTTAAACCAATGCACTTCAAAAAAATTTTTAAAATAAAATAATAACAGTTTTACACATGGAATTCAAATTCGTTTCACTCCCTGGCTATTCTGTAAGATGAAGTGAATCATTTTGCTCTTACGACAGTTTCATCGTCTGTAGAATATTTGACTTACAAGGTTCTTAGGAGTAAATGAGATAACAACATACGGTAAGTGCTTAAGTCAGTGCTTGGCATTCATGCTGCAGTCCTAGCACTTGTCATCATGTAGAGTAACTGAGTTCTGTTCTAGGTTGTGTGCTCACTGAGGACAGTCTTCCATCTCTATATTCCTAAGACTATATCAGCAGATTATTCAATCCAAATATAAAAGCTGCTAAAGCATGATGGGTGAACACTGTATATTTAACAACTTCCAAGTATACTGTAGATCACATTATTTATTTTTATTTTTAGCTTCTGAGATAGGGTTAGTTTTTGTGTTTGTTTTTTAATATGTAAGAACACAGTGAACATTATTTTATGGATATATTTCAAGGCTTAGGCAAAATTTAAACCACTAGCTCATTTTTCCTAAAATATTTATTCCACTAACATTTTATTTCCAGTAAAATAATTGAATACCCTTCCACTAAAAATGTCCTTCCCTAATTTTTGTCACTAGGACAGTCAACTCACCTACCTTCTTCAACTGCAATGGAGCAGGTGTGAACTCATGTCCACATGGTCAGAGCAGAAAGCACCTTGGACATTGAGCAGGAGTTAGTTATCTCTTAGGAATCAAGTGTCTACCATATAGTTGTCTCCCTCCCTCAAAATACAATTCTTTTTCACTTATCATGAGCCAGGTAGTGTGACAGGTTTTATAAGATAAAGTGGCAAGTGAAACAATCTCTTCCCAAGGGATTTAAAATGTAAGAATGTGCTCAACTAATTTGTCTAAGACTGAACTTGACAAAAATTAAGATTCTAGGCTTGCTCCTCAGAACAATGAAAACAGAATTTCTGGCTCTCTGTCAAAGAAGTCAGCAAACGTGGGTCCTGAAGCCCCAGTCTCCAACCACTGGTCATGCTGCATGTTTGAAACACCCTCGGTCACCATCAGCCTCCCCGCTGACCAGCTCCTCCCTAAAGTGACCTCGCGCAGGAATCTTTCCTGATCAGCCCTATTCTCCATAGCTGCTAACAGACTTGATTCCTTCTTTCTCCGACTCTCTTCCTACCTTTCACCCTCTTCTACAAAAATGTATCATGCGGCTGTGTCACAGGTTCTGTCAACAAAACCAGGACCCAGTCACTTCTCACCTGGCACCTCGCACAGAGCTTGCTGCATGCAGTGGGTGATCAGCAAGTATTTACAAAATTAAAAAGGGAACACATTTTAAAGCTCCCTCATAGACCAAGTTAGGAGCGGCCCCGAGAGAATGATAGGCAAGGGTCGAGGAAGTCATTTAAATTCATCGTTGCTGGTTCAGTGACCCAAATTTTTCAAATCCGTCAAACGGCTGGATTCTTTTGACAAGACATAGGATTTTACTATTATTTTAAATTTTCCTACAAGATGTCTTCATTCACAGTTACTGAGTTCAGGAGTTGTTATCCTAAACCAGTATGAAAAAATGTCTTTCTTTCACTCTGTAAAGCTCTCCATCAGATTAGCTTGGTCTGATTTTAATCTAATGTAGATTTTTTTTTATAAAATAAGTCAAAACTAGAATCTAATTCATAACTTAAGGATTCGGTGTATTCAGGATGTGAAATACTTGAAGTAAACATTTTTTATTTGCACGATATTCCACTGAAAATGGTCATTTAACTCTTTGAAAAACTATGAGTGCAGTAGACTACAAGAATTAAGGGAAATAAACAGCACAGTAGAACAGAAAAAAATATGAACTGGCTTAATTATCAATTTGATTGCCTGGTATAGCCTCTAAATCTTTTATTTTTTATTCTGTTTTTGTAAAAGTCTGTGTCAGATTTATCTAAAATGTATCACATAATTTTAATTTGCCTGTAATAATTAAATAACCTCTTCAAAAAATAAGAGTAAAATGTCTACTCTTTCTATAGTTTGGAACAATTAAAAGATAATTATTAAATAATCACTACATTTTTATGTACACCTTACACTGAACATTATCTTCTTCCACATACTACAGGAGAATTCCATCTTATACAGTCCTATTAGATGGTCATTTGTTAACAGGACTTTCTTCAAAAGCGTTACCTGAAGTTCCTGTATACTCGATGAAAGTTGTTCCTATTATTCCAGATGGTCAGTCAAAAACTGGGGAGTCAGTCTAGATGTTTCCCTCACCATCCTTCAACACATCTATTCATACAGCCATTCTTTATTCATTCACCCATCAGTCAAATCAAGGTCTGTGGATCATATTCCATCAACATCTCCTGTAACTTCTTCCCCTTTCCTATCCCCTCTTCTGCTGCTCTAGTGCAGGCATTCATCTGTTTTCTCCTCCCTTCCCAACTGTGGGCAGTGAACCTTCTAACTCCAGAGCCGGAAAAGCCTAAATGTGGACGTAAAAATACGAGCTCTTGAGAAGGTGCACAGGGTCTTTTATGATCTGCTCCCAGGCCTGAGATCAATTTGGTCCTAGTCCATCAGATAACACTTGCTATCCTCCTTGTACTTTCTGGAACTGGTTATATGATATCATACTTCCCTACACAGTACTGATGCTGCCACTCCCTAGACCCTTCTCATTTATTGGACTGAGAAATTTCTACGTTATCCAGTAGATCTGAATTTAAGCATATTCCACCACAGCACCCTTCCACCTATGTTTTGATTTCTTTTTTTCTTTTCTTTTTTTTTTTTTTTGGCCTGTCTCCCCTCTTGCAGGCAGGAGCACATCTTTTTATCTTTGCTGCCCCCTGGGTCATAAGAAGCGCCTGACATAAGGAAGACATGGTAAGTGAGGATGGGTGGAAGAGATGGAGAGTTGTCTATTTTGACTGCTCCTAAGTCTGGTCATACTAAGGCCTGGACCAGAAAGAAAACCTTCAAACGTGCCGTAAGTTGGAGGAACACAGGCAGAGCTCCCAAGAGCTTAATTAATACACACATTGAGCATCCTCCCCCCAACACCCTCCACTGCTAGTCTTGCTGCTTCTCTCCTGTCCTCACTGAGGGTATTTTCATGAAGACTCTTTAGAACTAGATGGTTAAGAAGGGGAGAAAATGTGACTATTTGGAATAATTACAAGGCTTCCCACAGCAGAACACTGATTCAGGCTCCCAATACTCCACTGACCAAAAGAAGCCGGGCTCACCCAGCACATGGCTTTCATTTGCCCATCTACAATTCCTCTCACTGATGATACTTTTGAGGTTGCTTTATACCCATTTTGTGCTGAGGAAGATTTTCTGTGGCTGATATAGAAGGCAAATTTCCTTATCTAAAAATTAATAATAACCTTCCCTTTTTCTCTGCTATAAAGTTCAAATGTGATAAATTAAAACTTTGAGAAACATTGAAAATCGTCAGTTTCATTTATTATTTTTACTTCTTGCATAAATTCATATAAAATATTTCTTTATTAGGAGGAAAAGGATTTGGATGTTTTGATTACTGGTTCCCTAACCTTGTTATTCATGAGAGGCTCTGGAGACATACTGATACCCAGGCCTATCTCTGATGTGGAAAGTCAGGGGTTCCCAGACAGAAGCCTGGGAATCTTCATTTTAATAAAAGTTCCCTGGGGCACTCCGATAATCATCTAGGTTGAAAAATCTCTGCTTCAGGTTTAATATCCTTTAAGACTATGCTATTCAAAGTGAAGTATATGTTAAGAATACAAACAATTGGGCTCCAGGCAAACTGAATTAAAATCCAGATGTCAAACATGCTGTTTCTTCACCACGATAGTCATGGCAGCTTGACCCAGAGCAGTGCCACAGGTAAGGACTCTTTAGGACTGAAATAAAAGTGACCGTTTCATCAATGCCAGAGTCCCAAATCTCAAGACACACAACTCTTGCCTGAGTATTCTAATTTAGCTCTTTCATCTTTTTAAAAAACTAACTGTATTGAAGGAATATTTCTTCATAACATTACATCGATTTAGATGTGCATCGTTGTAAATCAACATCTGTATATAATTGTCTCCTTTCTTGAGTCTCTCACAAGCAAACACAGCCCAGACAGGAAGCTGATAAAACTGTTGAGAACCTGATTGCTATTTATATAACGTTTTTGTGACTAAATAAGTTCAAGTTCCCAAAACTGTAGTCACCAGTGATCTGTAGAAGCACAGCTTATTCTTAGAGCAGAAATTCTGTTACCCCAGAAATAAAAGTCCAGAGAGTTACAAACCATACACATTTATGACAGTCTGTTCTTATTACTAGATTCTTTCCTAGAGTTTTGTAGACAGAGGGCAGCACGCACAAGTCAATGGTACAAACACAATCCTTTGTGCCAACTTTACAGAAAATTCTTGACTTTCTTGTATAATGGCTCTTTAAATTTCAGAATAATGTTTAATCATGTATAGTGGGCTGGAATAGTTGACTCATCGCAAACAAACAAAAAATATCACTATATGACCCAGAAAGGTGTTTATTCCTTAGGTTCAAAAAATGTTTGCATGTAAAGTCCCCATGGCTTGGAAAGTCTACACACACAGATGTGATAACAAGCATCATGCCAGAAAACACAGTAGCTAAAAATGTTGACTAATCTTGTCATGCTTTGTCATTATGCAAATCTAGAAGTGTATTGCCAGAGTGATTTATGTTCGTGCAGTTGAAAGACAATTAAAAATGTAATCTTCAGCGGATCATTCTGAAATTGACTCTCTATGGCTGCCTATGCCTTTCAATGGTGATGAAAGCAATTGTGTTAGGTCTTTTCTTTAATTAAAAATGATATTGCACTTACATCCAATGGACCCAATTGACAAAATTAAGTTAGTGCATTTTAAAAGATATTGATTTAAAATCTTGGTGTTTTGGAGAAAATGTCTTTCCCATTTTTGTGTTTTGGTTAACACAGCTATTCATGGACTAGGTAACAGATCTCTAGGTCTCCTTTATAAGTTACCACTGGTGGATGACACTCCATTTTCTGCTGTCTGGGAAGATGTGTTCCTGGAGAAGGATCACTGACTGAATCACTGTTAGTATGATCATCACAACATAGTTTCCATGTAGGTCTGTCTCTTACATCTCCATTTTCTGCTGTCTGGGAAGATGTGTTCCTGGAGAAGGATCACTGACTGAATCACTGTTAGTATGATCATCACAACATAGTTTCCATGTAGGTCTGTCTCTTACATCATACTATGGTGACTGTTCTTCAGTTTTCTCTAAATCCCTGATTAGTTTCCGACTGTACAGCCTTCCAGCTACCATTCACATATTGGCTGAGCAGTCCTCTCCAAAAGCAATGGTGTCCATCATTAATGACATTAGTCCTGCTGACTCTGAGTTACCAACACTGGAGACATAAGATGAGAGGGGTTCTTTTAAGACGGTTGCAAAGATATTTCTTCAATTTGTTGAGCCTAAGAGCCCACTCAAATCCCCTCATTTTTACACACAGAAGGCAAAGAGTCAGCGTGGTTAATATTCACGTTAATTTTTCTAACAATTTGGGGAGAAATCATAACATAACTTGAATCAAAATTTAACTAAGCTATTTTTCTAAAAGAGAGAATCCCAAGTTATATTTCTTGGAACAACAGTTATTAAGTAAGTCTGAGAAATGGTAAGATACAGTTAAATAGATTTTCTTCCTTCAGAAATTCTCACTAAAGGTTCTTTGTGAACCTTTGAGAAGGATGACGGTGCGTACAGTGTTTCTCATACAGCACTTTCTCATACAGCACTCTTGAGATTTAGAAATCTGCAGTACAAACTTGGTAGACACTATTAT
Organism: Solenodon paradoxus; assembly: GCA_004363575.1. Lineage (NCBI taxonomy): Eukaryota > Metazoa > Chordata > Mammalia > Eulipotyphla > Solenodontidae > Solenodon > Solenodon paradoxus. Next base: position 394,855 of record RJWH01000886.1, read on the forward strand.
AGAGGCATGAAGTGACTACATTTATTGCCCTATTAGGAAAATTTTGATAGTGAAAGGAGATGTCATTAATATTTATTCTGGGTAAACAGGCATAAATTGGGACTGTCCTGGATAGCAGGTATGATCCCCAGATGAAGGTATAAAACAAAATAAAATAAAACATTTTGAGAGCTAAAGATAACATGGATGCAGTCATAACACTAATTCCTGAACTTGAGTGGTATAATATATAATATGTGTGAGTAGTATTCTGTGTTGCTCTAGAAGATAATTATGATAATGAGGATGATGATTTGATGATGATGATGATGGTGGTGGTGGTGATGATGTGATGATGATAATGCTGATAATAATAACAATAATAGGAGAAAGGGGAAATTACATGGAATTTTACATAAAAAAGAAACTTTCTAGCAATTAGATATGGACAAAAATGGAATGGATTCTGCTGGGAAGATATGAACTCCTCCCTCCCTCCCAAAACGTGTTCAGATAGAAACCAGATGTTGACAAATGCAAGGTGCTTCATGAGCTAGGAACACAGAACTTCTAAGAATCAACAGATACTTATATGATTTTACAATTCACTAATAGGAGCTTATTGCAAAACTCTGAGACATTATCACAGTCCAATCCACACAAACATGATTGTTTCAAAATGTCTTATAATCCAATTTTTTCCAATGAACTATTTGCCAAAGGTCTATGAAGAATACACTACTGAACAAATGGAACATCATCAAATCTGAGTAACAGGGTGTCACACAAGTTATAATAAACACTTTGCCATGAGGCCATAGTCTCGAAGAGGTCATTTCATTTACGTAAAAATGAATGCTCTGAAAACTCCCAGGGGCTGGGATGTTAAAATAAAAGACCTGGGAAATTCATACATATGTACGATTTATAGATGAACATTATTCAGAACTGAAGGAATCATTCAGGTCATTCTCATTCAGTTTGTTCTATTTGTCAAAAAAAACCCCACCGGCCTAGGGATATAAAGTGTCTTGCCTAATAAAACACAAGAAATTAGGAGCAAAGTTGAGATTGAAATCTAGGTAACAATCTGAGTAGAAAATGTTATTGAAGGTTAAACTTATTTTAAGCTCTTCTCACATAAGAAAATAACACATATTAACAAATCAAGATGAACTTTCAAGCACTGTATGTTTCTAAGTTCTCTTATTTTAACAAAATAGTTAGATAGGCAGTTTTTGAAAAAAATCTCTAATCTTTCTAGTTCCTCGAAAAGGAAATCAAAAATAAGGGTAATACAGAAATAGTTAATCTTTAAAATTTAATATTTTTTACTGACAATGTGTAGTAACACAGAATCAAAATCTCCTGTTTCACTTATGAGAAGGTAATGATATGATCCATTCCAACAGCTGAAATGGGAATAGAGGAATCCTAACCCCAGTCATGACAACTGAGGACAAAGTACTGTAATATTCCATTACGCTTGTCTATTTCCTGGAATAATTTTTGTCTTGTCACAGTTGTTTTGATATTTCACTGAATGAAAGCACTTTAATCAAATCACCAAAAACAAAGCAAAAAAAAACCCAGAAGAGAAAACCCTGAATTTGTAGGATGCATTTATCCTCAGGTCTCCTCTCACTCTAAATCAAGACACAAGGTCAAGCTCAGTCCCGGGGCCGCATGCAATCGATATCTTTTGGAACATAAATGAACACAAATGAAAGAATACAATTGGCAGAATCTCCGCACATGGGAATCTTCCATCGAATAAGAGTTTCCTATTTTCTTTTAGTACATAGCTCTGCTAAGCTGGAAATAGCTTTTGGAAAGCTTGCTTGAGAAGTTTCTGACTTATCCAAACAGGGTGCTGGCAGTCATCTCTTTACACACAGCACTTTTTAGCAAACTGTCTCTCTGCTACTTTCTACTTTCTTGTGAAAGTAGCAGATGGGGTGACAATGATACCTAGAGGAACAGGCCACGAGTGTCATCTTTGCCTGCATGGAGGGACTCGGAGGCTGCGCTGCACTGAGTAACTGCTACGTTACTTATTTTTTTCTGTGAACCAAAAATTCCTCTAAAAAATTAAGTCTTAAAAAACTAGTTGTCAAGATAGTCTTCAGTTTCCTTAGGTCACTACTGGGTTTTGACCCACAAAATCTTATCTAATTAAACCCCTTCTTGTAAGAAGAATGAGGCTCAGAGAAACTGATTTCCTTAGATCACAGAGTGAATACACGGCAATGCCAAAACCAGAATCAGATCCTGTAGTTTCTACCCTACACCATCCCTGTGTCTCCTAGGCATAGACCGAGATGTGTGCGTGTGTATGTGTCTGTCTGTGGTTATGATGGTCATGCAAAGAGCAGCCCAAAGTATGTAAGAAAATACGCCACATTTTCCTTGAGAAAAATAAATTAATAGTTTATTTATGACTTATGAGTTGAATTTCTCACACTGTTTTATAATTTTCTAAGTTAGTACATCCAGTGCATTTCTACAACTGCATGACATCAGTAGTTAGAATAACTGTAAGCCATGACACTACAAAATATGTAAGATTATCACTCTATGAGTTGCAAAATCTTGACTCTATAAACTTCAGTTATTTTTACTGTAAAATGGAAATGACTACCCTACACACCTGAAAGAACATAAGGCAAAACTCCAAAGAACTTAATGTCTTGTTTTGCCAATTCCAGGGTAGGCTGGGTGAGAATGCAGGGTGTCTATCCTCCATGAGGTAACAACGCCATCACCAGGCCACATCAATCCTATAGCACCACTGTCTCCACTTGGGCTTTCCAGGTCGATACAGCAAGGGAAAAGGAGCTAGAGGGTGTCGTGATGGCTCAGAATGTACTAGCCCAGCAGCAACACAATACTATCTACTCATAGTTCATTATCTAAATTGGATAACTGGCTCTACCCCACTTCTAGAGAGCTTAAAATGTGGGGGAGAAAGATATGCCATGATCAGTGAATCGGTCATCTCTTGGGGAATGATGCCAAAACTGCTAGAAACTGACTAATTACATGAGTGACACTAGTGCATACTCCTCAGATGCATATTCCTCGTATAGAACTGTAGTGCCCAACATACCATCATGATGAGTGTATACCTGTTTTTCAAACTATGATCTGGGGCATGACAATATATTTTTTAGAATCTTAAGCAGCTACTTCTAAGTGGCCTGACCTCTAGCAACCAATGAAGCAGCCTGTCACAGAGCTACAATATTTTATGTCCACAGAGGCCCCAAAGTCTATTGCAATCATATATAGGAAACTATGCTCTGTTGAAACAGGTATTTTTAGCACAGTTCTCAAAGCATCACTGACCTGGAAGAATTTGAGGCAGTAAAGTTAGTCGCCATCTTCATTTTATCCATTAAGTAAAATCATCTGGAGCCTAAAATGGAGTGGTGCTGGTTATCAGAAGCAAAAAGCAAATTTCCCCAAGAGATCCAGTGTGCCATTCACGATACCAGTGGAGAGTCTTGGCATTCAGAATTAATTCAACAAACACACTATGTAGTTTGGTTAACTGACCAGTTATACTGTAATCATAAAACACCAAGTTTGTCTAAGACTATACAAATACAACATTATCTTATAGCTCAAACCTACCCAAGTATATCCACTTCTTTTTGGATCGGACTCTGTCGAGATCGTAAAGTCAGTACTAGGTGTGCCTGGGTTTGTGTACATGGCAGGTATCAAGAGAAAGCACATTCCCTCACGATGGTATGGGATAGCTTTGTATTTTTCAGTTTCCAGTCAAAGGATGATAGATCTGCAGCTTTTGCCCCACGACTTTGCAATGTGTCCAGGGAACTGGTGGCAGAGCTAGGCCAGCCTACTGACTCTGGCCAAGGGAACCTGACAGAAGTGAAAGAATGACAATTCAAAGGGGAGGCCTTCATAGTCCCAGTCCCCTCACTGCTCTGCCATCTGCTGGCAGGACAGAAACTGGGCAGAGTACACTTGCAGAATGAGAGAAACATGGGACATATCTGAACCCAAGTCACATAAGAAGCAGAGCTGCCTGAGAAAACCAAGAGAAAAGAAATTAAAGATCTCTGCAAGCGCTGAGATTCAGGGCTTGTCTAATATGCTATGCTAATAAAGAAAATCCTAACTCAAAACTTGTCCTAATTTGATAAGCAGAATCTTGCACAAATTTTTCTTCTTTAAACAGATAGCCTCTTGAAAGAAGACAGAAGGACAGAAATGTCTTGAAAATTAGGAACAATTGCATCATAAGTTAAAATATGAAGTCAAAATATGAAGGTGAATCAGGCATAGAAATATGCATATTAGTTCTAAGGAACTGTAAATATAGTCAGGAAAAAAAAAAAAAATGGGGAAACTCTTTCTAAAGAGAAGGATTTTAGCTTGCCTAAGAACATAGGCAAGGAAAGTCTCAAATTTTTTTCCCAAATGCTGTCCTTGATGATGCTAAATCTTGACGAAGTTAAGTCCTCAAACTCAGCAAGATTGTTACTTTGAGATATCATTTTGTAGAAGAGACACCAGAAAAGACACTTCCAAGACAGAAGATCTGCATTGATCTACATGACAGGAAAATGAAATTGAAGATCATTCTGATTTTAATGTGGTTTGTTTTATACAATTTATAAAAACTTCCTTATGCTACTTTTTAATTTTTAAGATTAGGAGTAACAGACAATCTAGACGGACAGTGCTTTACACACAGTAGCATTTCTTTTCCTTTATTAAAAAGTTTAGAGGCAAATCAGGGACGGAAGAAACAGCTCATCGCAAGGCCACAGGCCCAGGATCTTTCTATTTTGTTGCTCCACAATTCTCAGCATACGGTTCCCACTTAAACTCTCTGATGTCTTCCTGCTCTCCAGCTAGCATATTCATATTCAGAAAGCTGAATGTGGAGAAGATAAAGATGCTCATGTTGTTTCTCTGTAGGGCGCTTCCTAGCTGTTCCTTGTTACAGTGTGGCTCTGTCCTATTAGCCAGAGCTTAGAATCACAGGACCTGTAAAGGAATGTACCCAGGTGAAAATCGGGGAGTCTATCATTAAAAAAAGGATGACTAGGCAGAGAGCAGCCTCTGCTACAATTCCTGATGTGTCAAGACTGCAACATAAAGGCAGAACACAGCAGCCCTTCAACTGCATGCCCTAAATCCTGATGGCAGGGTACAACAAGAAATGTACAGAAATGAAACAGCAGCGCTGCATGTAGATATCGAAAGAAAACACTAACAATATTGACTCACAGAATCCCAGAATATATCAAACTACGGTGACCTCCCTAAACTAAAGTTTCCTTTCTATCTTCCTTTTTCCTTCCTTCCCTCTTCTTATTTCCTTACTACTGACTAAAATTCAAAGTCCAATATTCTTTAATATTATCAAAACATTTCACCAGTCAGATCAAAAAGGTTTTGGTGGGTTAATTGGATTAAGAATAGCTCTTTATGAATTTCTAATGTAAAATATGGTAACTATACTCGTTAATATGGTATCATATAATTGAAGTTTGCTAAGAGAGTAGAAATTAAATGTGCTCAGACACACAAAAATAAGACAATATGTGAGATCAAAGAATTTTTCATTAATTAATGGGAAGACTCCTCTCACAAAGAATACATATATCAAACTACCTTGATGTACATTTTAAATACCTTACAATTTTATGTCATGTATACCTCAGTGAGTCTGAAAAAAATAAATCTCTCTTCAGATAAAGCATGTTAATCATGATTACTAACAATGATGACCTACATTTTATAAAAAAGAGATATATATTTTCTGTATCTTCCAATATTTAGTTTTATTCAGAAGATTTTCAGCGGGAAGGTAAATCATGTTGACAATAATCTTTTCTTATATATATATATATATATATATATATATATAAATGGGCATAATTATTTAAGTATATTCTATGCAGGTTTTTCCTAATACTTTATGGCTTAATTGTAATGACACCACAATGACAAACAGTGAGGGATACTGACTACCTGCTGTGTGCAAGACTCATGCTATGAACCTGATATTACACATTTCACTTAATCATTTATCAGAAATAAATGTAGGAGAGGCTATCATATCTTCCAATTTACAGAACAGAAACCCAAAATGGGTAAAGTATTGCTTATGATCACATATTACTCAATGATGGAAGGTGAAATCAGGATACAAATTTAAATCTCTGACTATAGGACTCAAGCTTAACCATGGCTTTACTGTAAAAATCTTAAAGAAAATGGTATACATTTGGAGATAACTAGATGATTATATTCTTTTTATACTTCTTCGTCTTGTCATCTCCTAGTTGAATGATAATTCTGTTCAATTCATCACAAAACCAGTGTCCAACAAAGTGACATGTAATAGCCACTGGACAGCTGTGAAATGACTGAAAGTGAAATTATTACACTTACTACTAGTTCTGTTTTTAATTCATGCTCCAATAATATATACTATACTAATGTTTTTCTGTATGACGATAACATTTGAACTTACCAGCATCCCATATAATTATACCACTCTGAATTTCTCTTATAAAACACCAACTATCACTAATGACTAGTAGTTGTTTTAGAATACTGCGAATTATTTAATAAATAGCCATAACTTCAAATGTCTAACCATTCAAATTATGAGTATAAAGTTTGCCAAAACATCTTAGAACAGGAACAAATGTAAAAGTCATTATTGCTTATGATCATATTCACAATTTCTGTTACTAACTTAAAGATCATCGGCAATCTCCTGATTTGATAAGTCATAACTGTCTAAAAAAAGCTCACATTTCAAAAATGTTTGACAATCATATATTCTGTCCCTCAAAAATAGGTTAATGAAAGAAGTCACCAGTTATTAACCTGAAGCATGCTTATTCTTCGAACAAGGCCTAGACTCTAAACTGAAGGTCAGTCCAAGAATAAGGTGGCACGAGGACCATCTATAAAGAAGAGATTTATCTGATCTGTAGTATTTCCCACGACATTGTGCAAGGCAGGAAGTGTCCCAGCCCATCACTGAAATGGATTACAGGAAAAATGGCTTCTTACTTCAAATTTTCACAAACTTTGTACAAAAATTCTACTTCTCTATATGTGCCTTGGGTTACCCTACCTGCCACTAAAACTATGTCAAAATAGAATATTCTGGACTCCCGAGAAAAGGCACTAAGTATGGAAACCATGATTATTAATGTTAAAATTAAAATCATTTTAAAAATGTGTTGGTTACATAACAAAGGGAAACTGTAAATTCAATCTTCTTGGTCTGGGATCATAAAGAGTCAGTGAAGTCTCCTTACACATATATATTTTTCTTATGGAGCTCTCATTAGATCCTTTCTCTGCTGATCAATTTCAGAATTATAGGGAGAACTAACGGATTGCCAAAGAAAAAGAGAGTCTATAGATTAAAGTACAATAGAATTAAACAGAATATATAAAGAAAAGAGGTTTTGACATTCAGCAAAAACTAATGAGAAGAAATATTTTTGGACCATCATTAAACTAGAATTGTAATACACTGGATTCTGAAGAGATTTTACGTCATAAAAATTATCTGAACCACTGGAGCTTTACATGTCTTAAATTTAATTCTGAGGACAGGGGAATGAAGATGCTGTAAGCTCACGAAATCACGTGTGCATTGTTTGGATGTAAAAGTCTGCTGTTATTAGTACACTGTCCAATTAGACTTGTTGATAGCCATTTATAAAATACCTGCCATATTTAATCACAGGAATTCCAAATAAATATAATAGGAATGCAACACTTGTTACCTAAAAATTTATCTATATACACAAATACTGATGAATCATGTTACGCCATATACTAAGGTAGAAGAGGAGAGAATGAGATCATAACAAAGAAATACAAACACAATAAGAAGTTGCATGACAATGTGAATGCACTTGATGCTACTGGATGGTACACTTAAAATAGTTACAACAGCAAATTGTATGTGACATATAATTTACCAAAATTAAAAATAACTTCTTGAGAGAATGCTTTATGTCAGAGTATAGCAAATAGAATAAAGTGGATTAATAACAGAGGCAAGATCTATTCTTAACAGTGCATGAACTGTGTCAAGGACCTTTTTTAAAAAAAGAATATTATGTTCCAGATTTTAGGTCTATAAGAATCTTGTTTTCTTGTTTTCCATCCAAAGATTGAGAAACATGATGTGGATGAGAATTAAGCATTCTTTTTAACTGGTAATCCAATGGGTCATATCCAAATGATACATTATCAAATAATTAAAAGCATTAAAGTAACATAAAAATAATATTTTTAAAATAGCATATTTGATTAGTAACAAGTCTCAGGATTGTGTTGAGGTTGTATTTTATTTTGTGAGGAGCAACTTTTCTATCAAGTGAAAAATTGCTGTTTTCTATGACTTATATGCTGAATAAATACATATTTTCTGTGGGGGGAAGCAATACAACCTGGAGACCAGCAATCTGCTATTGATGTTTGTTTACATACACTGCCAGCTGTGGTAATGACTGCTAATTGCCAAACCAATATGCTATCTTTCTCCTTCCCTTAATATAAAAAACTGATATTTTGGAAGATGGTAATTTATTAGAGATAAACTATGTATTTTCCATATGACAAAGTTCTATCTAATAATATGTGAGTAGAAGTTATTGGATGGGACGTCTGAGGAAAATTTCTTCAAAAAGAGGGCTAAGTTGGCTTGCCCTGATGGAGCAGTGGTTAGTTAGGCCAATCAACCTCCAAAAGAATACAGGCCACATACCTCTGGGTTCAAGTCCCAGGGAGAAACAACCAGTCACTGTGAACAACTAAAATAAAAACAAATAAAGATGCTTCTTTCCCCTCTCTCTTCCTGCCAGTACCTTTTCTTTAAAAAAAAGGAGAACTGACATGGCTGGAATATAACCCTTTCCCTTAAGCTTCTTACCCCCCTGGACTTGGAAGAGATCACTGAAGTCCTTGTGGCAGTTTTGGGGATGCCCTGCAACAACCAGAGAACCAGATGTCCAAGCAAGAAAAGTGAAAGGTGCCTTTATCCCAGTGAAGGTGATGACATTGTCATATGTGGATCACTCATTGCAGGAGCAAAAAAGAACAAACTAATTTTTGTGTTTCAAGAGACAAAGGAAGGGAGAGGAAAGAGAGGCATTTTTTTTTTAATTTTTTATTTTTATGGTTGTGTCCCCTAGCCCCAGGTCACGAACCCAGTTCCTTGGGCTTTACATGGTCCACACCCGAGCAACCAATTGAGCACCTGACCCACCAGATGTGCTGAGAATCAACTAATTTATTTAGTCTTATTTTTATCTTTTTTAATTAAAAAAAACTAACTGCATTGAAGGAACATTGCATCATAACATTATATAAGTTTAAGATCTGCATATGATATGTTAATATCTGTATATAATATGTTAAATTCACCAGCAGCAGGCCAGTTCCTCCTTCACCAAATAATTAATCCCTTTTACCCACTTTGTCCAGCTCCCTCTCCCTTCCCTTCTTTATTTTTTTAATAGTAATATTCATTATTTCTTTAGTTCACAATACTATATTTATTGCAGGATACTAAAATTGCATCTCAGTCTATACTTCACACCAGAGTTCCAGTGTCCCCTACCACTATCTTTGCCCGTCTCCTGCCCCCACAACTGTAACCACAGTTCCCGCATCCTGCTAATTTTTCGGCAACGTATATGTTCATTTTCAATTGATTTTTAAAACCATTATCTTTGGCTCCTTATAACCAGCAATTTCCAACTAATCTCTCAGGGAAAAATAGGAATCGAAGGGATATGGCATCTCACTGAGAGAAGACAGTCCTCCTCAAAATGTAACAGAAAGGTCTTGCAGGATTTGAACCTCGCTGCAAGATGCAGACATTGCACTCTAAGGGAAATCAGAGAAGAAATCGTTCCTTTCGTGATATTTGGAAGTTAAGTGTGCCAAAAGCCTCAGCACCATCACCGCAGGGCAGCATTCTGAACACAGAAGCTTATTGCGGCTTGTCAGGAAAGAGGTGGTTTTCTACGTAAAGTGCAAGGAGGAGAGGCACGAAGGAAGCCTGTGGCCCACACAGCAAAACCAGCAGGAACGAAAGCTGCTTGCTTTGTAAATCCTGAGATCTAAATGGTATGCATGCTCGGCTCTCAGAGGTCTAGTGTAATAAAATTCCTATTTTAATTACAGCAGCATACTAAAATGCTATCACTAAGGTTGTGTCAGCAATTACTTTTTTACAACCTTATTTTCCAGAGAATAATAAAAATGTGCTTGGGACTGATACCTTGGCCTCAAAGGTGGCATCCAGTTCTCCATCTACATGTCTTTTCTTGCTCCTGACAAATTGGAAGCATGCCTAAGCTATGCTTCCTTGCAACTCTGAAAGGAAATTCTAAACCAACAGACCTCCAAATTGCTTTGCCTCTGACGGTCTGAAACTCAGGTCTGCGAACCATCAGTGGTGATCACCGCTGTCATGTTGCAGGATGAGAACTGTGGTTTCTAAGGTAACAAAGGCTCAAAATGATTAGCGCTTAGAAATTAAAATCACTTCTCTGAACTGTACTTTCAAGCGGGCAGCCAGAGTCATGATATAGAGGTACTAATATTCTTGATGCACAGGTCTATGCTGGAATAATTTGTGAGGAACAAAATAAATAAGACATTTAAAAAGAGATCGAGGCATGGCCTGGTGATACAGTGGTTTTGTCTGCCATTGCCAGCCTAGCACAGTCCCCACATATCCCCAGGGTTTTGGGTTCAGGTCCCAGGGCTAGGAGAAAGATAAACAACTAAATAAAATAAATAAAAATGTTTCTTCTTCCCTCTTCCTGCCTGCCTGCCTACTTGCCTTCATCTTGCCTGTACCTTACTTTAGAAAAACAAAATAAAATATACATAAAAAAGGGATCAAATAAAATTAGTTTGAGAATAAAATGACTCCTGAATTGGGACTCTCCACTGATGGGTAAGAATAGCACCTAAGTTTTGTGAATGGTCAAGAGTGATAAAAATAGTACAAAAGCAATATTAGGAGATTCATAATTAGAAGGAGACAAGAAGAACAGATTTAAAGAAAGATGAAATCTGTGTAAGATTGATAGTCCATTAAAGGCAGCACATGATGTCAAGTTTCAGTAAGAATACATATAATTAATAGAATAACTAAAATCCATTTCAGTTTGAATAGTAACTGCAGACAGGCCTTTTGATAACATTTTTCCATGTACGAAATCATTTAACACTAATGATAATCCTTTGAAGTAGGTACTTTAGTTGCTGCCATTTCACAGATGCAGAAAGTGGAACACAGGACTATTCAAATAGGTGTCCTCAGTGGTGAGCAATAAGAAGTGGAACCTCCTGTGTTCTTATTGATTTTATCTGGAGGAACCAGAGTGCTCTGGATGATGTACAAATCTAGGGAATATTAACCTTTATTAGAATAGACTTCCATGGCTTTTTGCAAGGAGGATAGCAGGGGTTTTGTTTTGTTTTGTCTTGTTTTAAAGGAAAGATTCAGGCAGGAATGAATGCAAGCAGGTGAGCAGGCAGGAAGAGGAGGAAGCATTTTCATTTACTTTTATTTTATTGCACATCTTGGCTGTTTCTCCCATTCCCAGGACGTGAACCTGGGTCCCAGGATGTATTTGGACTGTATTCAGCCAGAGGAGGCTGATAAACTGCTAGTCCAGCAGGGTGCCTCAAAGACAGTAGGTTTTAAGATACTCATACAGAAGTTAAAAGCCCTATGTTTATAAGATTGAAATGATAATAAATAAATTTCTGAGGCACAGGAAAACATTAGGAAGGAGAGAGAATTCTGGAGTAAAGAAAAGCTATATGACGAAGTTACTAAAAGAGACTATGGAGTCAATAACAAAAACTCTCAGTAGCCTAGTGGCAGTGATGACAGAGGAGCCTGGCGGGATAACAAGCCCAGAGTCCAGACATAAATTTCTGACTCATTCCATATTGCCTGGAGTCATTCTAAGACTCCTTTATGACAAAAGGGAAAATCTGATCAAAGCTGGTAGGAAGATAAAAAGTTTAAGTGGCAGCAAGAGAGAAGGGAAAAAACCCAAGCAAGACAGAGGTGACACGAGAGGAGAAAACCTGAGAACAAAGGTGGCAGGAAGGGGGAAAGAAAGATGTCAGGGGAAAGAAACTGTTAAGAAGTTGTCTGTGAAAATAGGCCAAATAAAGAGCGCTCCAGGAAGAGAGGGAATCGATCATAAGTGGCGGGACTTGCAGATAGAAAAGTCGCTGTTACTAAGACAAATCTTTTCATAATCTCATTTCTTATCAATTTCTGCATGAATCCAGTCCCCAAGGAATATGCTTCAGCATTAAACAGTAACTACAGGTTCTCCTCCAATCCACCCACCCTTTTACCAGTAAGCAAAGATGACCCTTAGGATATTACACCATTAAATAAGAAGAGGACTCCAGGCCAGAGGGCCATGCAGTACCCAGGAAAAGGTCAGAGAAGGTGAACATTTATCTAAGCATTTGCATCGATCCTTATCTGCTGCTAAAATTCCCTGGGGGAAGGGGTGGAATGGCTTATGAAGAATTTGAAGAGATACTGGGAAAGAGGTTTGCTAGGCTAACTGGCATCATAAAGAGACATTGAAATTAGACAAGAACCATGATGGCATTTCCTAGGAAAGGAGTCTTTATACTGAATATACATCATTTGCTGCCTTTTGGCATTCGGTTGCTATGCAGGTTCTTTGGTGGTCTTGTTAAAACACTAATATTCCAATTCATGGAGTTTCGCTGACAACTTTTCATCAGGCATGTTTAAGTCTAATAATTGCAAAGCAGCCACGAAGACTAATGTTTGAAGAATTGGCCCTGATGGGCATGCATCTCAGAGGGTTAAAGAAAGCATGGAGCTGCACAGTGGTCAAAAGCTTCCCTCTGGTACCAGAAGGTTACTAAGTCATTCATTCCCCTGAGCGGCTCATGATGCTTGTTTGTTTGCTTAGGTTGCGATTCCCTCTGTCTGTTTTCCCCCACTAGGTTCTGCAAATCATCCTTTATTTCACCTCCAGTGATTCCCAGGATACTCTCTGGCTGTCGCTTTTTCACACTTTCGCCTCATAAAATCACCTTTTCTCTACAGTCTTTCCAGCATAACTTTTATCTCCCTCTCCCTCCCCCTTCAACTTAGTATCCCTTTGAAGTTATTTTTAAAAGCAAACGATATTGTCACATCTCTTCCTTCTGCTTTGGATATATTTCTTTACTCTTTCCATTTAATTATCACTCATTATGTGTCAGGTGTTGTGTTCAGTATTCAGAACACCACAAAAAACCAGAGAGGTCAACTTCATGGCTTCATGATACTTCAATTCTATTCAAGAAGGTAGAACTAAAGAGGTGATCACTTGATAACATTGTGATGATGGACTACAAAGGAAAAGTGCAGAGTGCATTTAACAATGGAAGCAGGTCAAAGAAACCACAGGAGAAAAAAAGGAGTAGGGGAGGACATTCATTTGTGGTGCCCAGGACTCCCCGGCTGGAAGATCTCAAGACAGAAGCATAGATGTGTGAGGACTGGGAAGAATGCAAAGCTGCACTGAGAAAGAGTAGAGCAGGAGAAGACCTGGCAAGGGTCAATACATAAGAGCCTTGTAAATTATGTTTAAGAGTTCGTTATTTTACTGAAAGCACAACTGGAGTGAAGCCATTGGAGATTTTAAGGAGAAGGAAAGGACAGGTTGATTGTTGTTTTGAGAAAGATAACTCCTCTGAAAGGGAGAAAATGAATCAGAAGAAGCAAGAAGACTAGCTAGGAGGCCACACCACAGCAGCAGACCAAGATGCTAGTAGCAGTAAGAAATGAAAATGGATATGAGAATGGGGAATTGTGAAGAAAGGGGCAACGAATAAATGCCCTTGATGTTTCTCCTACTGCACTGAAATGCAGGTGTTAAACTGCTGTCCAGATGGAAGCTTCCTTTCCCACAGTGCAGCTCCACTCCTGCTAGAAACACATCTTGCCCAGTTCCTACTTTACATTGCCTTCTTCTGCCCTTAATTTGTTCAGAAGTTTCTCCGGAACTTTGATCCTTGGCCAGGAGAGCAGTAGATATTTTTCCATAGATTGACATGATTAGTAAGTCAGTCATTTTCCAGCGACTAAAGACTTAGACTCCACAATTACATGGATCATGACAAAATTCTAGGCAGAAATGATCCTGTTATTTATTGAGTTCATCAAAGAAATACATGGTCTATTGCAACACCTGCCAACAACAAATATGCCAGATATTCTAGTTTGATTATCTAAGTTAAACCTCACAGAGCTCCTACAAGGTGGGTCCTATAATTGATTCCCATTTTACAGATGAGTAGTTTGAGGTTTAGAAAGGCAAAAGCACAAAGTAACAGTGAGAGCATGGTGGAGCCAGTGGGCTGACTCAGAAACTAACTTACCTATCTGCTAATGTAGTACACATCTCCCAAGAAAGGGCTTTCTCTTCCAAAGGAAATCTTTGTCTCCAAGTCCCAGATACCAGTTAAAGATATTACTGAGTTTTCCCATAGTGTTGATGATATTCAAATTTGTCAAACTAACTATTGGGACAATCAAAATTTGACTGCTTCTTGGTTTTAGCTCTCTTTCTGGGGATCATTCCATAGTCCTCTATCTAATACCTTTTTCCTGTCTCTAAACCCAACCTCATGTCAGATTCTGGAATTCAGACAAAAGAGAGTTAAGGAACAACTTGGGATCAGCTATGTTATTAAGCAAAAATCAGAATCAAATGAATCTTGCTACAATATCTGTTGAGGCCCAACCTACAGTATTAGCCTCTGCCTGTTATTGGAGCCCACGTCTTCTTCATATGTGAATCTAGTAGACAGATTCTTTCCTGAGACTCTATACCCTTGAAGCAAACCCCATTCCTAGTTGTTGAGATTCTATCCTTTCCAGCTCCCCTCTATAATCACGAGTTCTTCTAACAGATGGCAGTAAGTAGATCTTCAAATACTGTCAGTGTCAAAAAACCCAATGGCTAAGGAGTGGTCTAGGGGACAGATGTTCTTTTTATAATGGCATGTATGTTGTACTCCTGATACTAAAAATAAATCTGTGTTGCCTTAATCTGATTTCTGTTCTGCCTGCTCTTCCTAGCCCTACCTCCACCCTAAAATAGGGAAGTTCTAATCTAATGCTCTTTCTCAGTCTGGATAGCCACCTGAGTTTTAAACTAGGTCATCCCCAGGCCCGACTGTGCCTATGAGGCATAAATGATGCGAATGACCGTGTGGAGATCAATGTAAGTCTCATGACCTCAGCAAAGGAATGGTAGGACTATAGTCACCACACTTCTCTCCCAGCACCTGCTCTGGGGCCAGCAATCATTTCTGGCTTCCAGCCAGGGCACAGAAGGTTTGAAACTTGGGTTCTAATGCCAAGAGTGCTTTTAACTCATTAGAGATGGGGGAGGGAGAACTCACTTCACTTTTTGCTGATTCATTCCATTAGAAGAATACGGGGTTAAAATACAGGGAGGTAAGTAAAGACTGTGTTTTCACAAAGTTTTATCTATAAGACCAAATAATATTTATCGAACACAAAAGTACCAGACACTTTACTAGATGTCTTGAATAAGTATTTCATTTAATTCTCACAGAAATCCAGGGACTAGTTAGTGTAATTATCAGGATATAACAATTGAAAAAATTAAGTCTAGAAAGGGGAAGTAACTTGCCTAAGATCACAGAGCTTGGACATGATGGAGTTGGAGCTCAGCAAAGCCTGCATTGAGCCCTGGAAGGAGGGGATCGTATTTCCTCTCTGCATAGCCAGATTCACTGAAGATTTGGATATGGACACATATGCTTTAAATGTATCTTGAATTAACATTTAAACGCAAATGCTTCCAATTGAGTAAGACTTCTCCAATCTGTGAGAAAGGGGCTTGGTGGCAAAGACGGATGCTCAGAAAGACAGCTCCCCTCTCTAACAACTGTTCACATTCTCTTTTTCAAAGAAGACACACATCAACTCCTGCTAACAAGAATAAAAGGGAATGATTCCAAAGCAATGTATCCTCGTAGCTGCTTTTTGTGTGGCATATCTATGAATAATGAAATTTGACAGGACTTATTTTACTTAAGAAGTACTTTAAAGTCTTTTATTTCAGAGGACGGTCTCCAGGGTCTCTCCATAAAAATAATTCTCCAATTATGCTGTTCATTCTCTTTATTTATATATATCTCCTATTTAAAAAATAAAATTTCCAAAACAGATAAAACTACCTTAAACATTTTAACAAATTTCTAGGGGAAATGGACAGTAAAATCAGTTACCCAAGAAAATCAACTGTGATGAAAAAGCTAGCGATACCAGACAGCCACTCTAACACGGAGTAGGGTCAACCGGCACTGTCCAACAGAAATACGATGCGAGCCATATATGTTATTAAATTTTCTCGTCATATTAAAGCACAAAAACTAGTAAATTTATTTTAATAACATTTTACTTAATCCAGATATAGCAAAAGTTATCATTTCGATATGTACTCAATCTAAGAGTTAAAAAGGTACCTTACACCTTATTAAAGATGATACAAATTTTAGATATCTTTATATCTATGCTATGGCTTGGAATCTGGTATGTATTTTCATGTACAGCACATGTCAGTTTGGACTAATCGCATTTCAAGTACTCTGCAGTCAGTGGCTAAGGTCTGGACAGCATATAACAGACTATGACAAATCTGAATTTCTTCAAGTTTCTAGAACATCATGACTCCCAATCTGCAGAGAAGAGCTAGCTCTTATCTTCATCCTTTGCTTTTATGGCACTCTTCTCTTTCATTTTTTCCCATCCTTTCTACTGATTCTTTACTCAACTCATACTGGAAAAAAGCAATTTTCTGTCAAGAGATCACAATACAGAGGTGTGAAATTATATTCCAATGTACTTCTTCTCTTCTACTTTTATAGTATCTAGGTTATTTCCCTACTCACATTATTTTATTTTCATATATCTTGTCTTTGATTTATAAAGGCTGCTGGTCTTTCAGGGGTTTACTACTGAAAACTATAGAGTTTCTCTGTGAAATGTCTGAAGTTGTTTTTGTTTATTACAAAGGAAAGGTACAGGCAGGAATGAAGGCAAGAGGGCAGACAAGGAGGAAGAAAGAAGCACTTAATTTATTTTATTTAGTTGTTCATCTTAGTTGTTCCCCACACCCTGGAACCTGAGGATGTATGTGGACTAAACCGCTAGGCCACCAGGTCACACCGGAGCTGTCTTTCTGATGTTAACTGTCCTGTCCCACTGGCATTATTCCTGGAAGCCTCCTCGACTTGTCTTTTCTTTCAAAAGTGGGAAATTTGTTGCAAATGGAACTACTAAAAAAGTAGTCTACTTAGGAAAAACTGAGAGGGGAAAGAATGGAGAGAGAGAACAGAGTCCACGTGAAAAACTGACATCAAGAGGAAGGTCTGCTTGTGATCATCAGGGAGAGTTCTGCTGCCCAGGAAGATGGGACAAAGTCTCCAACCCCCAGAAGCAGAACATGCTATGACAGGGAGGCAAACAGGACAGCAAGGATGAGGGAACATATAGAAGAGCCACAGCATTTCCAAGATCATCCTGCAGCAACGGGAACTGGAAAGGAGGTCTGTACAGATTTGCACTGTTCGGATGGATAGATTTGTGGCCATGTCTGGTGTATCAAACCAAACACATTTTGCCCAGTACATACCAAAAACATTGCATTACAAAGTTGTTTCAAGCAAGAGACATGGTGGGAAACACAAAACAGTAACATTTGAGGAGATAGTTGCTTTTCCCCCCAGATGATAATATGAGGCTGCAACTTGAGAGAAGAAAAGGGCAAACGAAACATTGATGAGGCAATAAAAAAAAAAGGGAGAATGTCAGTTCAATTTATTATCTCTATTTTGAGAGTTAAAAATAATAGTTAATTCAAAGGCAGTTAATGGCTAGCCAAAGCAGGAGGTAAAATAGTCAAGTTAAGAATCAAATATTGAAAAAGTAAATATTGAAAAAAAAGAGGGAATATAATAGTTAATGTTTAAGTGATAAGGAACCTTTTCAACATACCACAATGCCAGCAAGACTTGGCTAATGAATAGGCCAACGGAGAGTTCTACTTTTAGGCAAACAAACAGCCCTTGAAAACACATTACCAGTGACAGAAGACATGGAAAAGAGAACTGGTCTAAAGCTAGAAAGCAGGCCTGTATTTGATTCAGCTAATGTTCATCACCAGGTTGAGCACAATGCCTAGCATGGCAGGTCCTTAGGGAGCAATATTTTTTGAGCAATGGCTGTGCTTCAGATGAAGAGCAGGTATATTTCTATGTCCAAACATGCTGGGGCAGAAAACAAAGTGAGAACCACAGGGTGAGTGGTAACCTCCTCACAAAGTGGATGGGCTAAGAGTGAGTGGCAAAATGAGTCCTGCTATTATCTGAGCTGGGAGAGTGATGAATGCACTTTATTACAAATCACAGCGTAGGAGCCACGAGGAAGAGCCCCATCAGAAACCATGACTGATGTGCTGAGATTCGCTCGCAGAGACCTGGAGTCAGTCTGTCCGCCGGAAGAGTGACCGCGCTCTCCATGGAGCAAGCTGCGGAGATGTGTAGGCTTTGTGTGTCCTGACCTTTATCAGGACTTGGAGAGTGTTGTGCAAGCCCCCCTTTGTATCAAAGAACACGGAGGGGAAGGAAAGTTACTGCTACATAATAAACAGGAAAAGGTTAATGAAGGGAAGAATAGTGCGCCGTAAATTAATCAGCATTCCATTCAGCGCCATCAGCTCCCCGTGGATTACTCAAGGGCCACAGGTATGGAAAGACTGACATCTTCGTGGAGTACCTTTCCTGCGGTACATGATTAAGTGGAAGGAGACAGATTCTCATGATGACTAGGGTCTCTACCTTCTAGCGAAAAATACAAACACTGCAACTGAATGGCGTGATAGGTATTTTTTTCCTAGTGCCTTCAGTGCTTTTATCTTGCTTCCAATGTCATCATCAAAATATTATCTTCATTTTGTAAGCATGCTCCCTAGAGATCTGCCTAACTCCTATTCTTATAGATGGTAACAGTGGAAAGTTACTGAAACTTGGAAAGTTACCAAAATGTAGTAAATTAATATATAAGCAAATAAATACATAAAAACATTAAAAATGAAAGAAATTAAATACTGCTTAATTATATATTATATAAACTTAATATCAAATTATACGTACATATTATTCTACATATTATAATAATCTTATTTCATGTCCCTCTTTCCCCTTCATTTCTCATCAGTACATATATCAAGATGGTCTCTCCGTGGGGAAAAAGAGATGTCTATTCCTATAAGAATAGCCTTTCCCTCCCTTTCACTCCTTCTCCAGGCATTTCATTCTTTCTGCAGTACATCACTGTCATGCACTAAGAGCTAACAAAAAGCAGAGTGACGCATCTTCCCTACAAGCATTTTTCTTAACACTCTGGTTACTCTTTCTCAGGGAGATTCTTGCTGTCTTGTCTGTCTTACTGTTTTCCTGGGTTTGGGATCTACAGGGCATGCTGATCTCTAAGATATGTCCAAGTGAGAGTCCTGGATGACGAAGCAGTTTGCTCTGGACTGCTAGAGCACTGCACACCTGGAGCTCCACATTGACCCTTCATTCCCAGGCTCCTCCCAGTCTTGGCCCAGCACCCCTACGTCTCCTGTCTCTGCGTGTAAGCCCAGTCTCTGGTGTTTCAGTCTCAGCACATCCCCCTGCTTAGACAACCCATACCACCGGGCTCTGATATGATCCTAAGGTCAATTTCCCTCATCTTTTAAGTAACTCATTCATCATAATTAATTTCCATACACAGAAGTCCTACCCAATTATATTATAAACAGTTCTATTAGCACTGCTGCCAATGACTAAATTCATAGTACTGCATGGTCGTGTCATATATTGTCAGCAGATGAATGAACTGGGCTTCTGGTTCTAATAAAATCATTTTGTCCCATCAAAGGCAAAAGTAGGAAGCATTGCCTTGCAGGGGCCACTGGAATGTCAGGGACAAAGCACTTCATGCATCACCTGACAGTTGTAACTGAAAGGATTGCTCCATCACATGAGTTCCATAGTGAGTAACATCAAAGCTTTTACTGCTTTACCAAAGTACCTCTTGGATGCAACATATATAAACTAGTCGGTATACCAGACTGCACTTTTTACAGACTCGGCATTCAAGAATAATCAGTAAAACCCAGCAGAAAATATACAAATGACTTTTGGATCATTTACAGAGAGAACAGAATGACCTTGTTGGGTTGGCCAAGACTGCAGATAAATCAAAGTTGAGGAAAGGCAAGTTATGCAGAGTAAATAATAAATCAGGAATCATACAGAATAAATGATAAGGACAATCAAGTTGATCAATAAAATTATTTAACTATAATTATTTTTGTTAGGTCCAATAGGTCCTAGATAGTACAATAAACATTACAGAAATAAAGGTGAACAAGTAAATTGTATTGTTCTGGAGAAGCTCACATTCCAGCACTAAGATGAATACATAACTAAAATATTATAATAGGTGGCAAGAGCTAGACTAGAATTATGCAAAGCCCCTTACACAGCAGAGAAGTGACTAACTGCATGAGTTAGTGGAAATAAACTTTGAATTATATCTTAAAAGGGAGTAAAAACTTGAGATGCAGAGAGAGGCAGAGATATTTCAGAGTATAAGAAAAGGTTGGGAACATCAAAGGGAGGAGGTGAAGATAATAAACTACACTGAAAGGAATCAGTCACGAGCAGGACACAGAGGTGTCATGGGAGTCAGCAGAGAAGGGATTCTGGTGATCACAGTGTGGGAGTGTGGGGAGCAGAGTGAGAACTGGCAGATTGGGGCCGACGTGAGAGGACTCCACCACCTAACCACACCCAACAGACCTGTGGGACCTTGGCTGCATTAAGTAAACTGAAAGCTCAAAATCTAAGAAGGTCCATAGGCAGATATTTACAATGATGTATTCTTTAAACCTGTATAATATTAGGAGGCAACATTCCTTCAATAAAATATTTTTAAAAAAGCAAACTTTGGTTCTTCTGACTATATAATCCGTAAGCCCTAGGCAAGTGCTGACTAAGGCAATAAAATTTCTTTTCTAAAAACAAAAAAAAAAAACTAAGGAAGGTAAATTTATTCACTTGAAGACAATCCTTAAATACACAGGCAGACCTCATGTGCCTCACAGATAAGACTTTTTTTTTTTTTTTTAACAATTGGAAGGTTTGTGGTAATTCCTGTGTTGAGCTAGTCTATCAGCACCATTTTTCAAGCAGCAGATGCTGACTCTGTCTCTGTCACATTTTAGTAATTCTTGCAATATTTCAAACTTGCTCATTATAACTCAGTGATGGTGATCTGTGACCAGTTATCTGTGATATTGTCATTGTTTGGGGGCACCACAAATGATACCCAAATAAAATGGTGAACTTAATCTATAACATAAGCATTCTGGCTGCTCCTCCAACCAGTCATTCACCGGTTTCTCTCCCTCTACTTCAGCCTCCCTATTCCCTGAGACACAACAATACTGAAATCACACCAGTAAAAACCCTACAATGCTTTCTAAGGTCCAAGTGAATGTCTGAGATACTTTCACCTCTCTTATTTTAAGTAACATGCTAGAAATGATGACATTTATGAGGAGTCACATCAAAAGATGAGCTGGGCTGAAAGCTAGTTCTCCTGTGCCAATTAGCCAAGTTGTGAATGCAAAGAAAAAGTTCTTGAAGGAAATGAAAAGAGCTACTCCACGCAACACACAAATGATAAGAAAGCAAAGCAGCCTTATTACTGGTATGGAGAAAGTTTCAGCGGTCTGGATAGAAGACTGACCAGCCACAACATGCTTTTAAACCAAAGTCTAATCCAGAGCAGGGTCCTATGTCTCTTTAGTTCTGTGAAAGTTGATAGAGGTGAGCAAGCTGACGAAGAAAAGCTTGACACTAGCAGGGATTTGTTCATGAGGTTTAAGTAAAGAAGTCCTCTCCATATCAGAAAAGTAAGGCGAAGCAGTCAATGCTAAGGAAGAAGCCATAGCAAGTCATCCAGAAGATTTAGCTAAGATCTCAGATGAAGGTGACTGCACTGAAAGACGGACTTTCAATACAGATGAAACAGCCTTGTTTGGAAAGAACATGGCACCTAGGAATTTCGTAGCTCAAGAGAAGTCAACGTCTGGCTTAAAACTTTCAAAGGACAGTCTGACTCTCATGTCAGGGACTAATTCGCTGGTGAGTTTAAGTTGATGCCGAAGTTCATAACCATTCTGAAAATCTTAAGGCCCCTGAGAATCACGCTAATCTCAAACCCTGGATGGCAACACATCTGTTTAAAACACAGTTTACTAAATATTTTAATCCCATAGTTGAGACCTGTTGCTCAGAAAGAAAAAAAGATTCCTTTCAAAATACTCATTGATAATGTAGCTGGTCACCCAAGAGCTCTGAAAAAGTGTCAAGGAAATGAATGCTGTCTTCATGCCTGCTAACATGACGTCCATTCTGCAGTCTATGGATCAATGAGTAACTTTCCCTTTCAAGTCCTATTATTTTAGAAACATGTTATGTAAGGCTATTGATACTGATTATTCTGATGGTTCTGGGGAAAATAAGTTGACAAACTTCTGGAAAGATTCATCTTTTAGATGCCATTAAGAACATTTGTGATTCAAAGAAGTCACAATATCAACATTAGTAGGAGTTTGGAAGCAATTCATTCCAACCTGGTTGAATTTGAGGGGTTCAAAACTCCAATGGTGGAAGTAACTGACGATGTGGTGGAAAGGGCAAGACAACAGAATTAGAAGCAATACCCTGAAGATGTGACTGATAAATCTTTAATGGATGAGTCTACTTCTTATAGATAAAGAAAGTGATTTCCTGATATGGAATCTACTCCTGGTGAAGATGCCATAAATGCTGTTGAAATAATAATGAAGGATACAGAATATTATATACACGGAGTTGATAAAGCAGTGGCAGGGTTTGGAGGATTGACCCTAATTTTGAAAGAAGTTCTACTTGTGGGAAAAATGCTATTAGACAACATCATGTGCTAGAGAGAAATCTTTTGTAGCCATCAACAACACGGCAAGACTCTATCAGCAAAAGTATTAAGACTCACTGAAAACCCAGTTGATGATTAACATTTTTTTAGAAATAAAGATTTTATTAAGGGATACACATTTTTAGACATAATGACACTGCATACTTTATAATAATATGTACACTAGTATAGTGTAAATAAAACTTTTACATGTCTGGGAAACAAAACTTCACATATTTGCTTTATTGCAATATTCACTTTATTGCAGTGGTCTCAAACCACATCTGTAATCTCTCTGAGGTGAGCTTAAACTATTTCACAAAATAAACATCAATGAAGGACCAGTCTAGCCATTATAAAAGATTTTCTGTACTGGCAAGATTTTCTGGCTGTCACATTTATTGAACAAAAAAAAAAAAGAGAGAGAGAAAAGGTACAGAAACATCAGAAATCTTATTGCTTGAAAAATAAAATGCTGCTATAAGAGAACTTAAGGAAATAAATTGCTGTAAGAGAAGTTACACAAAATTAGAAATGGAAAACTCTAAATAGTGACTTATTTCTATAACTTTTCATGGACTCATTGGGTATTTTACAGCCTTGCTATGGAAAACGTGCTTCCTGAACCAATTGCATCAGTATTGCCTAGAAGCTTGATAGAAACACAGAATCTTAGGTTGCACCCCAACCTTATTAAGATTCTGACAAGGATCACACACACAGTTATCACTGATGTTTGAAAAGCAGTGTTTTATAGAACTGGGGAAATTGTCCACGATATAAAGAGGGCGTGGAGCTATTGGTAAGGCACTAAGTAGGGGCACACCCTTCTTCAACTCTGATTCTCCGAGTTCTTAGGGCTCTCTCAATTGAATCCCTGTGGTCTGCCAGAAGCTTCCCAGGAATGCTCAGGATTCCTGTATTACCTGTAGGCCTACATCAATGTGGCTGAGCTTGATCAGGTACTAGAAGAAAAAGAATATGATTACCTCATTAAAGTAATATCTCATGCATTAAAGTGTGAAAGGCTGATTGGATTAGCATTCTCAGTAAGCATTGGCATTCAAGAGTATTTGCTAATCCAAATGGTTTTCTAATTTCTATGGGATAGAGTTATTTTTGAGCTAGGAAGGCTTCCAGGTACATATTGTCCCTGCTTTCTGCAGGCCATTGCTAGTAGAACAATAAATTACTAGAATCCATTTATTGGCCAAATAGTGTTACAATAAATTAAACCATATTCATCTGAGTTATGGAAATAATGGTGATGACAGGCTAACCAGACAGCACAGATTGAATTACATACTAGGATAAACAAAAGAGAGCATGAATAGATAGAGCAGCAAATTAGATTTAGAATTAGAAAAACTGAAAGAATATATTTACTTGGTTGTTGAAAAGAAGTGAACTGTGAAGGAAACGAATAAATCATATATACTATACTGAAAATAAACTTTAAGATAATCTCTAAGAAGAATATAAGGAGTCAAAAAGCTGAATCACTGTATGGTAAAGATAATGTAGTATATACAGTTATAATTTATAATACTGCACATCTGAAACCTCTATGGTATAAACCAACGTCCCTTTAATAAAAAGTTTCCAAAGGCGATTCTTAGTATGCATGATAAAAGCATTCAGCATTAGTGTTAATTCAATAACCTTACTTGCAAATTTTTTAAATTTAAAAAAGTGAGTGGATAGAAGTTATATCCAGATTGTCTGATCATAAATACTATTTTAAAGTTGTAAACTAAGGGGCTAAGGGAAGAGGTATGAAATGAAGGCATATATAACTTGAATAATAATCATAGCACAGCTGCCTACACAATCCAAGAGGCATGTACATGAAAAGAATATATTTCAGTGAGAGCTTCTAAAATCAGGCAAGTTGTATGTTTTTGACAGGGGTCCGAAATTTAAATTATCTTTGATAAATATTAAGCAAGAGAAGTATTTCTTTATATTCTTTCTCACTGAGTGACTAAAGAGGTCAGGTTCAAGAGAAAAATACTCGGTTTCGAATGGAATTTGATTTTCAGACAATAGAGAATGGAAAACGGGGTGTGATAGCAAACAAAGTAAGTCATCCATATAAATGCTCAAGTAGCTCTAACAAGTCCTCTACACAAGGAAAAAATTATAGCTAAGCAAAATTTACAATTATGTAAAGGAAGAATGTTAATTAGAACTGTTACGGGATCATTTTGCAATACCTCCCAATACAGAATCATGTTATACACCTGAAACTACTATAATGTTATATGTCAATTATACATTCATACATGCATGCATTAATAAAAAGTCATAGAGGTATAAGTTTGTCTAGATTTGATCAAAAGCTTATGAACCAAATGACCTAATGTTTCTGAATATTGATGGTTTAATGTGAAAAGTGGATTCAACAGTATTTACTTTTGGTACACCCTGGTGCTTCAGGTGTTAAGTCAGGGACTGAGGACTATAGTTCAAGACATGAGGATAGGGGTAGGGGGACAACCAAAATCAATAAAAAAAAGTTGCTTCTTGACAGAGGTCCAAAAGTTAAAATATTGCTTCTTTTCCTTCCTCTTTACCTCCCTTCCTTCCTTAAAAATGTTTCTCCCTGTGCACCCTGGTGGCTCAGGTGTTAAGACCATGCCTGGGGAGCAGTCCAAAGACTCAGGTTTGAGGCTCTGGATCAGGAGGAACAACTAAAATGAACAACTAAATAAATTAAATGTTTCTTTCTTCTCTCCCTTCTTGCCTCTGTGTATGTGTGTGTGTGTGCATGTGTATGTGTGTTTGTATTCTTCCTCCTCTCCCTTCCTTCTTCTCTTTAAAGAAAAAAAGAAAGAACAAGCAAACAAAAATACCTACTTTTGCTTTATAGGGTCGTCTTGATAACTTGGCAAAAAGTTTAGAGGGTCTCATCAGTAATAATAAATAAATGTTTGATCTTTTGTTTAATTTCAAAGAGTGAAATATGAGTTCCAATAATATTTTGAATATAATCAACTATAATTCATATTCAGTAAGTTCAAAAGTTATAAAAACAGAGGAAGGAATATACAAGTACATATATATGTATGGACATAGAAATAAACATGTATACATGTACATCCTCTTTCTTTTGATCCTACACTTCACAGTGCGACCTCACAGGTCTAAGCCATCAATGTCAATTACTTACATACTGTAGAGTTATAGAGTGCTGCTTGGGTGCAAATCCTGGTGTCACCATTTACAACTGTGCAATTGTAGGCACATTTAGCTCTCTGTGGCTCCGTTTCCTCCTCTGAAAATAAGAGTAACACTTATCTTTACATCCTCCATGTTTCTGTGGTACGTGTTCTGGTCGGTGGCCTTGAACTCTCCTTGCTGGACAGGCAGCAGCATATCCCTTCACCTCCCAGTGGTTGATGGCATGGATCCCAAAGTTCCATTAGTAACCAATCAAAAGTGATAAGAGCATTGTGAGTGCCTAGCGGCCCTAGAATCCAGAGAGAATTAAGGTCTTGCTTTATCTTTGTTGTGCAGAGAATGAAAATTTCTTTGCTTCACAAAGTTTATGATCTGCCAGGAACCCACAAATGGTCTGCTGGCTTTGGCTGCATGCACTTTTCATATGGTTTATCTTAGGCAGTTTCCTCTGGGTCTTTTGCTATTTTTTTCTCTGAATGTTTTCTACTACCATTTTTAAAGTAACTTCCTGAATGATAAGGATAAGACATACATTCTACAAAATATTTATACTGTACAGAAATGTATTCATGCCCAAAGGTGGCCACTTCTGTAGACTTAACATGTGTAAACAACGAACTTATTAGGCGTAGCTTATAGATAGATTTTTGGATGAGATAGATAGATAAATAGATAGACAGACAGACAGATAAACTAGTGCAACCTTAACACCAAGAGCAGAATAATACCTACCAAACAATCAATATTTGCTCAGTAAATTAATCTACCAATTGTACAGAGACTGTTCATTGCCCACACTGGTGGGCATCATCTTTCTTTTAAAGAACGCTTAATTTTTTTCTGGATATATCCATTATATTATTTTATTTTTTAAAGCATTTCATTTATTTTTAATTAGTTGTTCATCTTGGTTGTTCCCTTGACTGCAAGATGCAGACTGGGGCCCTTGGGATGTATGTGGGTTGTGCTCTTGGCTGGAGGCAGCAGACCTAACTGCTACTCTAAAAGGACATGCTCTTTCATACTGTTTTAATTCCATGTTTGGACTCTTTCATTAGAATAAGAGCTACTCACAAATAAAAACTGCATCTACTTCAATCTCTGTAATTCCTAGCACATGACTAACACTTACTAAAACAGTAAAAGCTGAATGGATGACACCATTTATTGAGTCACAGTTTTGCCATACTGTTTAGTCAGTAGAATTCACAAAAGAAACTCAGTTCTCAATGGCCTTTACTTTGTCATTCACTCCAGATAACTTGCCTCTTCTCAGTCATATATTAAGCAATGGCTCATGTATGGGAAAATTGATGAGGCTATTTCTGTTCTTTAAATGAGTTTTCTGTATGCCATTTGTATGTTTTCTACTGTGTTTTGCAGACTCTGCCTAAATGCCAATTCAGTAAAACTATAATCCTTTTTGCTGATGACTACATAGTAGTTGGACTTCCTGTGGAGGTAATTTGGCAGTTCTGCTACCTGAGGTAAGTGAGGATGACTTCATTTCCCAGGCTCCCCTGCAGCAACCAGATGTGAGCAGAATAGATGTGTGCATCCTGCCTCTTCCACCCTTCTTGCTGGCTGCAATGCAGTTATAGTGGTGGTGAGACACCCTGGACAAAGACAGTGCCCTGGTGCTGACAGAGCAATGGGGCAGAAGGATTCTGGGTCCCCATTGCTGTGAAAAGCTTATGCTCAGTCGGGTACATGAGAGAGAAATGCATTTCTACCATATTTACTATTGTACTAATATAAAAACATTATCTCATCCAGTTGTCCCTCTCATTTCTCAGGCAGGCAACCAAGTACCTAGTCACAGTGTTCCTTATGGGTTCTACCACCTCCATAAAGTCGGCCCCGAAACCAGAGACAATGCATTGTAATACATACACGTCTTACTGTCTGTACCAGAGTACATTCATGACTTTTCTTCTCTCCCTCTAGAGGAAGTTCTTATCAGTTTGCTTTCTTTTGTCTAGTACAGGTGAAATCCACCTGTCAAAACCCCAGACTCAGGCAGAGTTCCACAACACCATGTGGCATGAATGAAAGAATAGCCCTCATTTAGGTAAAGTCATAGAGGCCAATTTCTCCTCAATCCTTTCCACACCCATAGACAGGCACCTAGGGGCAGGGTGTTGCTCTAGACAGTTTCGCTTCCACTGGAAGGATCTGGCTCCTCTGTGAGCCCCCAGGTCATAGTCAAACGTGGGAAGCATCCTCTTCAGTGCTCTGCTGCAGGCCAACGGAGGGGCAGCTCTATAAATGAGCAGTCGCAGAAAGTTTGCGATCCACCCACCCACCCAGAAAGTCTGCAGTCCACCCACCATGACAGGGAGGAAGCCACAGGCCCTCCCTTCAGGAAGCTGAGCTTACATATAAACTCACCCACTGGGAGAGGGAGGCTGCCTTCTCTCCTCCACCTTGTCACAAGCTGGGTTCTTGTCCAGTCAATCCGGAGTCAGTCCAGGGCTGACACTTCCTGTACAATTCTAAGGACATTTAGCTACTTTTGAGTAACAACTTTAAATAAATCTGTTAGAGTACCAAAATATCTACAGAGAATAAAACCAATACAATTTCAAAATCAGTCTTAAATGATACTTACTAACAGCTATAGAGTTTCATTGAAAAAGCAAAAACTTGTGAAATAGGGGTTAAGTCACCAAACTAAAGTGGTATCAAAGAGAATTTTAAATAAATTCTTTTCATGTGATCATTAACACAGCATAAGCAATGAACTATAATGCATGTCTTAAAGTAATAGGAAGATTGATTTAAACTATTAAAGACTAAAATATTCTAAGGTTATTATAAATTTATTCTCTTTCATCTTCAGATATTTATTAGAGCAATCTACTTTTAGGAGAATAGCATTGATCTAAAAAAGGCCTGAAGTTAAAGGAAAAACCCTACGTAAAATCTGAGCAAGAGTAATAGATGCAGCTTGCAGAACCAACTAGAGTTGCTCTCATTAGACTTTAAGGAAGGGGCCTGGCATGGTGGCTCCACCAGAACTCTGCATTCCAGCAGGGAGCAATTCTACCTCCATCATCTCTAGAAAAGATGGAGAGAAGAAATGCAAAACAGAAAAAAAGATTAAGAAAGCTAAATCACAGAGAGGAGCAGGGTGAGCAGAGAAACTAGGAGAGAGGCAACTATTTACAGGTGCACAAAAGTATGGTCAGAAGAGCAGAACTCAATGTAACCGGAAGACTATCTCTTCCCTTATTTTGCATTCTATATCCGCCTGGACCCTAAACCTAGTTCATACACTTCAGCAATTAAAGGTAAAGTAATGTTCAGGTCTGTTTCTTTCACAAGGGCCAGTGGAATCCCTGGAGCACTACTGAGTGCTTGGTTTTGTGTACTGCAATTCTAACCTGATTCAAAAGTCACCTGCTCCATGAGTCTTCTGTCCACACTAGGTAGACGCCTTAAGGATAGGAGTTCAGACCCCTTGATATGCATGACAGGCTTTTAGGAGGACATGCCATGAAAAAGTATTGAATTAAGTAAGAAAACAGATTTAGAGTGCCTTCATTAACCCCAGTGAGAAACAATTCACGATTTGTTTAGTTAACTGAATAGATTAAGATTTTGTACCAAATCTACCTCACTATAAACTGGGCAAATTGCTATCATATTTCACATAGGAACCTGAAAGTGTTGACAACATTTGTCACCAGCTTAAAGTCTACATTATGATTCAATGGTAGGAAATGAAGTCCAAAATGACTTGAATAGCCCTGCTGTAATTTCAAATGAAAGCAAAGCACAGGGACCTGAGTAACTATCAACAAAGCAAGCATGTCACAGAGCCAGGAAAGCAATGCAACTGGCATAGAAAAAAAAACACGAGGTTATCATCCTCACTGGCAGGCTCTCAATTTCTCAACAAGTCATTAATGAAAATGCTTCTGGTACAGAGGAACTATTTATCCATATTATAAAAATGACAAAAGCAGACAATTTACTATGGCTGGAAGCTTCCATCTAAGTGACAACTGACACTGTGGTTGTAAGGATCATAGTACAGAATGAACAAAGTGAATTGCAGAGTATGTTTTTATCAGACTCCTGCATAGTCTTCCATCTGAGAGTTCTACTATTTTCAGGAAGAAAGAGCTCACGTCAATTGAAATGTTTTCTAGCTTGAAACAAAATGACATTGTTTTATATTAAATTAAAACAAACAGGCTCTGATAAAGACTAACTAGGGTACTCAAAAATATCATAAAGGTTTTCCAAGGACAATCATATATCTCCTTTATGTAAGATCTTAAATACCGATAGAACAGAGACTTATTCTCACTCTGTAGTCAACTCAAAGCCTTGTACACGTGGGCAATTAACAGATTTGATTTAATGATACAATACAGATGCCCCTTAGTTGCTAGTCATTATGAATTCCTGAATTATTTAGACATAGTACCCTAAACTAATGTCATTGCCTCTTTCACCTATTAAAATACAAGTCATTTCCGTGAAGATAATATGAACCTATCAGCTAATTCTTTAAACACTGACTGAGCACTTCTGTTCCTCAGTGATCTAGGGAAACTGCACAGAAACAAATAAAAGTATAACATGACCCTTACCTTCAAGAGTAATGTCTCATTGGAAAAACAAAACTTAAATTTAAAAAATCGAAAGATCAAAATATAATGGCTTAGATCTGAAGTAAAAAATACAAGATCTACTTCAAAATTAAATTTCAGTCCAACAAATAAGTCTATCAATATTTACTTACAATGTTCAAACAACAATGGAGAACTATAACTCTAAGACTAGTAGAAACCTCTCAGTGAGTTATTTAGGCTCTTTCATACTCTGGCCCTGAACTACCTACTAAGTAGTATTTCTTACTGACCCCGCCCTGGCTGAGCACTCTAGCCAAATAGAACACACCTTCCTTCCCAAACTCTTACATAACTGTGCATTTCTCATGCTCTTCTTATCTGATTACTTTGCTGTCCAACATCATTCTCAATCTAAAAATATCTCACTGTAGCAAAATTATCAGTAGATACTAATACCATGTTTTCCTCTTCCATTTTGGATTCTGGTAAAAATACATTTTCTAGATCCATTCCTGTTAGAATTGGCCATATGTCTAAGTCCCAGAAAACAGAATCTAAGTGGAAGTGATGGGGACTACTTCTTGGCCTGACATATATGAATTGTATCTGCAGACTGTTCATCCCAAGGATCTCAAAGAAGTTAAAGCAACAGGTGGGGAGGATCCGGGATCCCCAAATCACTCTGTGGAGTAGAGCACCGTGCGCTGCTGCTAACTCATATTGGGATACTACTGGCCTGTGACATGCATGAGTGAGTAATCAATCTCATACTACCTGTATGTATTATGTATTATGTATGTAGTATGTAGTGTGATGTATGATGTATTTTTCCCTTCAAGATTATCAACTGTGTATTCCACAAGTGAAAAATAAATCTGTAATCAGATGAAAGTTTTGGTGATAAACATAATGAGTCATTTCACAAATAAAATAAAAAGCAGTATTAAAATTTGTATCTACTTTAATAAACAGCTGGGTTTTGTTTTGCTGAAAAATAAATAGTTAAATCTCATACTGTGTTTAGTCACTGAAATTTGGGAGGTTATCTGTTATAGCAGGTAGGATTATTTACCTTAAGGAGCACACCTACTTATCTTCTAGTCAGATCAAAGATTCCTCTCTGCAGTCTTTTCCACCCCTCCAGGTAAATTACTCGTGCTTTCATTGTGTTGTCAGGGCATTAATTATGCATATTTATTATTTGTTGCTGTCTAATTCATCAACTAGCTTATGAAGTCCCTCAGGGCACACACTGTTTTATTCATTTGTGACTCCTTCACCTAGTACATAGTAGGTTCTCAATGATTTATACACCACTCCTGAATGATTGATAACATCTTAGAAAGCTATATTAATTTACTAGAATACTCAAACTTGATTCAGAAAACAAAAGGAGACACTTTTTTTATGGTTGGTGATAAACTAATCCTGTCTGATTCAGTAATGTATTCAGTTTACACTTGAATGCCATGATTAAAGAGTAACATTCTTTGGATAAACATGGTTCATTTATTCTTCCTCTTTATGATGCTTAGCAATGTGAACCATCAAATTCAAGTACCATGAACACATTTCCTCTTACTCTGACTCTTAATAACCCCTTAGGGTTCAAGTGAAAACCCACTGGTAAATAATTATGATCTGTTGATATTTTGGAGAACGGTTTTATTTTTTTCTTTTGACAAAGAAAAATAGACAGATGGAAAGATACCTCTGGTATTCATTCAAGAATAATCTAGCCAGAAAGAATTAAAAGGTTCTACAAAACAAGTACAATGTGAAACCAAAAACATGCAAAGTTCAATTTATACTTTGTAAGATCACAAATTGAAACAAAATCCCACACCTCTGACTTCATAAATATTATGTTTCTGCTTCTCTTCCAAAGCCGTGAGACCACACTACAGGCTTTCTTAAGATATTATAGATAAAATGGAGCAACCACACACGTACACACAGACTACAAATGGGTTCAATCGCTGGATTAATTGACAAGAGACAAGATATTATACCTGATATTACATCTGATATTTTTTATCTCAGTGCAGTTTCTCAGGACTCTTAGCAAGCAGTCACAATACTGCCCACTTAGGGTGCGGTCCCACAGGATCTGAGAGCATAATTTCTCCTAAACTGCTACCCTTTAAAACTCAGGTCTTGTATCATTATTCCAAAAGGAGTTCTCTTGAGTCTCAAACCAACACTGGTGCGAAGGCAGCCCCGTCTTCATGAAGGGGAATGGAAAGTGGAGGACAGAAGCTGAGGCGATGAAGTGCCCAGTGACCCTAAAAATAACACATAGTCCAGCATTTGGGGAAACCCATCCACAGACTCTGTCCACCACCTTCTGATATTTTGTTATCTAGTGAGTGTGGGCTGGGGGCCATGATCAAAACCCATTTCCTGATCCCCAAAACACACTAATATTTATCAAGAGGCAAACAAGGATAGTTTTCACATTTTCTAAATAAAAATATTTTTAAAATGTGAAATGCTGTCACAGTTTCTAAAATGCCAGTATATTTATTTACACTTTTCTAGGAAATACTGATCTGACTTACCAAACATAATAGTGATTCTTGTAAAACAAAAGAAAGCTGAGACTTTCATACTTTTCATACTTTTTAGACTATCTTGAAACTGCTAATTCTCATTGCATTATGTAATAAATAAGTAAGGTGAGCTCTGTTTCTTTCCAAAGGTGAACCGGGCAAAACACGCAAGAAACAATCTTACTGCATCCAGCCAAGTAATAATGATGGACTGGTTTCTACTATGAAGCCCACTGACTGACAGATGCTCCATGTTACTAACAAAGAAAAGAAAGGTGGAGTGCGCAGGAGCAATGATTTCATTAACACCATAAAGGGATACTGCTGCCCATTTTCCAATCCCCTTGGCCATGCTTTCTCCACCAGCATAGTCACCAGCATCAGGTGCCCTGGGAGTGTTAAATTACCCCGTCTGGCTGCCCTGGGCAGCTGGACCCATCAGCCACCACGTGGAGTTTCTGGCTTCTCCTGCATCTTACACAACAGTGGGGATGCCCCATGTCACCGGGAAACGTAGGAGAGTGAGTCCCCCACTGGACAGACTGACCTATGGGAGACGGTAGGGGACTGGAGCTGTCCTGGCCTCTCCTGTGCCTGCTCCGTGGCAGGGCTCTTCTCCAGCAAGTCCAGAAAAGTTCCACAGCAGACGGATGCAGCTGTGTTGCTCGGTGGCCTTGTGAAGCTGGTATGCAGCCCTGGAGCCTTAGTTGCCTCACCTGCTCCCTTGACTCCTTCCTCTTTCCCACTTTTAAAATCATAGCTAAAAAACACATAGTATCGGTGTACCCTGGTGGAGTAGTGGTTTGGTCTGCTGTCTCCAGCGGAGTGCAGTCCACACAAATCCCAGGGACTGGTGTTCCTGTCCCAGGGCTGGGGGAATACAACCAGGATGAATAACTAAATAAAATACATAAAACACTTCTTCCTCTTCTCTCTTACTACCTACCCGCAAAACACATAACGTGCACTTTTTTAACTTAACCATATTTTTACATACAGTCTAATAGTTATGTATATTCACACTGTTACGCACCAAATCTCTAAAATTTTTACATTTTGCAAAACTGAAACTCTGTACCCCATTTTCTCATCTTCCTAACCCCTGGCCACCAACATTTCACTTTCTGTTTCCAAGAATCTGACTGCTTTAAATAACCTCACTTGTCTCTTTGTGACTCTCTGTTTCCTTTACCTCACTGACCTAGATTTGTATATCTCAAAGTCTTACTACTTCAATCCTTGCCTCAGGGAGTCTCTAGAAAATTCTGGCTTGGACACAGTGTTCAGCATAACTGAAAGTGAACTCATCAGAGCAGTAAACCTATCTCCTGAAAATAGACCCTGGGTTTGGATTAAGAATTAGTGTAGAAATGCATATCATAGAGTCCTTTGTCCTTTTAAAAAAACCATTTTCTGTGTTAAACTGTTTACTTTCATTTCATTAAGGCAGTGAGTCATTCAAGAAAGGAGTCTATTTGTTTTCTTTTGGTTTTAATTTCCCAAGCATTCTTCTTAAAAAAAGGTTAACACTTTCTTTAAGTTAAAAAAGTTTATTGAAGTAACATAACATGACAGGGGTTTAAGGGGTTTTATTTCATATAAGAACTTGGATTTCAATCTCATAATTTTGTATTATAGAGATTACACCAGACAAGACAGAGACGAAACAAAGGTGGTGATGGGGGCTTGGTGCTGTGGTGGGAGAGAGCTCTGTGGTGGCTGTAGAGGTCTCAACCTTTATTAAACTCATTGAGCCAGGCAGGAGCCATTATCTCATTCATGTCTGCAATGAGATAAGTCTCATCATCACCACGTGTCAGGAAAAAAAGTGATAAGGTGAAATAAAAACTTGATTTCAGTCACAGAGCCAATGTGTGGCAGAACTGGGGTTTGAGCAAAACCCTTCTGTCTTCAGAACCTCCCTTCAACCACGTGTGTGACAGACTGCCTCTTTCAGTCAAATCAATCTGTGTCTTCTTATGTGCCAAGAACTATGCTAATTGTGTTACCTGCATCTTTTGTTATTGGTAAATTCCCAAAATGTGTCTGTGACATGAAGAAGCCTCATGAATGCATAAAATCTTCTCTATTATTTTTCCCCAAACAAATGTAGGAAGGAAATAAACTTTCCCATATATTTTATCACAAGAATAAAACAGAAAATTTATGAAATCTGAAAAAAAAATGCCTCCTCCTTACAAAATGTAGTTGGTTTAGAAAAATAAAAAATGAAAATCATTTCTGAAAACAGAAAGGGAAATATGAAATTAATTCGGAATAATTATACATACATGATGAAGAGTATGTACTATCGGTATTGGTACATCCTTAATTTTATCTGGAACTAGTCTCAATGTTAGTGTCTCATCCTGTTTGCAAGCATCCTTTTTTGTTCTCCAAAAGTGGCCTGAGCATCTTTGTCTGTTACCATGATTCTGGTCAGAATGCCAGAGAGGCATGATTCAATGAAAGCTGTCAGCAAAACAGAATCCCCAAATGAACACCCAGTGTAAGATGGCATGGTCCACCACTTCAGATTTATTAGTCCATATCCTTCAACTGACATGGCAACATGGCCCATGTCTTCTTGTCTTTATGCGCTTGAATGTAATCAGTCATTTCCTTTATTCCCTTTCTTTCCTTTGCAATTCTCCCCATCTTATCCCTTCCTGCCAAACAGTACTATAATAGATCTTTACTTATATCCTGCATTTCTTCCATCCTAAACATCATTATAAATTTTTCTTAAGCACAGGTCATTTCCTTACTCAACACTTTCCATGGACTCCCCCTTCTATCTTCCAAATTAAGCACATGGATCTTTGATAGTCACATCATATGTCACACCTGCCGTGTTCTCCAACCAGAACTAGATGCATTCTCTTCCATTCAACTTTCTGCTCTACCTAAAATGGAGACCCCACAGCTTCATCCCACGTCTTTAGGGCCCTGCTTCAATGTTCTAGGTCCCACAACTACACGTGGTCTCTACTTTTCTTTGATCCCCACCACAATGGGGTTGGGCTCTGCCAATGACACCCTGTAACTCTGTCACATACTATCTCCCTACCCAGACAAGTGTCATGAGGAGAAGTAAATCATATTTATTTTTGCCTTTCACATGGAGCACACAGCATGGCTTGTTAGATGCTTTTAATGGAAAAAGTAACTTTAAGACACCAATCTCAAGGGACGTGAGTGCTTATAAGCTGTTTTGAAGGACTCATAGAGCTAGAAGAGTCAAACCCCAGCTTCCTCAAGTCTCTGTTTTATTAAACAACTGAACCAGAGAGAGTTACCACAGTGTAGCCGGGGAAAGCATGGATTCTGCTTAGGGCTGAATCCTGGCTCTATCATATACTAGCCACAATGTGACCTGGAGCAGGTTATTCTATTTGTTTCTGCCTCAGTTTCCTCATCTATAAAGTAGTAATTAAGCACATTGTCTACTATATAGCTATCATGAAAAACTGAATATATTGCTTCTTAATTTGCATTAATTTATTTGCATAGCCTATAGCTCAGTTTCTGATGTACAGTAAGTAAAAATGGTGGTCCATGTGGATCTCTGTGTTTCTGCTCTTTCCAGGATAGTCACCTTCTATTCTGAGATAATGGATTTGTGAACTTGGAGAAACTTTCTGGAAACTTATATTTACTTAGTATGAGCTTCACTTAACATTACATGTCAAGGCATAATTGTCAACAAGGAGATTCTAGACTGCAGGCAATTTACCTGGCCTGGAGGAAGCTTTCTGCTACACAGCTGTGTCGACAGTTTCATTTCCCCTTGGTGAGGAGGCCGGAAGGACAAAGCACCACCCCTTGGTCAGAGTCGCTGACAGTGAAAAAAAGGAGCAGGGGCCTGGAAGCATGTCTGCAGGCTTCCTTTCCCAGATTCATTTTCTTATTACTGGCTGTCATTACCTTCTTATTTTCTGCTTACTTTTATTTCACAGTGTGTATTGTAAACACAAAATATGTAAAGACTCGATTACTATTTATTTATTTTTTTTAGCAAACAGATGATATATTTGGCTCAATTCAATTCTCCAAACATTAGCACCCTTCTGAACTGGAAGCTATGCTGATGTTGAAGAATCTATGAGAAACGTTACAAATTACCCTACCCACTAGAAATTTATATTTATTTGAAGGAGACAGATACGAAAACACACAAATTGAAGGCAATGTGTTAAAAGCCTTAACAGGAGGCTTTTAACAATGTGCGATGGTTACACAGATTGAGTCTTCTCTGAGGGCTATCTTTATTAAAACATCTAACAAATTGAAAAGCAATACTGATCAATTTCATTTCATTGTTCCCTGTGTTTAACATGTTTTGCATATGAGGCTGCTACCAACAGCTATGGAGCTGAGGTACAGAGAAACACCACTGACCATCATATTCTTGAATATTCTGTCTACAGAAGCCCTGCCGACAGTTTGTTCCATGACTGCAAAATACAGATAAAAGTCATAAGAGAAGCTTACGCTGATGCATTTGCTTCCTTTTTGCTTACAGACCATATTTAGAAGCTGAGCCCTGAACTATAAAGCCTACTGACTACAACTGCAACTACTGGTGGGCTCTCCAATCAGCCACCCGGGGGATCCACTTTTTAAAATTTTCCTTCAAATCTTCCCTCTAATCAGTTAGTCATTTGCAGGCTTGAATTGATATCTCCTCTTGCCTACCCCTGTGTCAACTCTCTAGTCTTTAGAAACAAGCTCCACCTCAGAAATGTGTTCTGACATAAAATTACAAACAATGATCCATCTGACCACATTCAATGATCATTCCCCGGGACTCAGCTTGACAAGGAAAAAGAATGAAGTGGAAGAAAACTAGATGCTTGCCAGCATGACTGTTAAATGTCAGCTATTTTGGAGTTTATCCCCACATGAGATATTTCTTTTGTACTGCGAAGACGATCAGTGAAAAAAAACATGACAACATAATAAAGCCACGGAAGACAACCCCATCATTACTGCTGCAGGAAATAAAACACAGATTAATGTCACCAAAGCACATGTCAGAAGGGATAATGATGATGTATACAAATGAATCTTCACTCCTGGACAAAGGGCTTAAGCACCACCTCAAACGGAGTAATAATTATATACAAATCACCCATGACAATGCTATCTGCTAAGAGTGTGTTATGGCTCACACTTTCAAAGACTTTGTTGTATATTTTGCTCTGTAAAGTCTCTAAAAGTCTTCCCACTTGTAGTCAAGTGACATGGATGACAAAGCAGTGCAGCAAGTACTTGCTTTGCCTAACAAGGCAAACACAGCCTGCTGCAGACAGCAATGGCATGTCATCTTCCCACACTAGTCCGTGTGCCAAGGCGACCGTGCAGCTGTGAACAAGAAAGATAGGAGTCATATGGGCCATGCAGAGCGGCCATTTGACTGTCCAAATCAAAACTGGACACAAGCATTTGGAAAATAGGTCCCATTTGTGTTTCTGGCCACAGAAAACCTGGGTGGAAAGTGGAAACTAAGCAGGAGAGAATCAGAGATCAATAGCAGACCAATATGTAAGACCTAGGCTAATACTAAAGGTAGAAGGAGCTAGAATTTTTTTATCTCAGCTCTACCCTCCAGTCATGCCATTCTTAATGAGTACTCAGTGTGATTATATACACCATCATCACACTCTGATCAGCCGAGCACAACTCAGGTATTCCTTAAGAAAGCACAATCTAAGACAAAATAATTTTGCGAATAGTTAATTATTTATACAGAGATCCTTGACCAAAACTTAACGGAAGCTCAACTTTTCAGGGATGTACTTTATTTCATAATAGGATGGTTGCCTCCAGTTGAAAGTAAGTGAATGAGCTACTATTACTGAAATGACATCTAGTCATGAAGACATTTAGAAATGCATATATTTATTGAAATCTGTTAACATTTACAGTTATTTGAAAGGATGAGGGAGATAGAAGGAAACTGTGTCATCTTGTTTTCCTTGCTTTATACTTTTCCCTGTTGGGATAAAATGGAAACCGGGCACAAAGAATGTTACTGAACTTGAGCAGAGTCCTCCATTTCTGGCCTGGTTGTAAAACCACTGCTGTGTATTCCTATGCAGAGGAGGCCAGCCTACTGGACAGCAAAATATAACAAGAACAATGTTACTAAGAACAGCTATTATTTATTTAGTGTGTCCTATGTTCCAGATTCTGTTCTAAGCGATTTAAGTGAATTAACTCATCTAATCCTTGCAAGGCATTATGAAGTAGGTTGTATTATAATACTTATTTGATAGATAAGGACACTGAATTATGTATGTATGTCTATATAGTTACATATATATACACTATATATATATACACATATGTATGTGTGTATGTATATATTTAAAGGGTTTTTTTCCCCCTCATAGAAAGTCACCCTTGTATAAGTTCAATGGTGTACTAATGAGATGGAATTCCTTATCTCACTAAATATATACGCTCACTGAAAGCACATTTGGTCTTAGTCACCACCTATTCATCTGTTCCGGTGACGTACTTCACAGACTCTAGCAAACCTAAAGTTGAATAAGTCTTCAGAGTCATTTAGGGGCAATGTTCCATACACTACAGGAACAGCCTTTCTGAATGTGTTTCTGGCCATCACTCGAATTCTTGCAGGTTATCTTGCTGACAAAGAGCGCTGGGTGCTAAAGTTCTTGTGTTGGTTCACTCTCCTAAGAGTCTTTGAGAGGTCCCTTCTTTAGTCAACGCCTGTAGTGTTACACTATGTAAGCGACATAGGGGAAATATTAATTTTTTTTAATGAATAAATCTTAGCTAAAATTGTTATATTGATTGATATATTTAGATTGTTGTATTACTGAATTCTATACAGGGAACAAATAGGGTTGGTCTGTATCTGTGGGTTGGGAGATCTGACCCTCATTCCTAGTGATCACAATCTCCTTGCTTCATCTGGCTCTTCTACTGCTGTATATACTGACTCCTTCACATTGCCTTAGCAAAAACACATTGGAAACCAGCAGTAGGTGACATTTAAGTTGAGGAGAAAGTTCTGAATAAGTGAAGCTGAAGTTTGGTTGTTCTTTTTCTTAATGGCGTGAAACTCACTACTCCACTCCATTTCAGCGAATTATATACTGCATTTGAAGAAAGAGATGGGAGGAGAAAAGAGGAGCTGAAAGAAAGTGGAAGCAGAAGGACGAGCAAGGAAGAAGAAATGACTGCAGAGACAGGACATCCTTAGGAAAAGAGTGTGTGTGGGCGCAGCACAAGTCAGAACTATGAGACCACTCAAGACTGTCCTTCTGGTCCTACGTTCCAGCGACTGAAATACCTTTCTCCCTCTTCCTCCAGGACTCACCACGCTGTGGCTGTTTTTATCCCTAAAACCATTAAAACATTCTCAGAAAAGAAACTCCTGAAGTTTATCTACACTTAGATATAAATGACTAATGACAACCTGAATTATTAACAACCTCAGAGCATGCTTTTAATGGAAATGCAAACCTTCTATTAGAGAAGTGAAGTTCTCATGGAGGTGTTTTAGATCTCTGCACATGGCATCTCTCTGAGAAGGTGGCTGGCATTC
Source organism: Solenodon paradoxus (assembly GCA_004363575.1). Classification (NCBI taxonomy): domain Eukaryota; kingdom Metazoa; phylum Chordata; class Mammalia; order Eulipotyphla; family Solenodontidae; genus Solenodon; species Solenodon paradoxus. The sequence continues at coordinate 435,880 of RJWH01000886.1, forward strand.
CAGCCAGAGCTGTCACTTCCTCCTTTGACTAACACACAGCACACATAGCGGCATTAAAGCGTTTACTCTGCTGTGATTTATATATTCTCCCATCTCCCGCAGAAGACTGTGAGCTTCATGAGGGCAGACACTGTGCATAAGTCATCTTTATGTTCTCTGCACTTAGTATCAGGCCTGCCTGGTCACCCAGTCCTCTCACGTGGCTGTGAACAATCAAACACAAGGACCAGCACTTCATGGCCAGTCTTACATTTAGGGGGCAGTAGTAACAGTATAGCAGTGTTTCCAGATATTGCTAAGACATTGACCAAGAGATCCACAATCAAGGGCAAGACTGCGTAAACTTTTCATTAAATTATAAATTTGATAATGACAATACTTGTGATTTTTACTGAGTGGTGTTTCAACTTGCTTTTTTCTAACTCTGTTTATATAAGCATATTCCTAGCAACTGAAGTTCTGAGTAATACCTACTGAAGAATCCATCCATCATTAAGCAAGCATTGACTATAAATGAACAAGAGAATGAACACATGAATAAAGCAATCACCTGGATTTCCTTGTTCCTCTGAAATTCCCTACCTAGTAAAAATGGTTGGAGTTTGACTCTATAGTTCTGTAGTTTAGTTTTAAAGTATTTAAATAAAAACCAGATGCCATTAATTAAAAAAACAGATAAACCTGGTGACTAAGCAGTAGATCAGGTGACCTAATTCTTTGATAATTATAAATAAAAGAAAAAAAAGACTAATATAGTTCAAATACTGAAAACTGAAAGTCAGTTTAGCATGTCTGTGCTTTGGTGACAGACGGTAGAGAAATGAAATAAGCTCTTTATAATACTGACCCCTCACCTGACAAAAATAAATCAACATTTTAAATGGAAATTATGTTTGAAATCCAAAAGCTCATCTAACCATAACACCCCCATTTTATAATTAATAGAGGTATAATACACTAATTATAGCAAGCACACTTTCCATATGAAAAGGATGCTGATGTGTAATCGAATGACATGATGAAAAGTGAATGTATAAAAGCAAAACTAACACATGAGTCTTAAGATGTTTACATCCCATCAGGAGTAAAGAAACCACAAATAAAATCATGACTTACACTCACTGATACAAAGGAAGGTCATAACACATCTTTGCCTCAGCTCTTCATCCACGAAACAGGAATGCCTTGATAAAATAAATTATGAAGTGATGTTTAATTTAACAAGCAATTTCCTGAGGTGTTCCGCATATACATCCCTCACTAAAACTTTTCTGTGTTTCCAGGTAATATTTACTAAACAAAGAGAGCTTTAAAGAATGATCCATCATCTTCTAGATTACACTCCTTAGTCCTATTACCTACCCTCAAATCTCAGAAAGCCATTGTATTCCTTTCAAGTATATTTTCTTTAATTTGACTTACTTTGAAAATCAAGTTTAACATTCTCCTTTTGCTACAAAAAGGCATCTTGAAATTCCACAGTGTTCTTACATTAAAAGTACTTCACTTTAACGAGCTAGCTCCAGAAACACTCTAAATCAGGAGGATGGGAGAAGGAAAGGAACTCTCAGAAGCATCTGAGAATGAAGGACTGAAGGAAAAGCAAACAAACAAAACTACTTTCATTATTTATATTGCCTATGCTTAGGTGTTTAAAGAGAGCTCTTTCAATCAAAAGGACTGGGCCATGATTAAAGGCAGCAGAGTTTTCATTTTCTGATATATCTAATTAAACCGTAGAAATTGAAGAAGAATGCTATACATCATCATTTTTGCCTTCCCAGCAAGTGGCTGTCTCTATGTTTAAAAATAGCTTTAATCAGTATAACTGACCTTTGACAGGATTAATAGGCTACTGGGCATGATTTCTCACAGTAGGCTGAAAAATTGCAACTAACATGAGAGAAAATTATATAATCACTGAAGCGGAAGACAAGCAAATAATTTATACGGAGTCAACCGAGATGAAGCAGTCCGCCACGATGTCGGTGTGCCTCTCCTCAGCGGTGCCCACCAGAGACACCACATCTGTGCTGTGGAGCCAGTGAGGTGACGCCTCAGGGCAAGATGACAGCCTTGAGCTTGTCCCCTCTGGAACAATGCTGAGGTTCAACGACTCATTTGTGATGTGTCTTGTTAAAACAACCACAGACCTCCTAACAGGAGGCAGGGAGGGCTCAAACACCAACACAATTCCTGTCAAATGCTGGTATCCTGCAGGCTTATAAAAGGTGGAATCAATTCACTTCAGCAATGACTAATAACTTCGATGTCCTTGAAGAAGCGCTTTGAGAAATGCTAGAGTCACAGAACTCTACATCCAGTGACACTGATTAAATGCTCTATTTGCTATATCTTTTATTGAAGGAGGAGGCGGGGCAGCCCATTAATACTGCTTGCTCGTGCTGAGAGGAGCAACGTCGAGAAGGTTAGGGGAGGATGTCTTCTGTCTGCGAACTGCTGGCACTTTCTGATGAACGTTACTGAAATTAATCTTTCAGCCCATCACGGGTCAGCAGGCACCCACTGCCCCAGTGGCATTCGTTATTATTATCAATCACTGAAGAATCTGCCTACAAATGCACACTAACATACACAGTAATGCCGTTGGGGATGACATGCAGATCTTGTTGGTTGGGATTTGCAGCCTTGCCAATTGCTTCCATGGTAATAAAGACGAAACTCTGCCAGCACAGAGGATGAGGCACGTCCGGGAATTGAGGAAGCTGTGAGGTGAGAGTTTCTGTGGCTTGGTGAACTGGCCAGCAGGCTGAGAGAAGCGAAGGCGGGAAGAAATGCTGTGTTCTCATTTCAACCTCACCTCTGATTTTTCCAAAGACTCAGAGGAAGTCATTTACGTTTCCCATGCTCAGGTTATAGTGTAAGGGTAGATTCTGCAGAATAAACATGTCAGCCACACACTGCTTATACATAATGCTTATCCTTTTCTCAATAGAGTGGCATCTCATTACTGCTGACTAGAGGCAAAGGTGATGTTTGAATCAAAATGTTTAAATTCCGGAAACAACAAGTGCGAGTGAGGATTTGAAGAAAAGAACCCTAATACACTATTGGTGGAAGTGTAAATTGGTGCAATCTTTATGGAAAGCAGTATGGAAATGCCTCAAAAACTTAAAAATGAAAATCCTATGTGATCCAGTGATCCCAATTCTGGGTATTTAAAAAAAAAAAAAAGAACCCAGCCCCAAACCACAAAACTCTAATTTATAAGATATAGGCACCTCCATGTTTGTGTCAACATTATTTACAATGGTCAGGAGCTGGAAGCAACCTAAGTGCTCATCGACAGAGGGGAGGAGTGGATAAAGAAAGTGTGGTGTACAATCACTATCCCATACTGCACAGCTATAACAGCTATAAATAGATGAAATCTTGCCAATTTCCACAACATGGATGAAGCGAGGAAATAATGCTTAACTGGATCAGTCAGAAGGAAAGAGATAATAACCTGTGATTTCACTCATGTGATATATAGAGAACTAAATGAACAAATCAAAATAGACTTTTAGTCTCTAGATTTAAATTAGAGTTATCAGAAGGTAAGCGGAAGAGTAGGCAAATCAAATTAAAAAGAGTCACATTCATGGTGAAGGATAACATTGGACTGTGGGTGGTAAACTTCATGTATTATATACAGATGTTAATTTATTATGATGCACAGCTTACATTTATGTAATGTTATGATGCAATGTTCTTTCAATAAAATTTTTTTTACATTAGAGTGAGAAAAAATTTAAATAACTTGAGCTGCAGGGAAGTATTTCTCAAACTATATTGCACAGTACAGTAGCCTGGGGACCTCTGAAAATCTTGGTACTCAGCCCATATCCCAGAAGAACTCAATTGGAATCTCTAAGAATGTGACCCAGTTTTTAAACCTCCCTAGGTGATTCCAATGTGCAGTCATGTCGGTAAACATTTTTTTTTTTTTTAAGTAAAGTTGTAGGCAGGAATGAAGGCGAGTAGGTTAAGTAAACAGGAATAGAGAAAGAAACATTTTAATTTATTTTTATTTAGTTGTTCATCTTGGTCATTCCCTACCCAGGTCCCTGGACACAAACCACAGGTCCTTTGGATGTATGTGGACTGAGTCAGCTGAAAGTGGCAGACCTAACCACTACTCCACCAGAGCATGCTTGGAATCTATTAAAGTAGGATTCTACTAGAGTGCTTTGCTCCCTTAATCTAGTGGGTCTTGCTTGTGGGCATGCCTCAGAATCCCACAGAATCCTTGTTAAAACACAGATTGCTGGGCTCCACCCATACATTTTTGGGCTCACTAGATCTAAATGGGCATTTTTAACAAGTTCCCGGGAGACGCTGATACTGCCCTGGGGTCATAATTTGAGGATCACTTCCTCAAAAAAATGTTCTCAGCTGTATGAATGTTGTTCTGACTAGAAATGTTCTTTCATGTCAACTTCGTGTGATCTTCAGGCCATTGCCATCAGATTCCCTGGTGTGTCTGTGGGAAGTAAAGATTCTCAGGGCACACTTGAGCTGTACTAGATCTCAATCACTGTGGATGAGGCCCCTAAACTTCACTTTACTACCCTGAGCAAACTGTGCTTCAGTTCAGTAAAATTTGAGAATCACTTCTTTCCTTCCTCTTCCTATATGTATAGGAAACAGTTCTTTCCTAATAACCAAACTGACTCAGGCATGAAAAGGCCATCAGGCCCCTGAGGTGGTAAGAGTGAATTCCCTGAGGTGTGGCAGGGGTCAGGGACACAGGTGACATTTTCAGAACACATCATCTGAGAGGTTGACTCTGTCATAGAAAAAAGTCTCCAGGGTACTGAACACACACATCTCATTATCTTTATTATTGTGATAAACTCTCTGAATGTAGTAATTAAAAAAAAAAAAATCTTCCTTTGCTGTAAATTCTCTGTAGCTAATAATGTGTATGTTTGGGGGTGTGTGTGCATGTGTGTGTGTTTGCACATTTCTCTGTTTTCCTGACTGCATTCATCCCTATGTCTACATTCATCCTTGAGCTCATAAAAAAACAAACACAAACCCCCAGAGTATTAGGAAAAGAGGATTCCTTCTCCATCCTACCTTGCTGGCAATTTCAGGTTCAATTAATGAGGAATAGGAAAATGAAAAATAAAATGGCTAAATTGTTTATAATTTTACAAAACTACTCTGGTAACTTGGTTGAAAGATGTGTGTTGGAGCCTTTAAAATCTGAGATTGCATCTCAGATTTGTCACACTAACTGGTGGCCTTGGGGGACAGTGCTCAGTTTTCTAATGTGTAAAATGGAGCTGATAATAATACCTAACTTTTGGGATTACTGAAATGAAATAGAGCATATAAAGCACGTGGCAGATGCCTCCTAACATATAAGCTTTTGATGACAATACCTAGTAAGCTTTTGATAAGTTATCTTTTGTTTTTATCATTATGTTGTGGATATTCAGCAAGCAGTGAATAAAGGATAAAATGAATAAACAAATGACATATTAACAACAGAAAAAAGTAGTCCTTTTAGTTCTGTCAGACCTCAAATTCAGATTAAGTTATTGTTCAGAGCATCTGAAAGTTAAGAGTACATTCATAGAGAGTATGACTCAGTATAAAGGTCATGAATAGAAGTGTTAAGAAATTTATTTTTTATGTCTGAGTTAGGCCCAAGTTTTCTCTGAAAGTTACTTTTTTGCCAAGAAAAAGGAAAAAAAGAAGAATTTAGGGTTTTTATACAGTTACAGTTAACCAAAATAAAAGGGCAAAATACAATGTCCCAGTGTTCAATTCCTAGACCAGCTGAGGCAGGGCATGGAAGAAGGTCATCAGATTGTCAAACAGAAACAGTGAACTGGCGAATAAATGGCCAATGAACTCAAAAGGTGAGCTAGTAAATAAAAAAACTTTACTGTGTTTTCTGGATTTTCCCCCTTTTATTTTGGTAAATGTAACAAGTCACAGTCCTATCTCATGGCACCAGCAGCCTCAATATACTTAGTCAAACCCACATAAAAATTCAGGTCTCCTTGTTGGGGTTTATTATTCAGAGACATGCCAGACTTAACACCACAGATCATTTCATCTTTTTCGAGTTCTTCTCTCACACTTAAATTCAGAAAATGCTTATTTAAAGAACATTCATCCTTAATGATGATATTCTTACTGTTATTCTTATAATTTTCCAACCTGATACTCAAATGTGAAAACAGTGACACGTTGCATCATTAAATTTAACTATATTTAAATGTATATATAGGGTGTAAAATCACATGCACATTTATATAACACCCATAGATGAAGCAACTCTTATCCAAGTAAATAATCATACCATATTGTACATCACAAGTGTACATGATTATCTTTGCTACAGATCCATGGGAACTATGTGAAGGTTGAATTAAATTTGGGGTTCATTTTGGTCTAAAAAGCATTGTACATAATATTCTTTCACTCAATCCCAAGCCAGAGAAGCCCTAACAACAGGTCAATTCTAGCGTTCATCAAATTTGCTCAGAGGGTTCCACCACGAATCTGATTTTTGAAGGGGCTATTGCGTTACAAAGGCCTACTTAAGTCAGAGAATCTTTTTCCTGTTGGTTTGGAAAAAAACTAAGCTCCTGTAACTCAGCAATAAAGGTGAATTTACTAACTGGAACAAACCTAAATCCTTAGAATTTGTACCATAAACAGTCAAGTTTAGGGTCTAATATGAAGGCTAAGTGCATGGAGACAATATTGATAAAAGATAATTGATAAAATAATCTTTAACTTAGCAAAGCAGGATTTCCATATAAAAGTAACAAAAAATAAGTGACAACATGAAAGAATTGGCACATAAGGAAGAATACTGAATGGTGATCCCAAATGATGGTGGCAAGAGCTAAAACCTGGCAGGCTGATCCTTTGGAAAAGTACTGAGAGTGACACAAAAGACATTTAATTGATGGAATTCAAGATTGAGAGTGTAAATGTTGCTGGCCCAGGCTCCAGCCACAGCTGGGTAGTTAGGGCTAATGGAGTATGTCTTTAACAGAGCAGTGAGAAATCACCACGGGAATAATACATCCTAAGAGAGAAGCCTGCTGCCACATGAAGGCTTGGTCTAGAATAATGATTGTGTCAGCACAGAGGGGGCATCTGATTTTGAGCTCATTGATGTGTGTTGTCCAGCCCCCTTGGCTTGTGCCAGAGCTCTGGAGACCAGAGTAGAAAAGCACTGCTTCATTAAGGCCCCTTGGACTTTGGAAGGCCCAGAGAAGTCCACTTTAAGGTCCATGTAATAAAGTGTGGTGCAAGTAGATGGAAAGAGCGTTCTCATTTGCACTGACCATTGGTGCCCACTGGAAACCGGCAGGGAGGCGTCTGAGTGCAGATTGACAGCCACGCCTCAGGGCATCAGGAGTGAGAGGACACCGACAAAGTCACAAGAGAAGCAACTCTCCCCAACACATGGCAGCTGGGAAAACAATAATAAATGAGCTGGAGAACTGATATGCTGAGGAGACTTAAGAGAAGGAATCCCTGCAGTCTGTTAGTGGTGGGGGACACATAATGGGATTAATGAAGAGAGCCTAGAAATGACTTTTTTTTTTTAAAGGAAAGGTGCAGGCAGTAATACAGGTGAGCAGAGGTAGGCAGGGAGGAAGAGAGGGAGGAAGTACGTTATTTGTTGTATTTAGCTGTTCATCTTGGTTGTTCCCCACAAGAACCAGGACATAAACGTAGGACCTTGGGATGTCTGTGGCATGAGCCCACCCACCACCCCACCAGAGCATGCCAGAAATAACATTTTAGTAGATACTGAGGTCCTCTTTTACCATTAGGTCAGCGAGGCTTTCAGAAGCTGAGGTTGATTATATTGGGTCTGGTCTTGAACAAAGAAAGGGAACAACTCACTGTTGCTCATTATTTTTGTTTTGAGAGGAAGATGTTTTGCAGTTGTTAAGAAATATCAAAAGCAAGCAGAAGTACTGAGCTGGGTTTCTGCATTCATTTTTGCATTCAAGTTTACCACGAATGGATCGACTTAATTTCTGCATCGTCCTGATAAACTTGAATGCAGCTAGAAGATGAGAGTAGAAAACACATATCAAAGGTCATTTATTTGAGAATAAATTCAGCGAGATATTGTCAGGTAGTAGAAAAAGGACAAAATCAAATATTTAGAGTACAGTTCAGAGGCATCATTCACTCATAAACCAGTAGCTGCTATCTTGCCATCCACACACATGGAGATCAAGATCTTCAGGGTTTGAGAGTTGCTTAACTGAGGTGTTTTCTTTCTTTTTATTTTAAAAGAAAGGTACAGGCAGGAATGAAAAGAATGAAGGTGAGCAGGCAGCCAGGAAGAGAGGGCAGGAAGAAAATCTTCATTTTTGCATTATTTAGTTGTTCACATCGGTTGCTTCCCCCAAGGAATGGGGCTTGCTCCTTTGGAGGTGATTGACCTAACCACTGCTCCACCAGGGCATGCCTGAGATGTTTTCTTGTGAAAAAGTTCTGAAAACTGAAGTTCTTGAAGCAGCCATGTCCCACATTTCTAGCCACTGTAAAAGGCATTTGAGAAACAAAACAAGCCCAGAATGAAAGTGACATGACTGAGTTAAAGCTAATGTGTTGAATAATTACTTAATGAAGATTAATAAAGCACCTCACTTGGGTGAACCAAAGTGGAGACAAAACCAAAAGGGATGGAGTGTAACAGAAATATTCTTTCACTCATAGAAAACATTTTAACTGCACAGGTATAAGAAAGTGGGGAGTTGTAGCCCTAACCTTGGAGCTTTTGATGTAGGAAAAGCCATAGAGGTTTCATTTTACCATGAGCTGAAAATGAGTCACCAATAAGCTCTGAAAGCTAAAAGGGAATGAAATCTTAAGCTGATTTAATGGGTCTATCTTGCCAGTCGAGTGGGGCTGTTCTTTCTTTTCAACTGGAGATAGCCTTGTACACTGCAACCTAAATGCATTAACTGTTTGTAGTATGATTTAGAAACTCTAGGGGTCAATAGGTTTGTGAAGATTGATTTGGAATCACCATAGCCACAAATAATATTTTTCAGTAGGAGGAAAATAAAAGTGTTCAAAGTTCCAAACTGTCTATTTACAAATATACTTTGGAACAAAACTCATTCACAAAGGTGAGGGGAAGAGAGAAACAAGAGAGAAGGAGTACTTGGGACTTTGTCTCTGACAGCACCACCCCTCCTCCTATGAGCCTCTCCTTTCACAGGCGGAGCTTGCGCTAAGATGATATGAAAAGATGGCAGTAAATTAACATATTGATTTCCCATCACTCTGAAGGCTGTAAGTTGCACACACTTGGTCATGTTTCAAATGATGGAATGTGAAATTAAAATAAAGGATGCATCTGTGCTCAGCCCCTAATTGCTAGTCTAGTGGATGTTTAAGAAACCCAGAGAGGGAAGAGAAGAAAAAGCAAGGTGAGTGCATCAGAGAGCCTGAAAAACACTAGCTGTGACAAAAAGAAGGGTGGGCCATTTCAGAATTTCATTTAAGAATTTCTATCACAGTTCCAAGTTCCAAATGCCTATTAAATAAATATCCATACTTTAAAATACAAGCAAGAGTATCACCAATTGCTATCTTTGTCAACACAGATAGAAATGTTAGCAGCATTCCTCTAACATTTCTGGTGTCTGAAAACATAGTTAGAAATTAATATGAGGGTTTATTTCTTAAAGCCATCACATTTATCATCTATCAGTCTTTAGACCTAACCCTGTTCCTTCATTCTCAGGTTAGCTTTAATGTTTCAATTAGTCCTAGGAGGTAAAAAACTATATCACTAAATTAAAGTGGTCTCTTTCTGTAGCCAACTGGCTAAATATCAGCTCTCCTAGAGAAGTTCTCCATGTAATAAATACTGAGTAGACATTTAAAGTGTATGTACTTAATGATTATTTTTTATAATTGTATATACTTCTCTATTGGTATACAATGAAATACAGGAAAAACAGGTGCGTTAGTTTTTTTCCAATTCTATTCTATGGGAAACTGATATCCTGTGAGGTTTTAATAGGTGTTACCAGGAAAAAAAATTGTTTTCTGGTCAAATCAATTTGAGAAGCAGTGGGATAAAATTTCTTTCCTGCAGGGCTTCTCAGAACCCTTAATATGCTTCCGTGCACGGAGGAAGGAGAATCAGTGTAACATTTCCAAATGGAACATTTGTTATTCTCTCAGGCCCCAAGTGCCCAGCAAATGCGGCTCATCTTCCTAACCCGGAACACACTCCTTGGTCTCAATCCATTTTCAAATCACATTTTCAAAATTCTCAAAGCTAAGTGACCGTGCAGCCACTCTTCTAACCACCTCAGCAGCCAGATGCCTAAGGCCACCACCCAGAAGCTGCTGCTGGGTTTCAGGATGACAAACCAGATTTGTAAGCAGACAGAGCTACAAGAATCTGGTTTAACTCTATTTACTGTCTCCTACATAGGTATCCAATTCAGTGCTACTCAGGTTTTTGTGTATTTCAAGAAATGCTTACTTGAGGGATTAGAAGCAAGATAACAAATTGACTCTTTCCATCCTGAACACACAGACAGAACACACAGTTTCTCTTGGCTAACAGTCAAAAACATGCAATGAGGTCAATCAAAGAGTTTCACTAACAGTTATTGCTGTCATTTTAATTATTAAATTGATTGCACAAGAACAGGAATATATAGCATAATTCAAATAGAACTGAGTTATTTACTTGTTAACCAAAGAAGACACAATAATGCTTTGTATGTGTTAAGCAAAATTTTAGTCATTAGAGGCAGGTATAAAAAATCAGAAGTTAGCTCCGCTCTTGAGAAGCTGATAATAAAGAGCAGAATACAAGGACACAATTAAAATACGAAGAAATCTATGCTACCATGGACGTAAAGGACAAAGCAGTGTGCGGCCCAGTGGGGAGAAGAGCGGAATACAGCTACATTAGCATGTGATTTAGTAGAGGGTAGGTCACTCAAAAACTTTGCCCCTAAGAGAACACTTGGACTTAGAAGTGGCAAAAATACAATCACTGATTACTGCTACAATGGTAAGCGGAAAACTAGCACTCACACACTGTGGGCGGGAGTGGACACTGGTCCAGCCTCCTCAGAGGGTTATCTGCCCTATGTAGGAAAATTCAAAATAAACTTGCCTTCATCTGACTATTTCATTCTAAACATTTACTCTACATGGCAATTCACACACATGAGCAAAAAGAAGACAGAGATTCCAAGACAAGACAGATACAGGGTCATTGTGTAGCTAGAAAGGGGCTGAAATAGTCAGTGTCCCTCTCAAAATGAGACTGGTAAACAAATGATGGTCCATCCATACACTGGAATGCTCCATGGCTGCTAATGAGTGTGACCTCCTTGTGCTCAGAGCAAGAGTCCCAGACTTACAGAAACCTTCAGAATGGACAACATCCACCACCTCTCTGCTCTGACCACTGGTGCCCCGACTCCCCTCTTTCACATTAGTCCAGCCCCAGGGGTCCTCTCACTGCTCCTCAGACTTGCCAGACTCTCTTTTAACCTGAACCTTAGCATTTACCTCCCCTGGCCTGGAACACCACCTCCAACCCCATTACCCATGGAAGTAACTTCCTCTCCTCCTTCATGCAAACAAATCTCACCTTCTTAATGAAGTCTACCTTGAAAACCCTATTTGAAATGGAAACACCCATTCCCCCAGGATTTTTCCATTTCTTTTTTTTTTCATTCATAGTACTTACTACCTTCTGACAAACTACATAGTTTATTTAACTTTACTGTCTATTGCCCCCCTCCAAAATGTAAACTCTAAAGGCAGGAGTGTTATGAATTTTGTGGACCTATGTAGCCTAAGTACGCAGGAAAATGTATGGCACATAGTGGGTTGTCAATACATTTTTGTAATTGAACACAAACACACACTCACACACAGACACACCTGAACAAGCACACTATTAAGGAATGACCTCCAAGATAGAGTAGTAAATGGAAAAAAAAACTACAAGTGTGTGTAATGTGCCTCTATATAGAACAACATTTATAGAGAATTCTAGTATTTGTAAAGAATTTATAGAACAACTGAAAAGTACATAAGGAATTATGTTTGCCTTTAAAGAGAAAGATAGAGGAACTGAGGATTAGGAGTTTAGGGAATCTAACTACTACCCTCTCTCTTCCTCCCTCCTCTCTCCATACAGTACAATAAGGCAGCAGTCACTCACAGCTAATGATCCTTTCTAATGTGGCCAGTACACATAGAAACATACCGCAAAATACACACCAAATTTTGGACAGTGGTACACAAATAGCAATGCAAACTAGCTCATTAAAAAAATTTTATTAGGTGCACCCCGGTGGCCTAGCAGTTTTTAGTCCACTGAGCGTAGTCCACATGCATCCCAAGATCCTGGGTTCAAGACTTAGAGCTGGGAGGAATAACCTAGATGGACAATTAAATAAAAGAAATGCAGTGCTTCTTCCTCCTCTCTCTTCCTGCCCGCCTGCCTACTCACCTTCATTCCTGCCTTTCCTTAAAAAAAAATGTTTTGTTTTGTTTTTTTATTAAATCCCAACAAAATTCACAGAATACAAGACAGTGGCTACCAGGGGGTGGGAAGGGAAAGGGAAGAGAAGAAGGAACAAGATGGACACTAGAACTCTGGTGGTGGGTGTGATGTGAAATGTATATAGATCGAGGTGCAATTTCAATATCCTAAAATGCACAGAGTAATGTAAACCAAAGAAATTATGAAATTATTCAACCAATATTTTTATTGATTTCATGTTGAAATAATACTAATTTGGAAATACTAGCTGAAATATATCACTAAAGTAAATTTCACCTGTTTGCTGACTTTTTTAAATGATTTACTATAAAATATAAAATCATACATGGGATTTGTATTTGTGGCTCATATTATATTTCTGCTTGATAGTGATGCTCTGTCTCCAAAAATAAATTATATAGCTAGGTAGATATGTGTATACAAGTACACACACACACACAAATGGTAAAGAGACTGAGTTAGACCTGGAATAAAAACCATCTTCACTTTTACTTAACTTTTCTGAACCTCGCTTTCATTTGCCAATGAAATAGGGATATGATCACTACCTTGTAGGATTAGAGGGGAAATTAAATGCATCTAAGGTGGTTGATATACAAAATGGTACACTGCTAGAATTGTTTCCAGAGGAAATAGTTCCTAAGGCTGGTATGAAATCCTGAGCCCTATTGCCAAACGAAAAGGAAATCATTTTTATCATGTTGTAAGGATTGTATTTCCTATGGGAAATGCAAAGAAGACATTCAATAAGGTAGGAATCTTAGAAGAAAAACATGAGCAGGAGATAAATGAAGGAACGAAGGGCTGAATTGTCAGTACAGTGTTGGGGTCATATTTCTATAAATAAATTGTTTCACAGTATTCAACAGGTGTCAAATTGCTCAGCAAGTGAAAACTTTAGTAGAGATAGGAAAGGGAATCGATGAAAATAAGGGGATCAATTGAAAGCTGTGGAGTGTGTGCCAATACCATATTAGACAGGAGCGAGGGTCCACCCTCGAGGAGTGCATTGGGTGTGAGGTCCAGAGAAGAGCACACATTAGCTGACCATATCCCTTTGGAAGCACATCTCCCAAAACAAAGGAATTCATAGAGGAGGAGGAGAGAAAAACTAGAACACCTCCTCATTAAAGAGGAAGAGCTAGACTTGGAAGAAAAAGCTGTGCTAACCATGCACATTCAAGGTGAACAAGAGATAACAGATTTCAGCTGCCAGGAACAGTTTGTCTCTCCTACTCCATCAGCAAGGCAAGTATTTAAATTAAAATGGACTTCACTATTTCCCAAACCATAGGGCATCAAAGGGGACTAATTAGAAACTCTTGAAAATCAAAAAGCTTGTGTAATGTACTGTGTAGCATTTATTTTAGTGAACTTATTTTAATGACTTTAGAAATTATTTTAGTTCTGTATTCAAAGAAACATTAAGAAATCACTTATGTTTTTCAGCTACACTGCATTTTGTAAGGCAAATGTTGTTATAATATTCGTGAATTTGTGGAAGGAGAAGGATTCCTGGGCAGTTGTCAGGAATGTCACATATCTACTGTATCAAAGACTACAGAGATTTTTTTTTTATTTATTTTTTATTTTTTCCAGAAACTGAGGCACACAAGACAAAGCAGCAGTTAAGAGTCATCATAATAGTTACATGACCAGGGGATGTGGATTAGTCATTCACTTTCTGCCTCTTCCTCCCTTCTTTTCTTTCATTCAACCCACTAATAGTATTGAACACTTACTATGTGTAGAGCATGTCAAGAGTGACCGACTTTTAAGGACAGATAATAACAAGGTTGTACACTCTGATCTTGCCCTCTGACAATGTTCCCTCTTGAAACACTTCTTCTTGGAATCCACTGCATACTGTGTGGAAGCCCAAACGAGCCCACAGATAGGTATTCCAGTCCAAAGCTGAACTAAAGTCCCTGCCATCAACAAGATGAGGTCCCAGGAAACATGGTGCAAACAGTCTATCTCTGCTTTCTGTATCTGAATCCTTTACCCGTTGAATCCCAAAGCATAGTGATATGGGTATTTTCACCACTGAGTTCTAGGATGATTTGATATCCATCACTAGTAACAGAGTAACACAGTTTTAATGAAAACTTTTAATCTCATGGCAAAAATTCTAAAGCCATTTATATGAAGAATCTCTATTTTTGGTAATTATAAAATAAACTCAATGCCAATGGAAAGGTTCCTCTTTTCAAAGGAGTAGCTTAATGGATTGGTGCAACATAATCAAATTTTCTTTGCTTTGCATGGCATCTCTTGTTAGCAAATGCTTCAAAACCCATGCCAGGGAGGGTTTATTTCTCCTAAGAGAAGCAGCCAAACTCAATATGTTGTTTTGTTTTGTTTAAATATATTTGAAAGGTGTGCCCTGGTGGCTTAAAGGTTAAGTCAGTGGGACGCAGTCCACATACATCCCAAGGACCCGGATTTGTGACCCAGGACCAGGGGGAACAACCAAGATGTACAATTAAATAAAATAAATAAAATACATGCTTCTTTCTCCTCTCTTTTCCTGCTTGCCTACCTACTCTGTTCATTCCTGCCTATACCTTTCCTTTAAAAAGTATATATATATACATGTAACACACATATACACGTGTATATAACCATATCCACATATATATTTGCAAATGGAAGAAATAGAATAAAGTAGGTGATCACAATGACTTTGAGATATAATTCACATACCATAACATTTCCGCATATAAAATGTACATATATATACATAGTTTTGCATCTATATATACACACACATAGAGGAAAGAAGGTAGAGCGGAGTGGAAACAGGCAGGCAGCAGCAGGAAAAAAGAGTGTTTCATTTTAGTGGTTCTTTCTGGTCATGGACTGAGAACCTGGGTCCTTGGGCTGTATGTGGACTACACCCAGGCATAGGTTTAACACCTGAACCACAAGGGTGTGCCAATATATATGTTTTTAATTATTGTCACAAGGTCTGCATCCATCACTACAATCTAATTTTAAAATACTGTTATTCCTCCTAACCTAGGAAATTTGACATTGAAAGAGCACTAGTAATAAATATTCAAAGATAGCAAGTAGAAATGTGGTATATCCAGGGTTGGTCTCTACAGGACAAAAGAGAGTGTCTGTGTGTGTGTGTGTGTGTGTGTGTGTATTCTCCTAAAGCAGAGAATATAGATATTGGGAAGAAACCTGCATAAGCTAATTCAAAACAGCTTGCCTTAAGAAATGTACATTGACAATAGATAATCAGAAATGGAATCCTTATTCCCTGCTGAGATGGGGGTGGAGTATGTATAACTGTGAGACGTTTCTGGCACTATCTTTTAAAGCTGAATTACTGTGGCCCAAGAATTCCTCTCTAAGGTATACACGCAATAGAAATGATTGCTGCTGTAAGATTCAATGTACACAAATTCAAAAACATACGAAGTAATCTAATTGTACAGGTCAGGATAGTGGTTAAACATGGATGGAGCTGGTGACTTGAAAGAGGTTCGGGGGAGATTCTGAGGTTCTAGCAGTGTTCTATCTCTCAATCTGTGTGTTAGTTACATGGGTGTGCTCAATAAATAAGATTCAGCAAGTTTTATGTTTATAATTTGTGTATTTTTATATGTGAATGAAAGACTTCAATAAAAAACTTACTGAAAAGTAGATAGGTTATATTTGATAAAGGAATATTGAGAATTTGAATTGTCACAGGATTTCCAAACCCATTAACAGAAACCTATCTTCAAGTGAGCAATTAAGAGCAGTTAGTGTTCACACAGTAACAAGGTGTTAATTTTCTCCTTAACACCTTTCCCTTCAACTAGAGGCAATTAAATTCCTAGGGAAGGGGTGGAGCACAAAAGGACTTTCCCCTTACATAAAGAAATGTTTAAGTCAAGACTGAAATAATTAACCACCACTTAAGAATGGTGGAGACTTTTTGTTTGAGCTTGAGTTTTTAAATGCTTCTGCTAAGCCATATAGTATTTTAGAGTTGGAACTAATATTCAAATCATTCAATCAATTTAATTCACCGTTCAGTTAAGGAAGTTAAGTTCCAGGAAATGGATAGAATTTGTGCAAAATTATACAACTTGTTAGTGTTAAAGCTGGATCCTGAACTCAGGGTTCTTGACTTACAAACCATTTTTCATATTAGCGATGATAGTTATTCTTTTGACATTAGGCAGCAAACTGTGGTAAGAGCCTCCCTATTTGCTCTATTTAATCTTCACAATAGACAACAGATGTAACAGCTATCTCCATCTTAACAGGGAAGGAGAAAATGAAGATGCTTAGAAAAGCACATGTAATTGAACAAGGTTAAAAAATCAATTATGTAAGGAGTCAGGATTCCAGTTAGTTCTCAGCCTAGTGTCTGAGATTTAACCAAGGAGCAGAATAACTTTTTGAATTAATAGTACATCACCACGTATCTAAGATAAAGGGTAAATGAACAGATGTGTTGTTTTGGTATCTATTATGTTATGGGAAAAAAGTAATTTATTTCCATGTTCAATCTAATTCTTCTCATTTCATATCTGAGGAAAACATATCTAGTAAATCAGAGCTATCTTCAGTAAGTATTAGCATTTTCCTCCTGGCAGCCATCTCTACAGGAAGTATCTGTGTTTAGCATTTTAAGAGTTATTCAACACCCAGGCAGATGACCTTGAAACACTATCCTTTAAATGACACATCTTTATTTCCTTAGCAACACTCTTTACAACATATACTAGGCGATGTTGAAGATTCACAGCCAACATGGCAATTTTACAGTTTTCTTTTAAGTAGCCACGGATATTTAAGATAAGCTCCTCCAAGAAGAGCCCAATAACCATTCAAAGTCTAAGGTACTGAAAAACACTATTTTGAGTTTAATACAAATATTTTTGAAAGTATACACAGATAGGACATTTTGATTTGGCAAAAGAAAGCTTGCTTTAGCATTTGATTTTCCTCACGTTCTTTCTAAAACTCTAATCTATGGTTCAACAAAGACATGTAAGAAGTACAGACTCCTTCATTATGTATTTTAAAGTGCATTTCTCTCCAAAAAATTAATTCCTTTCATATAATTGTAATCATAATAATAATTGTCTCTTGCTGTGAAATCACAATCCTTTTCAAAACGAACCTTTACCACTTATTATATTGGAGGGTACCAACTGCTTCACATGCATCCTCTCATTTCTTATTCTCACACTATCCCTAATAAGATACTACTCTTACTCCCGTTTTAGAGACGTGAACACTGAAAATCAGGTTAAGACATAGTTGGAAGGGGCTGATTTGACTTTCAAAGGCGGGTTCATTTTACTCTAATAACCAGGTCCACAATAACTATACTTCCAGTCAGCTTCCACCAATTCACTGGAGTTAACACGTAATATACAAGCCACTGCCATCCTGGTTCTCTATGCGTATACTTCTATAGCATCACACCAAAAATGTGCTATTGTTTTCTGGGGGCAGTGAAACCTTTCCTCAAAGCTGCTTATTGTTCTCAGACTTGGTCTTAAAGGTTGAATAAATCAAACTTTGGGATTATACATGGTAGAACCCGTGGACCTCCAACAGATTTTGTCCTATTTTTCTTTCGTTTCCTCTTGGTTAAGGTAAACAGCTTCTGTTCTTTCAGTCAGTCTGCAAGCATGTTTCATATGCCTAGCCACTCTTCTCTGGTAGTGCTTTAATTTTCCCAGATCTCTATGAAGCAAACAGAATCTTTCTAGTGAGGTCTGAGTACAGTAGGGCTGCCCCTACCTTCCATGTTTTGGCTCTCTTTTCTTATCTATTTGAAGACTAATTTTTAAACCAATTTCAAAATTCTATTGATTCATGCTATCATTTAAGTCAGCAACAGGTAAAATTCCAAGGAAAAACTAGAAGCTGGATGTAGGAAAAGGAAAGTAGAAGAAAGTGAAGAACTAGTGAAAAGAAGACGATTGAGAAGATGGAACTATTTCTGACAAGAGAGGTAAGTTCTCACCCTCAAGATGTCCTTATGTCTAAACACTATATACTCAGAAGTAAAATTTAGTAAGTTGGATACAGTCTAGAACTCTCCTACTTTACTGGAAATCTCATCAGCTGAAGACTTAGAGGGGTTAATAAACAAAAAAAAATTTTTTAAAGCAAAACAAAGCTAAAAATCTCATCTATAATAATGTGGCCTATCAGACAAACATACACCTTGAAAAAGAAAGTAGTTTGATTTAACAAATGACAGTGTTTTGGTATTGAGATGCTAATGTATGGACTAAGATAAGGGTTGGGAAGAAAGTGATAGAGACTGGGAATTTGGGGATGGCCTCCATTCTGGAGGCTGGAGATGATGACCACATTTTGCAAAATAAAACCCAGTACTCTTGAATGAATAAAGGGCAGAAGATTTTGGACTGGCACAGCAGCCGAACATCTGAGATAATGGGGAACCATAAGGATTTTGTTGGCGGGCAGGCCTGGAGGCATTATCACGTGAGCCCTGTGGACTATGAACAGATTCAGGTGCAAGTTCACAGTCACGGGCATTCAACTTAGGACCAGTTAAGCTGCTACTTTTTCTTCCTAGAACCTAAACACAGATGTCATTTATCTCTTATCATACATGGACTATGTGGTTTTTCTCAGCATCTTCAGATCAGACATCATGTCTAGTGACGGGCACTCAAAGACGAATGTTGCCAGAACTAGTGAAGAGAATCGTAGCTGGATGACTCTCTGGGACAGACTGACTCCCAGGGGTACTCACTCATGGGACTAGAAAAAGGAGTCATCAGTTATGCTTACCTCAGTAGGGTCTTATTTACATGAACTGTAAGGTGGAAACTATACCAAGGTTTGGCAAATGAGCTTTAGTTTTGCTATTGACATCATATACTTTAACCACAATGGCAGTGCTATGACTCTATGATTCTATTTTTTCTCTGTCAAAGAGTCACAACTGATCCCTCAAGGTCTCATCTTTCATGTACCTGAAGGTGTGGTGGGGGACGGGGGGTGTTCCCCAAACAGCACAACAACAAGCTGCTGGAAAGCTATGACTACAGCTCATTAAGTTAAATTTTACAACCAGTGATCCTGAATACCTTGTATTTGACCCCCGACAGACCCCAGCTGAACCTAATTACATGCACACACGTGCACACACAAAACCTCCTCTATGGATTTTTTTTAAGTCAGCATATTAATAAAGCTTTGTGTCTGTGCTAAAACTTCAGGTAGCTGAACTAGATGTGTTCTCCCTTAACATCGAAAGCTTACACAAAATGGTTTAGGAAATGTTTTACTTCCAGAAGTCACATTTGCCCTGCACAATTATAAATAACCTTTTGTTTTTTTTTTTTAAATAATTGTTTAGCCTGCACTCTTTTGCTCAGGAAGATAATTCTCATTCCTGGAATACATCATCCTGTACATGTTTGGTGCCACTGAAACACAGAAAACTGCTTGAAGCAGGGCAGGTAGGGGCATGTGGAGAACAGAAGGCAAAGGACCATAGTGGTTTGCCTGGCCATTGTCAATATCCCTTATTGAGGTAACAGTAACTCAATTTTTCTTTTCCCTGCTGTCATCTCACATGCTATAGATTTCTGCTCCTATCACCTTCCACCAGGTTAGTAGATGACCCAGAACTGGTCAGCTGGAAAAGTCCATTCCCCACGCTACGCCCCACCATACAGATAAGTGTGAAATAAAATACAGATCAATCTGTACAGAACTATTTAGAAAGCAGAGTTGAGTGCTGGGAGAACAGAACAGAAGCCTGCAAGATGGACAAGATGTAAATTCAAAACAACAGAGAGTTTTTTGTTAAACAAGTAAATTACCATTTTTTATTTATTTATTTATTTCTGAAGCCTGTTTGAATTGTCTTTTGTAACATTTTTCTTAAATAGCCTGGACAAAGTGTAGGTCAGTCTGTTGGAACATTACTTGTTCTGCTTTCTTGTATCGGAGAACAGCATTTAAGTCTAATACGGTACACAGTTCTAAAATGATCCCAATAATTCTGGCCTCTCAGTATTTAAAGTCTGGAGCAATCCCATCCTGTTGAGTGCGAGCTGATGCAGTACTGACTCCAGTGAAGGGAAGTGATGGGTTGTCAATTCCAAGATTAAGCTTGAAAAGACTGGCTTTTGTCTGGCATGTCCCTTCTCACTCTCTCTTGGCTCACTTGCTGGCGGGAAACCAGTCACAAGGTTTAAGCTCCCTACTGGAGAGGGATCTCTTGGAAAATATCCAATAACCAGCAAGGATCTAACACTACAGTTACATGAGTTAGTCTGGAAGTACTGCCCACTCCTGTCTTGAGAGGCCTGCAGCCCTGCCCATACTCTGACTGCAGCCTTAGGAGTCACAGTGAGTCCAAGGACCCGAGTGAGCGGCATCAACGTTTCTAACTCACAGGAACTATGACATAAGTAAATGTTCACTGTTTTAAGTTGCTATATTTTGGAGTAATTTGTCATACTGCAACAAATAACCAATAAAGTGGGATTGATCCCCTCAAAGTGATTAGTAATAAAATACTCATCCTTTGCCCCTTTGCTGTGTTTTCCATGACAATTGGTAATTTAGAAAAAAAAAGAAAATTTCTTTATTAACTAGATTTTAAACATGCAATTTCAATATTTTCAAGTGTACAGTGTAATTCTCTTAGATTGATATCATATTTGAGCAGATTTTCTTTGAAAGAGACAAACTGACATGAAATTCCATTCAAGTCTAGGTCAATCTAGTCTATAAATACACTTTGAATACCTGTTCTGTTCCATGCACAGGAGATAAATAGCACAGGGTAGCCTGTTTCAAAGAGCTAAAAGAAAACCAAACAAACAAAAAAAGCAATAACCCGTAGCCTTTGAAACAGAAGAATCAAAAAGAGTACCACTACTTACAAACTGAATGACATTGGGCAGGCTATTTACTTTTTAGTAATACTTTTTCTCATCTATAAAATGAGTACTTACAACAATAATAGCAGACTCATTATCTAGAAGACTGCTGAAGGAACCCCAAAGGAAATTGTATATAAAAACCGTAAAATTCTAAAATAAAATAAAACTATAATTATTTCACTGCTTATTACCAAGGCTCTAATATACAAGCTTTCTGAGAAATAGATAATAATGGTTCATAATTAATTAGCTGCTTACTAAGACATGGCATTTCTTTTCTGTGCAATTATTTAAATACGTTCTTACATTCGAAATTTACACTCGAAAGGGGTTGGGTCTTGATTATTTTTTCAAAACCATCCAATCTAAATTACATCTCCTCTAAATTTAAACTTCTCATTTTTCATGTTAATCCATTCTCTATGAGACTATAGTTATATAATTTTTTAGTGGGAATTATAAAGAACAAAAAATTCTAGTCATCTGGGTCACAATAACTTTTATAAGTCAAAAGAGTATGTCATATAAAAAAATTTTCCTTGATGTTCAATTTAAACAATGTTTAGAGCTGCCATTTAGATTTAATTATATGTTCTCATTACTTCTATTGCCTTATTCCTCTAAGCTTCTTTGTAATTTTTGATTTATTAGATCAACATTTTGAGGACATTGAAAAACATTTTATTTTTCATATTTTCAATATGTCACTGAACTTCATTATTTTAGTCCAAATAGCAGGTCCGTTAATAAAAATGCATAGACAAGAATAATTGATTCTATCTTAGGGAAAAGATACCAACAATAAACTGCTTTCAACTAAGCAATCAATGGTTATTGAATTCTAGACTCCAGGCTAATATTTCCAGATACACAGGTCCCTGAGACTCCAGTTGACCACTTTGCTATTAATGAACAAGGTCAAAATCATGAATTGAAATACTATGACACTAATAGAATACTTTACCTCAGAAAAATTTTAGCTTCAAGGCATCATAAACTGCCAAGTATCTTTCCAGTAGGCCTAAATATTAATATACACATCAAAGTTGAAGATAGATATGTCCCTTGGAATCTACCATACTAGTTTTCTACACTTTGGTGTAAAATAAAATTAAATTAAACATTTATTACACTCTTAACTACGGGCTAGTCTAGGAGCAGAGGGAATACAAAGATGAAGTACCAAGTAGACGAAGTAGATAAAATATAATTGAAAAACTTAGAGAATGCAGGGTGAGGAATGCTTTTGAGGTTCCTACTTGAAACAAATGTTTAGAATTCAACATTTTTAAAAGACAGCAGGAAGCTTCAGCAAACAAGTTTGGGTCAGGAGAAAAGTTATTTAAGAAAGGTTGAAATTGGAGGTGATGGACAGATGACAATATGGACATGGATCTCATTTGAGACCTCTAAACCACAAAGACGGAGGTGGCCATAACCGAGGAAGAAGTTACAAAGGGAGAAGATGAAAGAGCCTGGCCTGAACTCTAGGAAATTTGAGTGTAAACAGGAGCAGGAGAAGATGATCGGAGAAGGGGAGAAGAATGAGGAAGCAGGTGGTCAGAGGCACCAAGAAAGGAGACTCAGAGACTAAAAAGATGAGCAATTGACAAATGCTACAGAAAGATTAACTTTAAGGAAGTTAAAGGTCATTAAACTTAAAACAAGGAGGTCACTGGTGACCTTTGCTGGATCACTTTCAGTAGAGCTGTGGTATCCAGAGGACCGTGAGTTTCATCAGTGCATGTTTACTGTGGACTTACTCTCTCTCTACTTTGGGGGATGGGAAAGTACAAACTGTTAACAGGGTTTTCTGTTGTTGTTGTTGATTTTTTGTAAAAGATATTTGGGAAATCAAAAAGCAGAATCAAGAGAACCATGTCTTCACTCGAGAGTGCATGCAGGGATGGGAAGAGCATGTTGGGACTTCAGACAAGAGGTACAATTTGGGAATAATTACTCAGGGAAAGAGAAAGAATAAGTACAAAGACAGACTATGACTAGGGTTGACAGCCAGTGGAGGCTGGAACTCATGAATCTGTGATGCAGTCAACCTGGTTCTAGTAATATCAGTAACCCGAGGGCAGGAGTAAAGGCCACAGATGGTCTGATGGCACTAAAGCCAATCAGTGGCAGGAACATAATGCTGAACTCCAGGGGCGACAAGCACTTATGGGGCCTTGAGACTTAACAGGGTGCTGGAAGCCTAATGAAAACAATGAATATTCAGAAACATTCTGATAGGTGGAGAGGGCAGTTAGGAACTAAAAGGACTGGTGATTTAACATTCAAGTTTAAAGATAAGGGAGAGGTTGAAATGTGAGTTTATGAGATTTCTGAGGGAAATGATATGAAAATGGAGAATGAGAAAACCTGATATTAAAAATTACCAAATGTCTTAATTCAAACGTACTGATTAAACATTTGTAAAAACAATACATTTCGCTTTAATTTTTCTCTACATAATATTAAAGAAAAATTCAAAGGAAAGGTACAGGCAGGAATGAATGTGAGTAGGTGGGCAGGCAGGGAAGAGAGAGAAGGAAAAAGCATTTTGTTTTATTTTTATTTAGTTGTTCACACTGGAAGCTTCCCCCTGAACCTGGGACTCAAACCCAGGGAGGATACGTGGCCTGCCCTCCTTTCGCGACGATTGACCTAACTGCTGCTCTACCAGGGCACGCCATAAAATTTATACTTTGCTTGTAACATCATATAGTTTTAAGTATTATCAGGTCATTTCTGATGCATGGTGGTACATTTCAAACTAGGAGATTACTGTCAAGTTAATAAAGTTTTATAATTTCTGATTATTTGGGAAACAGCTTTAAGAAGGAAAAAATTTAAAAGGTAAAAACAGAAACCTTCTAAATGAAAAGAATAAACAGCTAACTGAGACAAGTAAGATAATTTGGCAAAGTTGACCTCAAATTAGATCATACAAATGGCATAATTTGGCCCTATAAGTTCCTTGATCACTTGTCAGAAGTGAGAATTCTATTCAATTAATATTTATACCTTACAGTAAATAATTTCACTCTGAGAAACATTTCCCATCTGCAAATTTGATATGTGAATATTTTATTTTGGGAGGAATATAATTTATTTGTGGCTTAGTATAGAGAGTATAAATAAAACTAGTTCCAATTTTCTTATTCTCATGAATTCTAGGATTTATTTGGCAAGTGAACTCTTTCTTTGACTGTTTAATATTTATACTGACCTCTTTGTTCATACAAGCGCATTGGCTTTACAGAGTTAATTCAGTTAACTTTCAATAATTAGAGTTCTGGGTATTACAGACACATTATGCGTTTACATCCAGACAGATGTCCAGATGTGTGTCAGCTTCCTGTTTTCCTTCTGTGTTGCTGAGGGACTATGAATAAATCTCAACATCTCTACCGTACATTAGAGTTGTTTGTTCACCTTGTTGATAATGTTTTTATTCTGTCCAAACATGCAGTGAATGATATAATCTGCTCCTAATCCTGTTTCAGATTAGAGGGAAAACATACACACACACACACACACACACACACAATTACACCATAATGCTAGGCAAGTTGTCCTGTTCAAAGCATAACTGACTTCAAAATAGTTTTTCTCATGATAGAAATGGTTAGTCATGGTCATTTGGTTTTGCTGCTTTTTCTCCATTTGAATATCGAAATATATCCAGGGAGTTTATCAATCTACATCAAGAGAGCTGAGATTCCTCCCCGGACAGCAGCTTTGACCAGCACCGTGCACCAGCACGGGTGCATTTGATACAGCTCTCAGCATTCAGTAAGTGCTTAATAGTGAACAACTGCTGTAATATCTAACAACTCAGATCATTGCATGACAATGGGGAAGTGAATTAAGCTCATTTGATCCCAACTTTATGGAAAATAAGGGATGTGATTAAAAAACAAGGGAAAGAAAGAAAACATTTCCATTGTAAAACTAACTTGAGGGAGGGGAGGGCGGCTCTGCACTGAGGGGGCCAGTAGCCAGAGGATTAGAAAATGCCAATGTAAATAAACTTCTAGAAAAGAGGAGGCTATCCTAGTCATTTTCTGTGGACTGGTGTGGTTGAGGGGCCCTTGTCCAGCCTCCCTATCCAGTCACAAAATGGGTGTGCAGAACAAAGGGGTAAGGCCATCTTCACATTCATGACAGACCCCCCCCCCAGTGGCTTGGGGCAGGGGACAGGGATTGCATGTTAAACAAAAGTGGTACATGAAAGACATACATATAGGTAATCAAAAAACAATGGATTTGATGAGGCATCATTCAGATGCATAGGTGCTCCAGATCTAACCCTTGGGATTGGGGTGCAATGGGGAGCTTCCCAGAGAGGCAGTCTATGAAGTAAAGGGAAGGGTTTAGGGGAAAATAAGATTAAAAACACATCAAGTTCAGAGACATAAATACTTATGTCAGATCTATTCTTAGCTGACTCAGTAATCCTGAGTTATTTTCTCTCCTTAAGCCTTAAAAAACAATTACTGAGCAAATTACTATGTTTTTCAGAATAATTATCATATGTAAAAACAGAGAGCTGGATTAGAAGATCCCAATAGTTTTTCTTAGCTCTAAGTTTCTTTTATGCCCGATCGTCTTTCAAATGATCCTAAACACACCATTACACAAAAGCTTAGGGATTTCCAAGAATGAAAGAGGTATTTGTCCCTGTAAATCAGGAAAACTCGGTAGACAACACCAGCCATAAACAACAGTTCTCAAGTGATGGGAATTCCTCAATTCTTTTTCAGTAATGGAAGGCCATTGCAAATCCATAAAGAGAAAATTCGTAGCCAACCGCTGACACCTGTACTTCTCACTCTAAATTTTGACAGCTGCTGCCTGAAGAGTGATCATGATTCTAGGTATGGTGAAATGTGCTGAACAAATTATTTCCCAAGTCTAAGTCCATATTCATGTCTTCAGAATATGTACAGAAATTAATTTTTCCATAAGCGGCTCACAGTTCACAAAAACAAGGGCTAATGGTGTAACAGGTGCAACGGTTTGTAAACCTCTCCACAGCAGCTCTGTGTTAACCTATAGCCAATTCTTGGAACCAGCAAGATGCCACTGTTGGCTTCACATTCTACATTGGTTTCACTTGACATGTGCCTACTTTTATTTGCAAAGGGGGCTTCACAAATCAAATGTTATTTTCCACACCTGTACTGTCATGAATCGCATACCACCAGCAGCATCAGAGCCAATAGGAAACCTAAAACCAGCTCAGCAGTAATCAGAAGCACCTGCTTCACAAAATGCTCATCGCTATATCAATGTGAGGCGTAATTTTTAAAAGTTTATTGGTTAGACACATCTGAAAATCAATTTGGGGGATCATCAGAAAACAAAAAGATTTTCTCCAATCCTGAAATGCTTTTCTAAATACAAATGTTTTTTTCTAAATACAAAAGATGAATCCTCATGTTAAGTCATATTTGACAAACAATAACTAATTTAGAAAATAATTTCATATTCCAACAAGCATTCTAAAGTTCCCTGCTTATCTATTGGTAGTAAAATAATAAGAAACATACAGGATCCAATTTTCCAGAAAGCACAGAGAATGGTGAAGCTGTGGACTGTAACCAGAAAGACCCTGTGTGACTTTACTCTCTCAATGGAAAATATTTTTTGACATATAATCTCTCCTATAAAATGTATAAACCATTAAGAATCACTATAATGTGATTTTCAAAGATTACAGAGAAGTATAATATAGTTTTTTCGTACAGAAAGTAAATAAGAAACATTAAAACAATCATACACTTTTCAATTTTCTGATAATATGACAAGAGCATTTATAGCTTAAGAGCTCTGCTATGCTGACATTTAGAATACAAGTACAGGTGCGCCCTGGTGCAATAGTGCTAGGTCAATCACCTCCAAAGACGCGCAGGCCACTAGCCCTGGGGTTTGAGTCCCAGGTGTGGTGGGTGGGGAGGAACAACCAGTGTGAAGGACTAAATAAAAATAAAATAAAAGTGCTTTTTCCTCCTGTCTCTTCCTATCTGCATGCCTAGTTGCCTTCATTCTGTACCTTTCCTTAAAATAAAAAATAAAAAAATAAACAAGTATAAAAATGACACATGACACATGACACACTTAAATAAATCTCAAAGTAGATCAGACCATTTTCTCATTTCCCCAAAACACTATCATCATTATAAACAACCTCTAACTTGGCAGAAGTCTTCTAAGAGAAGATTCCTAAAAATGAATGGCGCCTGCAACCTATATTTTTCAGTAATATAAAGATTTTCTCTCATAAGTATGCCTCGTTTGGTCACAGCCACATTTGACCTGTTAGTGAGATAGTGTAAAGGCCTTTATTTTAAGTCTACATTTTCTTAAGAAAAAATACATTTGGAATTCCAAACAACTGGTTTTACAAATAAACATTCAGCAAATAGCCCATTGAAGATGTCAATGTAAACATCACTAAAATTATTAACTAAAATAAATTAACGCATTTACCTTTTTCTTTTTTAAAGGAAAGCTGCAGGCAGGAATGAAGGTAAATAAGCAGGCAGGCAGGCAGGCAGGAAGAGAGAGGAGGAAGAAACATCTTTATTTTATTTTTTATTTAGTTGCTCACACAGTTGTTTCTCCCTGGACCAAAGATTTGAACCCAGGGGAATGTGGCTTATTCCTTAGGTGGTGACTGATGTAACTACTGCTCCACCAGGGCGAACCAATAAATATATTTCTAACTGTGGAGGGCTTTATGTCCTAGCCTCCTACCCAGGTCTCACAGAGCGGTCCTACCTCTGCAGTCACGGTTAGCGCAGGCACACAGTTCTCAAAGAAGGATCAATTTAGCTAAAACACTAACCCTCTCACCATCTAAGACACTCAATTCAATTTTCTCCAGTTTTAAATGGTTACTCAGAGTGGTTTAAAATCTTTATTCTGCTCATTGTATCTTAATATGTTAGGGGTTTTCTATTGCATTAATTAAAATATAAGCAACCATATCCTGTTTCCCTGTTTGCTGATTTCAGAAGAATAAAGACCTGCTCTGTCTTCTGTAACATTTTCGGCACTTAGAATGATGCCTGACATGTCATGGGTATCATCAATTATTTGTTCAACGAATAAAAATGGTGAGATGCTTACCGTAATTGAATATTTCTATTCTTTACAGAGTAGAGAAGTTAAGAAGAAAATCTGAGTGCTACGCTATATCTTAATTTAATGATTAATTACGTAAAATATATTGAGTTATAATCTCATAATATTTTGATGTCAGTTCAGTTTCTAGAACAGAGAACTTTGAAGACTTCTATCAAAAGAAACTCAAGTCAGTTTTTACACATCTGCAAAATCTCACTGCTGAAATTTACTTAAAATCCAGATTCAACAAACTCAGTTCTCCGGTTCAATATTTCAGAAAAAGTGTTTTGGCTCTAAGTTTATATAACAGTTAATGAGATATCAGGGTGAATTCTAATACTTCACATAAAAAAAGGCATATAGTTCACTGTGTTATGTATTCAAAGATATCACTGGAAGTGTTTCCCTCTCTGTCATGGTAAATCATTCTCTAGTCCACATTTTATTTGACTTGATTTATTTTTTGGTACTTAATAAGCACCCATGACTTGGCTAATACAAAGGATATTCCATTGTAGAAAAGCATACTCAATTGTGAACTGCTATAAAAAAGTGTACATATTTGTCTGAGTGTCTGTTCCTCTTTTCAAAACCAGTTCGATGATTTTAAGTTGGTTTACAGAGTTTTGCAGCCATCATCACAGTCCGATTTTTAGGCCATTTACATAAAGAAACCTTGTGCCCATCTGCATCAATCCATGGTCTTTTGAGTCTAGATTTTTTTCATTCAGGATATTTTTGAGGTGCTTCCATGTTGCAGCAAGTACTGATCCTCTATCTTTTACACTCACTAAAGAGTAGCTTTATCTCTAGGATACCATAACTAAACATACAACACTAATAAAAAATCCAATTTTTGAATCCTGGTACCTATTCTGAATTGTATTTTCCTCTTCATAATCAACTTGTACTTAAATTCTACATCATCTTTTTAAGAAAGTAATCAAATGGATAAATTCCCTGATTCAGGTATACACAGGATTGATTCCTCTTTATGTTGAAATTTTCTCTTAGATCATGAGAATTGTACACATAGTCAACATAATTGTTTTGGCCCCACAAAGAGGATAAAACTAAGTCAAAAGACCCCTCTACCCTATCAAGTTCAGCTAGTTCCTTCCAAATCTTTTCAGCCCTATCCCCTTTCCATAACCCAGATTCCAAATTTCTTCAAACGATTCTCTTTGGATGTCTTGTTGGCAATTCAAACTCATTCCGTTGAATATATTCCTTCTGTTCATACCTGTGCTTTCCCACAATTGCCTTATCTACCCTTTTATTTATCTCTCCCTCTAATTCTTTTTTATATACCAATACCATAATGATCTGCCTTAAAGTACAGCTATTTTCTGGTTCTACTTCTATTTGAAAATCTACAATACTGCTCCCTTGCCTACAGTGAATTGAAGCTTCTTAGCCTGGCCAGTCTTAACTCTCCAGCACCTTTACAAAGTACGATTATGCATAAGGCTTTCTTCCATTAACACTGTGTCTCAAGTACTAAGTGCTGTATTGTTTCATTTAATTCATAATAACTCTGAGAGGTGTGTGGTTATTGACCCAAATTCATAAATGAGGAAACTGAGTTAACAACAGATTTGCTTGCCGAGGTCCCATATCTATTAAGAGAGTCAGAATTCCAACTGAGTCTCATCTAGGTCCCATATCCTGCTTCTATAGAAACAATTATCACCTTAGGATAAAAAAAAGTGATGCTTTTTTTGATCTCAAAAATACCTATGTAAGTGCTGTGTGTATGCACAGGCATGACACATGATTATGAATATAACCTATTGAGACTGTATCCTCACTGTCATGTACTTTGTATTCCAATGCATCCAGTTTTAGGACAAGAAAAAATTGTCTTGTATGTATCCAAAATTGGCACTTATTTCTAGCAAATGAAAATAACAAAATAATCATATTTTCTAACTTAAAAAACACCACAAACCCTACAACCAAACTTGAAACAAGCCAATCTGAATTTCAAGCCTATCTGGCCCTTTCTAGTTGTATGAACTTCAATTTGGGTAGCACTAGAGACCTCAAGGACTGGAACTGTGAATATAATACTGTGAGGAACCTTCATCTCCATCTCTTCAGCGTGTTGACTTGATTCTCTCCTTTTCCAGACTTTTATCTTTATCTGGTGGAAGGCACTGAGTTGAATTTGCAAACTCTCAGAAGAATACTCTAAATGACTCAACTTGGTTATGTGTCCATTGCCAAATTAATCGCCATAGTCAAGGGGATGGTATAAGTATACCAGCTTTGATAAATCAGTAAAATTGGAGTGAACACAGGAATATTTTAAATATGAAGGTTGTTCTTCCCGGGGAAAAAGGTGTTTCAGAGCCTACAAATAGATGTCCACTGCATCATGTAACCAGGAAGTACCAGATGTAGTTTTCATTATATTAATGAAAGCTTTGGTGAGTTTTTGGAAATTAAAAAAATCGCCACAGGAATATGGACCCAATATAGAGCTCCTCTAGGGTTGTATAATTAAAACAAAAATAGCATTGAGGGAATTACTCACCTCTACATACCATATGCTACATCAGTGAAAAAATAATATAAATAGAAAAGAGGCATGAAATCTTACTGCACATTAAAATTAAAAGTCTATATTTGTATCAAGATAAAATTTTGAGCATATAAATTATATTTCTTGGAACATACAAATAAGTTAATAGAATTTATAATATATTTTAAAGAGACAAAGGTTTATTCAGTGATTGCTTGTATGGAAGTGCATATGTTCATACTGAAAGGATTTAAACAAAAATCAGATGTCTGGATAGTGGGATATTGAGAAAAACTTCTTATCCTAAATAGTGGGCCTTCCTAACTGAACTCCAAGATTCCTCCTAATTCTAATATTCCTTATGGAGTTATTTCTTTCTAAGTCCCCAAGAAGAAATCTCATTGGTTAAAAATGGTTCTATTTGCAAACCACAGAGGAAGTGGGAGTTGATACAAAAAATATTGTTAGTTAGTTTTTTGAGTCACTGACAGTCACTATCATTAACATCATCTATAAATAAGATACCATGTTAATTTAATTTGCAATATTATATTAGGAATTCTTTCTTTGTTCAAGAGTTTAGAGTAAGATGACCTAGTGTTCAAAAGAATAAATCTACCTAAAGGGAAATCAGCAGTTCTGATTCATATGTAGATGGATTCCAGCCTTCGAATATAATAGAAGAATCATCAGAGAATAAAAGATGTGTGTGGAATAGTGGGTGGAAGACCAGACCTTATCAGAAGCTCTGCCTTCCAGACCCAATTTCAAAAGTAGTGAGAGCTTACACAGGTCATTTAACTTGTTTGTGTCCTACTTCTTTCATCAGAAAAATATTTGAGTTGGACAAAATGAATTCTAAGGTCCCTTTCAGTTGCAATATTCCAAGAAAATTGGGCATGTGGAAAAATTATTGCTTGAGATAATGAAATTGATGGCATAAAATACCCCAGACAAATGGAATATGGTTTTCAACAAACAACTAACTGTATTATTGATGGAAGGCAATCTTGGGAAAGAAAAATAAATAGTACAGTCATAAAACAAGCAAGTTTGTCTTTATACAATTGATGTTTCTTCTAATTTGTTTAGGATTTCTTTTTTATATAAATTTTATTGATATTTTCTTTCCTTCCCCCGCCCCCAGGTCTCAAACCCAGATCCTTGGACTTTAAAAGCCCTTCACCCAAGCAGCTGAGCCACAGGACATGCCTGCTGAGTATTTCTTGATTCAGCTAAGAAGAGATAGGTTCTAAATTGATATCTCACCTCTATGACCCATCAATTCAATGATCACTGCTTTTATGATAAAAATAAATGAGTTTTATGCCTGTAAACATTTCATTGGAAAGGTAAAGTTTGTGAACAGTTATCTCTCTCTCCTTCCCCTTCTTTCCTGCCCCAGACTTTCCCCCACATCCCCCCAAAGACTGAAGAAGTCAACAACCTCTTTGTGTGTGGTCAGTTTTTACCCACTAAAAAGAAGGAATCAACTATCTTTCCAAGTATAAATAAAAGTTCTCAATCTATCTTTTTGAAATAGTTATTGAGAGAGAATCATAATCAGGTATCATTTCCCAAAATCAGAGATAATGTAGTTACATGAATTTAAACCAGCCCTCAAATCAATCTAGTTAAAGGAACTAGTGAAAAGAAATTACTTAGTCTAATTGTGCATATAATTCTTAAAAATGGTCACACTACAAAGTTGTTAATTTCTCTAAGAACATTGCAAGTCATTTTTCTTTTCTTTTTAAGCTTAGGTACAGGCAAAGATGAAGGCAAGTAGACAGGAAGAGAGAAGAGGAGAGAACATCTTTATTTTATTTTATTTTTAATTAGTTTTTCACAGTTTTTTTATTCCTGGGTCCTGGACTCAAACCCACGGGGTATGTGACTAGCTCCTCTGGAGGCGAATGACCCAACTGCTGCTCCACCAGGACACACCACAAGGTATTTTTCAATGAAGTAAAGGAAAGTGAGCACCATTCTAAAATGCAGAATATCTAAAGCACAACTGAAAGCCTAAATTGCCTACCTAGGGATTTCAAACGTGTTGTACATTTTTTAACAAAGTAACACATGCATCACAACTATTGCTCGATTTCAAATAGAATGGGCGATCAACAAACAATTCGCAAGCACAAATGATCATTTTCTTTTTTTAACAGTAATATTTATTATTTCTTTTGTTCACAATGCTATATTCATTTTTGGATACTGAAATACTGAAATTGCATCTCAGTCTACCTTTCATACCACACCCAACGATAGAATTCCTGCATCTTTTACTACCACCTATTCCTCTCTTTTCCACTCACCCTGAACCACGGTCCTATCTCCTGTAACTTTGCTGGGAGTTGTATGTTCTAAATGACTTTTTTCAAAAGGCGTAAGTAAGCACATTAGTAGGCAAGGCAACTGGGTCACTCAGAAACAGTTTTAAGCAGCTTTCTCACACAGCTGGTTTCTTGCCTAGGTGAGTCAGGACAAAAATCAAGATTAGTTACCAGGGAGGAGCGCTCCATGCCTAATTCAGTGTCATTACACATGTGCAAAAGGTGCCAGGACATTAAGTGAAAGTGGCTCACATGCCTTTCATCTTCCTAAGAGATAAACACTTTCCTCCTTTACAAGTAATCCAATAACCCTAGCTTACACGGACCGTGACAGGTCAGGGTATCTATCATGGGCATGAACCATGCTAAAAGGATGCTTATGAAATATACCTTATCTATTTTATAACCTGAATATTATCCTGTGTGGTCATGAAATAAAAGCATATGCAAAATAATGTCCAGGGGTTAACATCTATATGATAGGTTAATCAAAGTAAGATCTGCTAGAGTGTTTATAAAGGCCTTGCTATAACACTGTAATTAATGAAAACCAAATAAAAGCACTAAACATAAAAAAATCAAATTTTAGGATCATTTCTAGCTTTTTGTTACATTCAAGTTTATGATCCCATTTCATAATCAATGCAAGCTTTTCTTAAATATACTGAATAATTTATGGATGTGAGAACTGCAAAAAAGTAAATGGTGCATCTTGGTAGATAAGACAAAATAAAAGATGAAGTTGAGAATTTACCAAAATATTCAGATTTTCTTTGGTTTATAAACACTCTCTGAAATGCCTTAATATTCAACAATAGATTATTATCTTATAGGTTCAAGAATCTTCCTATTGACAACTCCTGTCAGAAAACCAGCTCTCTCAAGACATCCAGATGAATTTTTTGGCTTAATTCCCTGTTAAAACTCCTTCAGCCAATATCTTTACTCAATTATTTTAGAAATGAAACAAAGTTTAAAATTACATATTTCTATAACTTGAAAAGTCTTAAATCTACCTATCATTTTAAGAAACAAAAAGAGAAGTTTAGTCATTTGCCAAAAGCATTTTGCCAAAGTTTATTTAAAGTCTAACTAAAAATATGCAAGGATACATGAGTGATGAAGGCAGATTTTTAAAAGCCAAAAAACAGCCATACCAAATACAATGACATCCATCAAGTCAATATAAAATCACGGAAACTTTAAAAACAGTCTATAGTCATTATAAGTATCATTGCTGAAACTCAATATTGGTGACTTATATAAAAATCACCCATTTCTAGGACAACTCCTCTTTCATCACACCCTAACCTACTGACATTTTAATTCAGGCCTTGGCATTTCATGAGATTATAAACTGTGTTGTATTTAAGATGAAAGAAAGGATGGTGAAATTCTCATTCAGAATATACAATAGAATAAGCATTATTTAAAATAAAGTAAACATCACTGAGCACTTGAGAATGTGCTGAAGAAAGAGCAGATATGCCCAATAATTTTCTAG
The DNA here is from genome assembly GCA_004363575.1 of Solenodon paradoxus. Taxonomy (NCBI): domain Eukaryota; kingdom Metazoa; phylum Chordata; class Mammalia; order Eulipotyphla; family Solenodontidae; genus Solenodon; species Solenodon paradoxus. The sequence goes on from RJWH01000886.1 coordinate 470,834, forward strand.
GAAGGGGAGACATATACTTCTATTTTATTTTTACAGGAAAGTATTAGAGAGTGAGATTGAGCCTTCAAGTCAATCTTTTATTATTATATGTATAAAGTCCTTGTGGCAATCTGAACCACTAGATAAATTGACAAGACAGAGTTAGTTTTAACAATGAAAAAAAAAACAAACAAACACTATAAAAAGAAAAAGAAAAACAGGAACACTCTGGTTTATTGACAGCACCATTAACTAAGATGCGAATGTCAAGAGTAAATTCCACCGAGTTTTGAGCTTTAGTGTAAATAGTTTTTCTAAGCCATCTGGGAAACACAGGACATAAACTTTCAAATTATGCCAAAGACTAATTAAATAGATAAGTCGTGGTTGTAACTGAATTCAACCATATTAGCCATTTGAGAGGATTTGGGTTTTAAAGATCAGTCTCATTCCTTAATAGTTCTACACAGTCATCAAGTACAAGTGACTGTCTTCCCTCCCCAATTCAGAAAGGCCTTACAACTGACCCCACGATACAGTGAACGGTCATTCTATTGTATGACACGTCTTCTAAAAAAGCCCTGGCTATTTGACACTGGATGAAGTGTGAAATCTCAGGTGCTTGAGCCCATTATCACATATTCTGTTTACTACCTAGCAGCCTGAAATATGCATCTAACTTCTAACTCTATATAATAATGGTTGCTTTCTGATAAATCACAGGTGAAAACATGTCAGTATTGCATCCAAAGTAAATGACTTTGGATGTTTAGTCTATTAGCTTTAGCATGACCTTGACAAATCAAGTTAAGTTAACACATAATTATTTTTAAGTTAATGTATTTGATGTATGAAGAGTACTATCTTAGCTGTATCATTCTCTCAACTGTAGTTGGGGGTGGGGGTGTCTTAGATACCTCCATAAGTATTTCTCCTTATAGGAATATCTTGAAGACTTACAAAGTGTTTCCGTCGTTTTAAAATTCTTACCAACACTAGCAGGTGAGATGTAGGATGTTGACATGAGAGAAACTGTTTGAGTCTACTTGTATAAATACATCACAATAGAAACCAGAGAAAGTGTGAATTTGATTCTCGGCATATACTGGTTGTTAAGAAAGTTGTATAATTAACAACAACGTAATTAAACGTTCCTAAGCTTTTTATATTCCAGTCTCTGAATTTTTAGAATTTTGCATGCAAACTACCAACATTTTCTGATGCTACATAGATCTTAAATTCTTGCATTTATTATGGAAACTGCATTTAGAATACATAAACTGCCACTACATTTGAGTGGTATATTCATATAAAAGCATTATAAAAAGAAACATCTCTAAAACTTAGAAAGTACTCTTAAAGCAACACAGACATAACATTCAAGCAAATATCAAAACATTACCATTTAGCTTTATTTTGTTATTGCCACCACGGGGGTACACAACCCTCAGCTTCCATCAATCACAACAGAATGTATGTCATTTAGAACTAATTTTCAGAGATTTCCATAGCACAGAAATTGAATCTAAATTATTTATTAGTGCTCAAAGGTTGTAAAGAGGATATATTCATGATCGGACATCAAAAGGCCAGGAGAATTAGAATGAAAATACAAGTATATAGAGCCTTAGTCAAGAAGATAAAAAATAATTTTGAAACTAAAAATGTAGATCATACATAACTGTCAGCTTCCCCCATGAGGGCAACTCATAAACCAAGTGATCTCTATATGAAGCTGTTTTCTCTGCACCCTTGGACATTCCTGGGCATTGAAAATCTACTGGGACAAGTCTAAACTTTACCAGGAACTTAAATCACTAATAAGAAGAAGAAGAAATAAGAAGAAGAAAAAATACTGTTCTCTGCTGTGTATAGACTAATTTACAAGTGTCTTAATATGGATAATTGAGTTTTATTCTGTAGCATTACTGCTTACAATTGACAACAAATAAGAGATTCCTTAATGAAATAACAAAATATGAACTTGCATCAGAGAAAAACATTTTAACTTCCTTGCAAAAGCAACACCTCAAGTTAATCACAGGTAATTGTCTAGAAGTCTGTATCAGGAGCATTAATCATCAGCATCAACTTGAACATGCACAGTTATTTCTTCCAAATAAGCTAGCCTTTCCTATTCTGAAAGAAAGAAGAAAGTCCTTTAAAAACAAACTGTAACAATATATACTAACTACCTACTACACTGTCTTGCAAGATACTTTTTCCAACGGCTCGTTAAAATGATAACGTAAGCAATTAACTGCACCTAAAATAGTAACTAGGTGTATAGATCACCATTGGTTTTACTATCTAGATACTATCTGGTGGATATCCTGGAACAAATCAAGCACTTTAGTACTTACAGACTGCTGGTAGAGAACACCATCTGGGAAAGCTTTTGCATTTAAGATTAAAGCTCCACACAAGGTTTATTGTTAGCCTCAGCATGCGAGAAGGAACAAGAGGGTGGAGGGAAGCGCTTACTTCGAAAATGCTCTGAAGCATAATAATAGACATCCTCATAGCCCTCGTGGTAATCCTCTTCTGGTCGGTACTTTTTCCCCTTTCTTCTCCTAGATCTTCGTATCTGCTTGACAAAACCCAGGAAGCGGTCCATCTCTCACTCACGGTGCAGTCTGGCTCAGCCAGCGCCAAAGCAGAGCCACAGACTAGCGTCTCAGGGAGGTGGTGGAACATACACCCAACATCAAACCTGGGGACAGGGGCATGCTACCCTTCCATCAGCCTCTGTGCTACCACCAATGCTGAGCTATTAGCCATGCGAGGGACAAATACAACTACGCTATGGAAGTTTACTTTGACAAAATTTCTCATTTAGCTCTATAAACTGTCAAATGTGCAATTAAAAGAAAAAAAACAAAACGGAAGGCAAAAAGGAGAAAGTGCAATGCTAAGGAAAGACTAAAAGGAAAAATAAACAGCAAAGCTCTGGACTTCAAACAGATTTAAAACAAAACAGAATAAAGTTCAACAAGAAATTCAGTTTAGCCAGAGGAGTCCCAGCACGAGCATTTCACTATCCAATGTCTCCATCATCAGGGGCGGGGTGTTGGAGACGAGAGGGCGGAGAAACAGGTTAGTCAATGGACTGAACCAAAGCTAGAGACTGAACTGAGTTTTTCTTACCTGCTAATCCCACCCTCTAATCCTAGGGAGTACCCTTCAGAGTAAAGCAGGAACTCCAGGGAAACTTCTTGGAAAGCTTTTGTTCTGCGATAGGCAGAATGATTAACCCTTTGTGCTCTCTTGCATACCATATTAATGAGTAGCAAAGTGGTTTCATCCATATGCACTGCCTCTTGCTGACAAGAGTGTGCTGTATGTGTTAATTGGAGCAGCAGGGAGAAGGCTCAGCAGCTGCTTTCAAATGACACATTTACCCAGTGGGCATTAATGTATTCAGATCGCTGTTTGATCTAAATATTAAAATGCACTTCACAGACAGGCTTCCCCTAGACTTAGTAACAGCATACTATAATCAGCAAATAATAGAGACGGCATGGTTTTAGGGAAAGAAATATAAATAATCCAACTCTGCTTACAGTGAACTCAAATACAAACCTAGCTGCGTTATTACACTTTTTTAAAAAAAAATATTAAAACAAATGGGCTAAGTAGCAAATAAAACTTAGTTCTTCTTGGTGAATATGGAGGGAGAGAGAGACGTTTTCATATATGCTTACACCCTGCTCATCTTTTGTCTCGAAAAATCACAAACTTTCTTAAAAAATATTTTTTAAATATGACAATCAGAAACATTTCACCCTAGAGGAAAGAGGTTCTCTGAAGTCTAAACAGGTCAGCATTAATCACAGATGATCTTTTTCTCTCTAGCTTTTTTCTTCAGGTCTTTAAATGAATGAGAATTTTTAACACCCAGAAAAATTTAATTTGTTTACATTATAATTAATCAAACATGACAGCATATTACCTACTAAACGAATAACGTTCTGCAGCTCCATAATACCAGAAACTCAATTTTCAAAAAAGCTTCTTACTGTACAAAGGTTGTTCAATATCTATGTAATATCAAGTTTTCAGACCCTCCCAGAGGGACGTGACTGTTCTCTGCCCCATCTACGGATATATTTACAGGCAATTTCTCTCTCTTCTAGATTCAGACAGTCCTCTATTTTCAGATATTAACCGCTCATGATGAAGTAGAGAGACATTTACTTAGAAAGGTATTTCTCAACCAAGAATAATACCTCAATTGTAAAATATGTAAAGTTAGATTCAATGGCTATGTGAATTTCCTTTATTCCTAGAGATTTTTCCATTTTTATGCAACATCAGTTAGTTTGTGAAGAGAAACACAAACTTAATGATGCTGATGAAAAAATACCATACAATGTTTTACAAACATCTTTAAACAAAAAAAGTCACTTACCCTTAGGCTCCAAATTCTTTCCTTATTACTCTGAATCCCTCAACCAAACTCAAAACCAAAACTAAAAAAAGAACAATAGAAAAACAGTGAACTAGAAATTTGAAGACCTGGAGTCTAGACCTTGACTAACTAAATAATAATAATACATAAAATTTTCATTCACTCCTCCTAACAACCTCTATAATGAAGTAATATTTTGATGGATAAAGAAAAAAATGCTCAAAGATATTTTAGTGAATTTTTTAAGATCACAAAATTAACACTACTGGGTACTACCTAGTACCAGGTTTTTTTTTCTTTTTATACAAATGTAGATATTATCTTGTCTACCTGAGAACTGTTTTCATTTAATGATTCATTATGGTTTTCTATGTCAGTTTGCTCCTGGAGTATGAAGAGTTCGTTGTCTTTCATTTTCAGTTGGGCTACACAAATCTCCGGTTTTATGTGATTACCATTCAGGAAACTAGTTCCCTAGAGGTAATGCAGACAACAAATTTTACCCAACTACACCTGAATTATTATAATTCCTACATTAAAAGTTCACATTATTTAAGTTTTGCAGTTAGAGCTTCCAGCTCAATCTAAAAAGACTGACATTATTTTTAAAAGATGCTGTAATAGAGAGAAGGATGCTTTTCAAAACATTCCACTACATTTGCCAATTTTTAATAATAGTATTTACCAAAATCAAAATGTTCTCAAGTAGCAGTAACAATCCTTTTTTTAATAAGAACCAATGCAAAATAACATTGCCTACACATACTGAACAGTTTTCAGAAGTAACACAAATTATGCTTATATACCTTTACTCTCCTAATTTTGTAGGTTTTTGTTTGGGAAGTTAATATTTCAATATGATTATAATGATAAAATGCTTACACAAGATGAGTTCAGTGATGAGAGGGAGGAGTTTAGTGTCCAGCCATATGCTCACAGGGCAAGGGCGGGAAGAAGAAATAGAGAATTTGCTCTTTAGAAGATGTCTACTAGGGTCACAAAAATAAAAGAATGTGGCCGTATTTAAGGGAAGCGGAGGATTCTGTACTGCTACAATCCAAAAGTCTAGAGGTAAGACTCTTGCTACACAGCCTGAGGGGTGGGGGTAGTAGATGTCATCCTTTCATAGTCTTTCTGGCTTCATCTTCCGAATTATTCCCATCTTCTATTCCAAATCCTCTATGTTTAGGAAGGAGGACCAGTCTTCAACCTACCAGGACTTACTATTAAACAGCACTGCAATGGACAAACGAGTAAAGTGAAGTTCAAGTTCATTCGGTATGTTTTATTTCTGCTTCTGTAGAGAGAATCAATTGAGAGCACAAACACTGGTTAGTGGCTTTATTCACCAGCTATTACACTCAGCAGTCTAAATAGATGGGATTGTACATGGGCTGCAAATGGAAGCTCACAGAGCAAGTATCTCCCACAAGATATTTGTATTTTGCTTGACTCATATAAGTTTTATTGGTGGTGGTGGTTTTCTTTCTTTTTTTTAACTGAACCATCTGAAAGTCAGCAATTTCACAAATAAATCAGACATTCGATTTTTTTTCCTTGAAAAGTAAAAAGAGCTGGCAACTCTGGGTCCACTTCAAAATGGAAACTATTATTAGAGCTGAGTAGTGGCTGCCACCGGTAAGAAAACATGTGCTTTCCACTTAGACACAGTTCCCTCCCAGGGGAGCCGACTGTCTTGTTCTGTTACCACCTGGCTCCTGAAGGTATTATGTGTGTGAAAATTCGCTGAGTTACTATCCTGACCAGCCAGTTCTAAAATACTAATTTTGTAAGAGAAATTTCATCTCCCTTATATTTTCATATAAAGAAAGCAGATTATTATGACAAATTGGTTGTAGTTGAGCTAAATGCTCACTAAACTATAAAATTAAATGTCTTAGAAAAAATTTGTTCATATGAGAAAATAAATCAGGTTAAACTACTCAACAAAATTTGTTTCAAGCAAATATACGTTAGCATTTTTTTTAAACATATTATTTTCTTTCTGGGAGGTAGACGATTGCTTGAACAGCATTTACATGATCTCTATCCTCTTCTGAATTAGAGCAACTACTGAGATAAGATCTTTGATTTACAATCTTTCCGAGATCACTCATGAAGCAGTACCCTTCTGTGTGTTTTTAGATTGAGTAATGATTACTGGATTTTCTGAGCACAGTCTACTAGAGAAATCTTTGAGGCATTAAGTCAATCCGACCCTTTTAGATGCCATGGTGTTTGCATGTGATGCCAAGAACTGTGGCTGCCTTTCTGGGAACTGAGGAGAAACACCCCAACATGCATGGTAGGAAGGGAAAGTACTCTGCTCCCTGCAACGAAGGTATTCTCAACCTCGTCACACTCAACACCACTTTATAGTAGCAAATGATTTATATTATCTCCCTTTGCGCATCTAAATGAAACTCACAGATCATGTGACTCATGCATACATAATTTAAACGTAAAATATCTTAAGAATAATATATATAAACATTCAATAATATGTATTCAAATAAGTAAATCAGAAGACATAATCAGAAGACATAGTTAAATTCTTGCACCTACTTCTAATGAAAGGCTTCCTATTAGGAGATGATCAAAACCATTTCACACAACATAAAGAAAATAAAAGGGTTGAGTTGCAGGTGGACATCACTATAGAAATTAGTATGTTCACTGTATAGCAAAACTGAAAATTATATCGTGTCAAGGAAATGCCAAGCAGCATAATGGGAGGAAGTATTTGCAAAAAAACATCTGATAAATGATTGTTACTGAAAATGTAAAAAGAACTCCTAAAGCTCAACAATAAGAAAACAAACTACCTTATTAAAAAATGGACCAAGACCTTAACAGACATCTCACCAGAGAAGATATACAGATGGCAAATGAGCATATGAAAAGATGATCCACATCATGTAATATCAGGAAAATGCAGACTAAAGAACAATGAGCTACCACTACACACCTGTTAGAATGGCCCAAATCCAGAATACTGACAACATCAAATGTTGGCAAAGTAGTAGATTATGTGTACTTCCATCCATTGTTGGTATGGATGCAAAACAGATGCTCATTTTGGAAGACAGTTTGGTAGTTTCATTTCAACTAAATGTACTATTCCAACATGATTCTGCAATCATGTTCCTTGGTACTTACACAAAGGAGGTGAAAACTTATGTCCACACAAAATTTGTACATAGATGTTTATAATAGCTTTATTTATAATTGTCAAAATTTGGAAACAACCAAGGTATCCTTCAGTAAGTGAGTAGATGAATAAACTGTGATTCATCCTGTAATGGATTATTCAGTACCAAAAAGAAATGCTATCAAGTCATGAAAAAGCATAGTGGAAACTTAAAATACATATTACTAATTGAAATAAGCTAATCTGAATGGCTACATACTGTCTGACTCTAACTAGATGACATTCTGAAAAAGGAAAAACTATAGAGGCAGAAAATATTCATGGTTTCTAAGAGTTAATGGGAGGCCGGGGGTTGGGGATGAATAGGTGGAGGAGAGAGAATTTTTAAGCAATGAAAATACTCTACAAGAAACCATAATGGTGAATACATGTCATTCTACATAAATCCATAGACTGCAAAACTGTGGAAATCAACCCTACTTCAAATAATGGACGCTGGATGAAAATGCTGTGACAATATAGATTCATCAGTTGTAATGAATGCACCACTCTAGTGGGGGATGTTGGTAACAAAGAGTTTATGCATGTGAGAGGTAGGTGTCTATGAGAAATCCTGTCCTTTCCGCTCAATTTGCTATAAACCAAAAACTGCTCTAAAAGAATAAAATAATTTTTTAAAAACCTTATGCCTCGGTATATAACAGCATTAGCTTCTAAGCTGAAATAACTAAAAGTAAGTTTTCACTTAAAGGAATATCTATTCATATAGATATTTGAAAGTTGTAGAGATACAGGACAAATTTTGTAAGAATTTTTCCTCATTTCAGTACTTCTGGTACCACATCTCCTGCTATTCACAAAATACTAGCAGCCCTCATTTCCTTTTTCCCCACCCTCACTCTACCCACATTGTGACAATCAGAAACATTCCTATACATTTCACCACTACACCAATAGAGACATTTGGGGTCCCTCTGACTGAAAACCATGAAGTCAATTAATCAAGAACACACTGCCCTACCTGTGGAATTTTTCCTACGTACCTCCTACGCCTCTGTGTTCTCCTTGATTAGGATCTTTTGAAGTACCAAGACTAAACTTTATCTCCGAGCTATTTCAGCAGTTCATGTTCCAAGATGAGTAACATTTTAAGAGACGAATTACATTATACTAATATTTTCTGTCTTCTTGCTCTTCATGAATTTGTACAAAATTTCAAAGAAGCTAAGTTCCCAAACAAATATGTTGGGCTAAAAATAAGCACTTCACAGTAAGTCCAAGACATTTCAATTATTGTTCTTCCAGTAACTACACTGAGATTTACTAGAAGGAACACAAGATCTATTGTTAGAGTAGAATTAAATCATTCTAGGGAGTCACTAACTCTCTGCAATAAACAAATACTTCATTTCCTACATTTATATTAGCGATAAAAACACTTGTTTTTATTAAGAAAATAGCCAAAACAAGAGTTCATGGTAGAAACAGAAGTCATCAGAACCTGAAGTAAAATGCTTTCACACTAAAAGTAAATTGTTTTGTAGACTCTCCTCAGGCATATTTATCTGTAGGTAAGTAGGTACAGCCTCACGGAGGAAGGTATTAATTGTTCCTAAAGATAGTAGATGTTATTAGATAAGCCATTATGTTGCATTCATGATAACAAGGCCAGGATACTTCAGTTAACAAAAGAGATCAAACTGAATTAAGTTACCGTTTAATTATTCAAATTCATAAAATATTGATATTAGAAACTCAAACTTATATGAAACCAAAAAGACCTCAACAGCCAAAGCTATCCTCAGAAAAAAAGAAGAAACGTGAAGGACTCACACTCCCTGACTTCAAAGTATACTACAGAGTGGCAGTTATCAAAACAGTATGGTATTAGAACAAAAACTAGTGGAATAAAATTGAGATCCTAGATATAAAACCACACTTATATGGGCAGCTAACCTATGACAAAAAGGCCAAGAACTTCCAATGAAGAATAAAAGGATTACTCAACAAACAGTAATGGGAAAATTAGACAGCTAATTGCAAAAAAAAAAAAAAAGAAGCTAGATTACTCATTAGTGCCATACACAAAAATTAATTTAAGGTGGATCAAAGACCTTGATATAAGATCTGAAATGATAAAATACATAGAGAAAAAAGTAGGAAAAATGCCCCATGACATCAACCTCAGAGATGTCTTTGTGAAAGTAACACCTAGGAAGCTAAAGTAAAATAAAACACTTGAAATTAAAGTTTTCATACAGCAAAGGAAACCACCATTAAAAAGAAAAGGCAACCCAGTGAATAGGGGAAGAAGTTTTCACTACATATATATATATAATATATAAAGATATCAACTCATATACAGAATATAAAGAAACATAACAAATGAACAGACAAAGCTCAACACAATTCATAGGATGGAAGACTGTGCCTAGGATGTGAGAGGGTGAAGGAAAGGGACAAAGGAAGGAAGGAGTTAAGGTGGTGAAGGGCATGAGAACTCTGGGGGTACCTGTGGTGAAAAATGCACACAGACTGGGGTGTGAATTCAATATTAAAAAAAAAAAAAAAAAAAAAAAAAAAAAAAAAAAAAAAAAAAAAAAAAAAAAAAAAAAAAAAAAAAAAAAAAAAAAAAAAAAAAAAAAAAACCCACATAACAATGTAAACAAAAGGAATAAAACAATCAAATAAATAAATTATAAGTCAACAAAATCTCTTCCCCTTTCCCCACCAACATTGGAACTCTATAGCTTCTCACCAGATTTGCATTAGAAACCCTCCTAGGTCCAGCCCTGGAGCCCTCCACTTGATGCAGCTGACTTCTAAAGGACTTGTCCTTTGCACTCCAATGGTACTTCGCTTCAGTCCCTCTTCAAAACAATAATTCTGACCTCTCAAAGTGGCCCTTGACTTAAAAGTATAGTAAGTTCATATACAGTAGCCATTATTACTAATTTGAGATTTGTAAAATGGTGTGCATATTTTTATTATTCAATTACCATCTTCATTTTATTTCAGATGAATTTTCAAATATAAATCTTACAATTTTTAACTTCCTTTTCTATTGTTCCCAATTGTAATATTTTCAATTAACACTCAATATCATCAGCATCGACAACAGCAACAAATTTAAATTATTGATTATTATGAGCCAGTCTCTGAGAACTTCATGTACTCATTTAATCTTCACAACAACTCTCTGAAGTTTAGACCATCATTTGTCTTTATATGTAGATACGGAGAGGAGATACAGAAAAGTTGTCACTTTCAGCCACAGAGTTGAGGGTGACACACTTATGAAATCCATAGATCATATAATGATTTAAGATATGTAAAACCTCCTGTTAATAAACAAGACAGTTTAGAGTTTATGCTCTTAACTATCATGCTATACTGAGTCTCAAGAGTTACCGTAATTTTTAATTGACAATTAAAACAAATTACTATGGAGTTTACATATCATCATATACATTGATACAAATGAGCTAATGTATTTATATTTTGAATGTATAATATGCTACAAATGATACATTTTGCAAATATATAAATGATGAAAAGTGTGATAAAAAAAAAATTACATGTGGGTGGGGGGGTCCTGGTGGAGCAGTGCTTAGGTCAATTGCTTCCAAAGGAGCAAAACACACACACCTGGGTTCATGTCCTAGGTCTAAGGGGGAAGAAACCAGTGTGAGCAACTAAATAAAAACAAAATAAAGATGCTTCTCCTCCTTCTCTCTCTTTCTGCCAGCCTGCCTACTTGTCTTCATTCCTGCCTGCACCTTTCTTTAAATTTAAAAAAAAAAAAAAAAACCAGTCATGAAGCTAAAATATGAGGAGAATGCACTCGTCTTTCAAACTCTCTTAGTAAAAAAATGTTTGGGACCACTCCCTAATGCACTAGGTGGTTACTTTTACTTTTACATCCTTAGCTAGAAGAGCATGTTAGATGCTCAGTGTCTGATGAGTGGATGAAAGATGGAATAAAGAATGAATATGGGGATAAATAAATAATTGAATAAACGATGGTTAAAGAGACAAGAGTTGCCTAAGCTATGCCACTGAGAGTGGGGCAACTGTTATCCAGTGGAAAGATAGCTGTGTCCTCTCCCCACTGACTAACAGTTCTCATGGAGAAGACAGGGATGAGAAGAATCATGCAAGACAGTTCAGGTTTGCTGTCCTGCCCTCCCGCTATGTTCCAAGTGACACTGTTGCTGTAAATGGAGAGAGTCTGAATGAGATCATGGACCCCACCATCAGCAGCCAAGCCCACTGTGTCTTATAGCCAGAAGTGGAGCTGTCAGGTTGAGTCAGCCTTGATTAGACCAACTGCAAACTCTCTGCAGGCCCAGGGAGCTGAAGAATAGGAACAATTGCTCTTGGAAATCACTGGATTTGGGGAGTGGCTCATATTTGCCAATTAACACACCACTACAGACTTCTCTCGTACAGTTTGTGCTATACTGCGAATATCTGTTTTTGTTAATCTCCTTCTGAATAACAAGGTACACAGAATAAGAGCCATATCTTACTGATTTTTACATCTTTGGTGTTTGGCATCATACTGGACTCAGAATAGATGTGATATGTTTAAAGATGGAACAAATTGATGAAAGAATATAGCATCATATAATTTTGAAGGTTTCTTTCAGTCCTAATTGCAACCATTTGCGCACCCACCCCAGGCACTGGGTAGACTCAAATCCACAATGGAGAAGCCTTAGAAACAGGCCAGTAACTACCTAGGTAATGTTTAGCAAATAGTCTCAGAAATGACTGGCACTGATCATCGTTCCAAGAATATGCATCTTGACGTACAAAGCACCTAGGAGCAAAAGTCTTTATAGGGCCCACAGAAATTCAGGCCAGCATGTAAAATATTTTCTTCAGTTTGAGAGTCAGCAATGACTACTTGTTAGAAAATTGAAATCTAGCTACTTATGAGGTTTGGTCTTAACTCTTAAGGAAAATTAAAAAAAAAAAAACTGACATACTCTGTACTTTCTTTGGACACTGAAAAACCCTTTTCTGCCTTTCCCTGGTCATTATCGTGAACCCCTAATTGATGTTTTTAGAACTGCATGTTTCCAGAATTCTGGATTACAGAATAATCCCATAATCTCTGTGACAACTCTAACGGCAATCTAAAAGAAATTCTGGTCTGCCTATTTAAATTGTACCGATTCTAACTAATTGTTCCAAATAAGTGGCAAAAAAAATATAAAGTTTTATCAAGAAAGGTTGAAATTTGGAAAGTTATTCTCACTTGGTCAGTTTTAACCTTTATTATTTTGTTTTTGTATAAAGATTAAATGTACCTGAAAAAATTATATAAACTACTGTATTTTTTTAAGAAGTAGGACAGGAAATACATTTTTCTAACTAGGGATCCTAGTTCTCCTCTTGCTTTATTTTCCCTTTCCTTCCAACCACCTGAATGATTATATTAAATTTACACTAGCTGATGTCACTTTCCTGCTGAACACTCTGCAGTGAGTCCTATGTGCTCCTAATGCACACAAAATAAAATCCCACAATCCTTACCAGGATCTTTAAAAACCCAAACAGAGCTTGTCCCTGCCTCCCTACCTCTTTAACTTCTTCCCTTTTACTCTGCACAATGACCTTCCTGCCCCTGGGAGAAGATCAAGTTCAGACTTGATTCTTCCTGTTTTCTCTACATTACATGTACTGCCCCCAGATCTTTGTAGAAATCGATCTTTTTTTATTATTTAGGTCTCTGCTCAGTTTGTTTCCTCCTGGTGAGGCCATCTCAGTTGCCCCATTGTAATACAGCCCCCCACTATTACTTTTCATCATATCACCTCTCACTTCTCACTGTCATACTTCATTTGATGATGTATTTACTTCTATATTATCTTTTTTTTTTTCTCTTCCAGAACAGGACCTCAAGAGGAGTAGGATTCTGTGCACTTTTCTACCTCTAGATTATGAACAGTGTCTGGCAATGCAGATAAACAGTGAGTATTTGTCAAATAAATACATCAGATTTAGTGTGTGATAAGCACATATTCTTCATGGCTCATAGAAACATACTATATAAAGGTTCCTTCCTAAAAAGTGCATTAAACACCAAAATCAGCCAACAAGGAAATGAACAAGGGCCAGTTCTAAATAAAAGTCGGGAGAGCTGGCATGGATTAAACAGCTAGCATGTCACAAGTGCTAAATACATTTATAGGGTGAATAAATAAATCTTTCTAAAGCTATAGACATTCCAAAAGCTCTTTAAGCTAATGATTTTTAACTCCTCACTAAACTTCTAACTAAAGCTACCATCAAATAGAAAGACAGGTTAGGATTCTCCCCATCCCATGTTGCACACCTACTGTTTAATAAATATTGAGTGTGCTATAAATGTGGGAAGCAAATGAATGAAGCTGCAAAAGTTCAATAATAAAAGTACAGAAGAGAGGCAAGAACCTAGGTTAAACCAAAATGGATAAACAGTTTCTAAAAAAAAATCAACAATTTCTAAGTCTCTGGCAGCAAACCAGACAAATGTGCTGTAAATGACAGCTAAAACTGGGTTCTAAGGAATGGCTTTGAGAGAAAAAAGTCAAGAAGGTAAGATGAATCATATGGCAAAGCACTTAGAGGAAGTAAAAGAAGAGAAACTTAGATTAGTCATCACAACTTGAAAAACAGAGATACAGAAACTATTTTTAAAAAAAGAAAATGTTCCTGTAGACAAATGAATAGATTAAAAAAAAATCCTAAACTTATTGAAATGCCATGCTTTGGTAAAATAAATCAACCAATCACGCAACATAAATAAATAATTGTGTATCATTTTAAAAGTAGATTTTTGGCATACCCTGGTGGAGGAGGTTAGGTCAGTCACCTCTGAAGGAGTAAGCCATTATCTCTGTGTTCAAGTCCCAGGCCTGGAGGGGAAGCAACCAGTGTGAGCAACTAAATAAAATAAAATAAAGATGCTTCTTCCTCTCTGTTCCTGCCTGCCTACTCACCTTCATTCCTGCCTACATGTTTCCTTAAAAATAGGTTTGTAAAAGATAAAATGATGTCTTTTATGACAGCACATGTGGAACTAAAGGTTCTAAGGTACTAAGTGAAAGAAAGCAAAAGGAGCAAAAAAATACTAATGATCTTACTCTTATGTACAATTTAAAGAAACAAAGCAAAGGAACAGACAAAACAAAAACTGACTCTTCAACAATAACAACAAAGTTACCAAAGGGAAAGGAGTGAGAGTAGGGAGGTGAATGAACAGTGGTACAGAGCTATTAGAAACCTAGTGTTACATATTAGAATATATATATATACATATACACACACACATATATATATATTATACGTGTGTGTATGTGTGTGTATATGTGTGCGCTCACTTTCTATTAGCCTCAAAGTGCAAGTGGGAGAGAAACAGAGGAGGGAAGAGGGGGAAGAGTGAGGGAAGAAGTATGAATGAATTCTCATTTTATAGAAGACATTAATTAGGTAATGTGTTTTTCGGAACCATAAATATGGAGCATAAGTGAATTCTGTGAAATCTCACAACCACCTAAAAAGACTTTTTAATTCCCACTACTTTACCCATCACTTGAAAACATTTAGTTGCATTAAAATAACATCTTGCAGTTAGAATAAACAGTCTAGTCTTTTTTATCTACAATATTTTACATCTTCAAGAAAAATAAAAATCCTGATACTTTGCACATTTTTGGAACTCTTATAAAATTCAAATGGTACACACAGCATTTCAAATGTGTTATTTTTAAGTTTTTGTTTATAACACTCCCCCTATGTTTATTTCACACATAGTTGTTGATTGAATACATTAATTAATTCTACATGGTAGGAAAAAAAAACAAAAAGAAGGATCTCAGTTATCCAAGCCCTTTTTGAAGCCTAATATATTTGGAATCTCAGAATGTCTGCCTGACATTTCGTTTTGCAGTCTAAACAACCACAATAAATTTACAAATGCAGACATGCCACAGTTAAATTTCATTTCACGCTTGGTAAGCAAACATTATCAAACTATAAGCACTGTCCTCCACTGTCTTTTTAACTCAAAATCTTGTAGCCAATGGATAGTCGACCTTGAAATATTTCACAGATGGATGAATTCACTTAGTTTATTTATCAGTTGCAGACCAGCAAACTTAGGCTATAGGTATTATTGTTTAGGAAGGCGGTTATATGCTTGATTTATTTCATAAACAACACAAATAATTAGTGATTAGAGTGAAACAAATTAGAGACCCAATTAGGAATTATTCATGAGAAAAGTCTAAAAATAATGTTTTTTCTGCATTAAAATTTCTTTAGAAATTTCATTCCACATAAATCTCATTAAACAGTTGTGTAAAAAGCTCAGTGAAGGCAGGAATATATCTTCATGAAGAAATCATCAGTTTGGGGAACTGAATAAGGGCTGAGGACTCTAGGGTGCTGGGCAAACAGATAATTACTGTATTTATCAGTATTTAGTCCATTTGAGATTATGTATAAAAAGATTTTTTTTACTTAAACATGCTTGGTTTTGTGATACTGCCAATGCATTTGTCATTGTCCATTTGTAGGTTATTCAGGAAGAGTGATAAATACAGCCTTAAAACACAAAGGGGAAAGAATCCTGATAGCATGCTTTATCATTATGATATCAAAATCCCACTTAGTAAATGACAGCCTTCTGTTCAATTTTGGTTGATTCAGTTCAGAATTATTAACAGTATCATATTTCAATTACGAATTATCAAAGGGAAAATTATAAATGAAGATTTTTACATCAGGAAAAATTTCTTTAAATTTTCAAACAGTAAAACTGACAGACAGGAACTAAAGAAATTTTCCTTAACGCTGCAAACCACATTTTTCACCAGTAGGGGCGCTCTACAGGTAGACCCTGTGATGCTAGTTTCAGACAGGATTTGCATCACTTCTCAATGGCGAGCAGTTATTCACCTCCATGTTGACTCTCTTTCATATCATTAGTGCAACGTTGAGTAAATTTTCCTCATTAAGAGTACCCTAGTAACTACAAACTCTCAAGAAATGATGCAGTTTAGCGATGTAGTGAAAACTGAACTGTTCAAAGCCGATTATGCGCAAGGATATCCAAGTATTCTTCTTTGTAATGCATTGTTAAAGAAACAAAATGCAATTATTTTTGCCTAGTAATGACTGCCAAAGTTTAACTCGAAGAACATATTCGTTAACCCTGTAACAGTTCCTCTTTTCATAACCTTGCAATCATCTACTTAAACTGTGATTTCAAAGGCAAAACTGTCCTCCATTGCTATAGGCAGAATGTCTAAGCATCTATTTTCCTCTTAATTCACTGGTTCTTCTACGAAAGATTTACTAAATGCTTACAGTTGAGTATGAGGGATACCATAAAAAGCAGACAGTGACTGTATCTAAATGACATATTTTGGGGATCAGCGAATGAGTTAATAGAAAGAAAAGAATGAGAATGACATACCTATAATGGATATTTATGTCCTTTACTTATATATATTTAGTAAGTGCTCCATACAAATTTACTTAAAGAATTAAGCAATTAACTATTTCATTCAGTCCTCCAGAAGACTCCTACTAGCAAAAGGAAAGCCAAATCTCATAATAAGGCCTCACATAGGTGATTCTCATTGGAGAAGGGTTCATAAGAGGTGTGGCAGAATAAGTCTTCAAACCCAGCACAGGGACTCCCTCCTCCAGGAATCCTGGTCTGATGCTTCCCTTCTCCATCCTTTGCAAGGGGTTTAGACTAGGGAGTTACAGCATTCTAGGCTTCCTCTTCTAGATGGGAGCTTTAACAAATCAGTGAGTGCTTAAACAAGACGGGGAGATTCTTTTTCCCTCATGTTAAAGTCTAAGCTGGTGGATGATGCCAGGGTGTGGGGAGACAGTAGATGGCACTACTATATAATGTCACCAGGGGTCTGGGTTCCTTCTGTCTGAAATACGATACACCTTGAACTGCTGTTGTCTCACCACTGCCATGACCAAGTTCTAGCCCAAAGGAAAACAGTAAAGTTTCCTTTTAAGAACAGAATCAGTAAGTTGCACATATGACTTCTAATCAATACCACTGTTATATTCACACGTTACTGCAATCAAGAAAGTGAAATGTGGTTTCTTTAGCTGGGTGACCATATGTGTAGCTAAAAAAGTTTCTATTATTAAAGTATGGGAGAATAAGCATTGGAGGATAACCAATTTTTCTCCCCTAGCTTTACTGGTCCATTTTATTCTCTGTTGTAATTGTGACCTTATTTGGTTTCCAAGTCTATTCAGCAAAGAGGCAGTATTCTCTCCATCTTTGTTTCCCAGGAGCCTCTCACAGAGCCTGGCCTGTAGTGGACACTGGTTCCCTGTGTACTGACTGAACTAAAGGCTCTATTGGAATTTCATTTCTTTGTACAACACCCTAGTGAGGTAGATATAACAATCCCACTTTCTAGGTGCTGATATGTATAAACTCACCCATTAAAGACTCAAAAAATTATGGAGTCAGTATCTAAAACCAAACTTAGATGCATAACTCCTCAAATCCCAAGCTCTTACAAAAAAACATGCTGATATACTCTAGGTATACAACAACGCTTAAGGCTACTATTTTAAAATATTTTAAAATATTTCAAACATCTTAGATAAGAAATGATTAATATTAATAATCTTATTTTATCCTGTATCAATGTAAATTTTCTGAATAACAAGAAACAAGAATTCTCATGGTAAATAACTTCCTATAAAAACTTGAAAATATTTAAAATAAAATAAAAATGAAATCCTCAGCTGTTGAGTTCATTACAATTATTAAATCATTTGCCTCATGGCTAAGGCTGTCATTCTTTAAGTTCTGTAATAGAAAACTGCGGGGTTTAGAATAACTTTTTTGACTTTAATTTTTTATTTGAGTATGGTAAAAACATTTAAGATGAGAACTACACTCTTCACCAATTTTTTAAATGTACAATAGAGACATTAGCTATAGGCACAATTATGTATAGCAGAGCTCTATAATTTGTTCATCCTGCATTATAGAAACTTATTGGTGGAAATGCAAAATGGTGCTGTTGCTATGGAAAACAATATGGAGCTTCTTCAAAAATTAAAAATAAAACTACCACATGATCCAGCAGTTCAAATTCTAGGTCTTTATCCAAAGAACTGAAATAAGGATCTCAAGCAGATAGTAGCACTCTCATATTCTTAAAGCACTATTCACAAGAACATAGAAAAGAAAACAATCAAAACATCCATTAGCAGGCGAATGGAAAAAGAAAACGTAGACTAGACAGTCAATGGCATATTAGCCAAGTCAATTATAAAGGAATAAAATCCTGCAACATGATAACATTATACAAGTTACTAGATATTTAAGGGGTTATTTGCAAAAGATTATTCTTTATAAACACTCCTTTCTCATATAAATGAATATGATTTTTCCCAAGAGCTTGAGAGCCACCATGTTAAACAAAATTAAACAAGTTTCTCAACTGCAGGACATCTTAGAGCTTCAGCACCACTTCTATGCCACTGTGTATTGTGGCGCTATAAAAGTAAGTCAACTTATTTCACCACATTGCATACTCTCGCCATGGACTCTCATTCTACAGTAGTGTTCTTGGAACCATTTGGTATGAAAAACACATCTTCTTAAAAACTACTGAGTGCATCAAAAGGCTTGTCTATATGAGTAATGTCTATTGATATTTACCATATTAAAAATTAAACTGAGCGTTTGAAATTATTTTTATCAGTGTGCCCTGATGCAGTCGTGGTTAGTTAGGTCAACAGCCTCCAAAGGAGCAAGACACATACCCCTAGGTTTGAGTCCTGGTCTGGGGGAAGAAAACCAGTGTAGACAACGAAATGAAAGTAAAATGAGGATTTTTTTTAAAAAGGGAAAGAAAAGAAAAGATATTTATCATTAATTTACCTAAAAGATAATATGACATTATATTAAAAATAACTAATGTTAATATAAAAGCACGAAAATTATGTTTCTCAAAACAAAAAAAGTGAGAAAACTGGGACCGTTTTATATTTTTACAAGTCTAATGTATAGCTTAATAAGAATATGGTGCATTTTCATATCAGACTCTGCATTCAACCTATTACAATATGTTATTTAGTCAAAGCATACAAAGAAAATCCAACCTCACACAGATAAGGAGCTGGAAAAATAAGGAGCATTTTAATAGTCTTTCAGATAACTGTGGATAGTTTTCTTTTACACTAAATCAGAATTTAGGAGGAAATAGTCTTAGTTGAAATGTGGAATTTGAAATTTTGTCAGTGAACTTGTCAATACATTTTAGTTAAATTTATAATTTCAGTGATGCTAACTAATCTCCCTAAATTGAGTCAAGAACTATTTGATATCTCTCATATACATATCCACTATTCCAGTTATTGGAAATAAATAAACCACTGAGATCAGCAGCAGCCCTCTTCTTCTGAAATAGTCTTGTGGAAGTAAATGGTTTCTTACAGAAAGGAGTGGGACTGAATGTGAGATTTGGACCCCAGGAGAAGGGGAATAGTTCATCAAGCAACAGAAAAATAGAGGTTCTGCCACAATTAGCTTGTTCTCCAAGTGGAGTTGTGAGCATAACATCCTTGGCCAAGCACACTCATGACAGGAAGGACAACCAAATGATGAACACTTCTTATTTTGGACTGGAGATGAAATAGATGCCAATAAGAGTACAACTTCTATCTTATGTGTCTGTGTGTGTGTGTTTTCACACAAGTGTGTGTGTACAGCATTTAAATCAATGTGCCTCTATTTCTTTTAAAATACTTGGCATTCGAAAGCATCAAGCAATTGAAATACATAGGAGGGCTATGAAGAAATGAATTAGACTGATTGTAAGCGACGTAGTAGCCCGAAGTCATATTGCAATGTACACATAGAAGGAGAATACCTGGCAGAAGGTGGCTTCATCATTCTGTTTTTTATTTTCACCTATAACGCTTTATGGCTAACAAAACCATACAGTTTCTCAGCATACCTGTGAAAGGTTCCAAAGGTCAATATGCCATTCCATTTATAGCCAAAGCTAGTGATGCAGAAATAGGTCTCGTAGCAAAAATGACATAGTTACTAGTTCCAGCAGAGCCTTCTAACTAACTGCATGACCTTGAGAAAATTACTTAACCTCTCTAGAAAATTACTTAACCTCTCTAGACTTGTTTTCTCATCTGTAAAATGAAGGGATTAAACAAAATAAGAGTTTATGTTTGACAGTTCTAAAATCCTCCAACAATCTGAATGTATATCCTCAAACATGTAAACATACTGGATACCAACCTTTCTTAGGAAATTAAGAGTGTTGCAAAGAATTGTTTGTTGTTTTTTTATAATTATGTTCTGTTTGATACATGTTGGTAATGGTTCTCAAGTTGCTGCCTTTATATTTACCTTGGGAGATTAAAATTCCTTGAGGATGGAGATCTCTAGATTTCTATTTGGTTAATGACCCAACAGCATCTAGTGAAGTGCTTTGTACATTAGCATTTTCATGATAAATATGATCAATGATCATTTAAAGCTTCTCTTGATATAGTATTGGTTTATAAGAAAATTATACCTCCATTTAGATTCATGTTTCTCCTTCAACAGTATTTAGTGCATACCCTGGTTCCTAACAATCACATGTATCTATCTCTATAGCAGACAAATTGAGATTTTGTACGTTGATGGAAAACAGTAGAGACATTTCATAAGAGCAATACTGAAAATAAAGCATTAACTCAATGACACTAGCTGTAATACTAGGGAACATTTCTCTATACAAATGCTTTCCAGACCTGAGACTCCAGGCACTAACTTCATGGGGTGCCCCAACCCCTGGCAATGAGTTCTGAAAAGATTTCAGGGAGAGAGCACCTTTGTGGCACCAAACACCAACACATAGGCACAGGCTTTTTCCTGTTATATGTGGATTAATTTCTTATCAATCTAATAGAATTTCTTGACAATCTATGGAAAAGAAAACACAATGTCATCTTCAACTCTAAAACAGGGAGTCTGATGATTCCCAAGTGTAGCCAGTTCTAATTCTACTAATAGCTCTGTCCTTTCCAGGAGAGTACATAGAAACGGGCTCCAGCTGTCACAGGGACCTAATGTTTTATTCTTTGTACAAGCTTGACAAGTTTTCAAATGCTAATAGCATCAGCAATAATTTCCATAATGTAACCATGGCAGAGGTGCCCAGAGTCTGCCAGGATTGTTTAAAAGTGGGTGGGGCAAATCCCTGAATAATAAGTGGTTCAAAGATAAGTCATTTTAATCATCGACCGGATGCAGGCACACACAAACACACACAAACACACACACACACACACACACACACACACACGTAGGAAGTAAAGAACCAAGAGTTACTGGTTGAGAGACACTCACAAAGAGATAGTTTGGGGTTCCTAAAAGGTAATGCTAGTTAGAGAAAAGAAAAATGAATGAAGACACAGCATGAGCTAATGAAGCTCCAGGCCCAAGTAAGGCTTCTATACGAGGATTGCCTCACACGATCAGTTATTTCTTAAAAGCACTGGACAGTTACTGAATACCTCAAGGTTTTTACTGAAACTTTTTTACTTGACAGAGCTCAGGAATTTCATATGGCCTGGGCATTGCAAATGACCTTAAAAGTCATGGTGTCTAAATACCCCCCAAGCTGAAGGCGCTCTACATAATCTGGACAAGAGGTTGTCTAGTTTCCTTCAGTTTGTCTAATGACGAGAAATTCATCAGAGTTAAATAACCATGCCTTATCTACAGAGAATTTGGGGGTGGGAGTGGGGTCGTATTCAAGGATAGGTGGTACCAAGAAAAGGCCACACAAATTGAATTCGCTTAAAACAGAATCAAAATTTCACAGTATATAGTAAAAATCAGAAGCTGGGAAAAATGAACCACCAAAAATAAAAGCAAATATTGACTTATTGAGTTTCTAGAGGGGCATTTTTTTTAATTTACTGGAAATTCACGATAGCACACAATTATATTATAGCAAAATATAGCATCCTTCCTTTTTGTATTGGACTTTTAAGTTCCTATCTAAAAAAAGCCATTTTTGTAAAAAGTTTTCAAGGGCTTTATAATTTTCCTAAGGGCCCCTCTTAATCCCTTGATACACAAATTATTCTCTTTTGAAGTCACCCCATTCCCACTATTCTTAATCTACCCTTCAACTTCCATTTTTAAATGGTTCAATTTTAGCCTTAGATTTGTGCAGACTATCTACCTTTCTTTATCAATATCATGAAACAGAATCTCTTGCAAAATTTTTCATTCATATTATCCTTCATTGTCAAAAGTCAACAAAGCATCATAATTATTAAATTCTTAAAAAAGACAGGACAATAACTGAAAAGTACTGGTTAAACAAAGGTAGAGAATAAATACACAGGAGAGATGCTTTCCTAAGGACAAATGTTAAAGTTCACAGGCAAGGTCTTTTTATGTTTCAACAATATTTAGCCTTGTAAATCCACTTAACATTTTTATAGCATTTTAGTAGTACCTTTCCCTGTATGATTTTACACACAAGGCATGAAATATTAAATACGGTCTGCTTATAATATGCATGACCATATTCTTTAATAATAGAGTATTAACTACCTTTTCTCCTGGGAAAAGTAGTGGATGGAGAAATGGCCTTATCCTTATTTTCAGGGATTAATAAGCAGTTATGTCAGAGATTCTGGAGTCAGTTTGATCACCATCTTACTCTGCCAATTACAAGTGAAACTTTCAGTAAGGCACCAACCATCCTTATCACAGTTTCTTCATTTGCGAGGTGGGCAGAATGGCAGAGACTACATCACCAGTTGCCTGTGAGTCTTACTACAAGTAATCAGAACCAGAGGAATGCCAGCTGGTACTGTTACAGCTACCGTTATAATAAAATGACAGAAAGATCCTTTTGAGGACTAAGAACAAACCTCTTTTTTCCTCTTTCAAGGAATAAAATTAATTTTGAAATGTTCAAAAAGCATCCAGTCTTCTTTGGAATACAATTTTTCATTAAGGGTTAAGGAACTAAACCTTCAGTTAATATTCAGAGCTTTTATGATCAAAAGTACTCATAAAGAATTAGGCAAATTAAAATGAAAAGTTGGCAAAATCTTAATTGAATCTGAGTCCTCAGTTCTATTGCCCCTTCAAATGCTACTGCTGTTAGTTTTAAAACACCATCGTGAGAAATCGCACATATTAAATGAATATAAAGTCATTGAGAAGAAAAAAAAGTATTAAATTCTATCCAATGGAAAAATAACTCAAAAGTGAGGAAAAGTTTTCCTCAAAAGCTCAAAATGTTAAATACCATTAAACTAAATTAAAATTGGGATGAAGGTGGGAAGAATTCTCACCTTCTAAATATAATTGAAGTGCAACTCTTTCTTTTAAAATAGTCACTAGGCATATTCATGCTTGTTTTTTGAAAACGCATAGAGTATAGTAAAGGGAAATATATTTATAGATAACATACAGCCTAGCTATATTTTAAATTTCCCAAAATTGATTTTCTGACTGCTAATTACCTGTGACCGGGACTTCTCTCTCTTTCTTCCTTGAGGTTAAGCTTTTAGATGTACAGAGGAAAATGCAGATTCA
Organism: Solenodon paradoxus; assembly: GCA_004363575.1. Classification (NCBI taxonomy): domain Eukaryota; kingdom Metazoa; phylum Chordata; class Mammalia; order Eulipotyphla; family Solenodontidae; genus Solenodon; species Solenodon paradoxus. Next base: position 495,002 of record RJWH01000886.1, read on the forward strand.
TTTTTTATCAACCTCTGTTTTTACCTAATCAATTACACACACTTAGTAGCTAAAAACAAAATTCATTATCTCACAATTTCTGCGAGTCGGGAGTCAAGCTTGGCAAAGTCTGGCTGGGTCCTCTGTCCTCTGCTTAGGATCGCCTAGGCTGCAATCGACATGGCTGGGTTTTTATCTGAAACTCACCTGGGAAGGGTCCACGGCAAGCTTCCTCTGTGTTGGCAGAATTAAGTTCCTTGCAGTTGCTGACTGTCTGCGGGAGACCGTCTTGAGTTGCAGAGGCTTCCTGCTGCTCCCTGCTATACAGAGTTTCCCAATGTGGTTGCTTGCCTCCTCAATACCAGTAGGCACATACAACAATCTTACGTAATACAATCAATTACATTATGTGTTATCACACATAGCCCATTACTTTCCCCCATTCTGTTGGTTGGAAGCAAGCCACAGGCTCAGACACGAGAGGTGGCAATCACACAAGGCTCTGAGTACTAGGAGCCAGGGGACATGGAGACCATCGATGAGACTCTGTTACTCTCTTGCATTATAATGCTAATCAGTAGACCCATTTTCAGTGGAAGAAAAGAATGACAATACTGATGTAAAATGTCTGGACAGATTGGCATCCTCTGGTGGCTCAGGTATTATGTCTGCAACTGTGATGTCTTCCACGTAAAAGTAAAGAAAAACCAGGTTCATAACCCAGGGCCAGGGGAACAACCAAAATATGAACAACTAAATTAAAAAAAAAGTCTTCCTCCTCTCCCTTCCTGCTGGTCTGCTTACTTGCCTTCATTCCTGCCTACCTTCCTTTCTCAAAAAAAAAAAAAAAAAAAAAAGTCTGGAAAGAAATCATACCTCTGCTCTTCCACTGCCAGTAATTGAGTACTAGCTCTTTTAACATATTACTTTAAGATGACAATAAAAACTAGCTATATGCTTGCCTTTAATTCATATTTAAAATTATTTTCATAATAGCCTAGCTTGTTTATTTGACTGAGTACAGAATAAATGTGTTAGTTATAGTTTTCTCAGTGATTGCTCAGTGGCTGGAGGCTGTTGAGAAGAAAGTATGAATTATCTTTTCATGAATCTTTCACTGGGAAACATATCAGCTTCCATCACGAAGCAGAGACATCACCATCAAACATTGGTCTTGCTGTGAATCTGTCACTCCTTATGCTTCAGGATACAAAATGAACTAAATAATGGTCCCCAAATGACATAACCTACCAGCAGTGTCTGAGACAATTATTTCATCTTAGTTTAACATTCATCTAATACCATTCTTCCTGCAAGCTTTAATAAATTCAAAACAGTCCTGGTGAAGTATAAGGCGTGATCGCAATTATGGATATTGTCATATGTGATGGTACACAGAGACTGCCAAGGGCTATACTGAACGGAGCTAATAAGTTAGATGCAACACTTGGAATTTTCGACATAAATTTACTCTTCAAAATATAAGGACACGCCATTCATTTTCTAACCTACTTATGTGCAGTACTTAAATATGTGATTTTAAGATTACTGGCATCATTAAAAAGCCAGCACTTCAGACCCCCATAGCATTTATAATTCCTAAACACATTCATAGCTATTATCTCATTTTAGATAAGGAAAAATGGAATCAAGTACAACTTATCTCCACCAAATTTTTCTATTATATGTAGTGAGTTTTATCTCTTTTGCAATGGCAATTACATTAACATCCTTTCTTCATATCTCACCTTCAACTACTCCTCAGTGAGAAAGCCTTGTGAGAGAGCATCTGACTGCTAGTACATCCTTTTGTCTTTACAAGCTTCTCTGAAGGGAAGGCCTGAGTGTTATTTTTTTCTCTTACTCTTACTTGCAACAGTTGTCAGGTGCTTTTATATTTCCTTGGTTGGATGGGAACAATGGCAAGGATTTCAGTTGGTTTTATATTTGTTTGGGATTGCTACTATAATGCCTCATTAAATAGTTCTTGCTCATTGAAGTATTCAACAAAGGGTACCAATGATCTGACATTCAGTTTTTGATTGAAAGATCTTCATTTCAGACTCACTCCAAGTTTTCCCTATGCGCCTGTGGTAGGCTTGGGGGGGGCGAATAAAAAAAGATCATCTTTTTTCAGCATTGGCTACTAGTACTTATTTTACAAAATGAATTATCTTACTGTGTGTGTGTATGTGTGTGAGTGTTTAAGGAAAGGTGTAGGTAGGAATGAAAGTGAGCAGGCAGGCAGGGAGAGAGGAAGAAGGCTTTTATCTTAATTTATTTTATTTAGTTGTTCACACTGGTTGTTTCTCCCCAGATCTGGGACTTGAACCCAGGGATATGTGTGGCCTGCATTCCATAGGAGGCGATTAACCAAACTGCTGCTCCATCAGGGCTTGCCAAATCATATTTTACTGTATTTTAAAACAACACAACCCAGCATATTTACTGAAACCCAGCATATTTACTGAAACTCAGCATATTTACTCAAATACAAAAAGAGAAAAACAGAATTATTTGGTAAAAATCTTACATGTGGGGATTCTTAATTTATAAAAGATATCAAAGGAATTTTTCTTTGACGGCAGGTGATGAAGGATGGAGGTCTCCAGGCCTTCCCCCGCCACCATAGCCCAGAAATCCCTTCAGAGGCTTCAGGAACCAGCTGAAACTTTCTCTCCAAGGTAGTGACTTCTTAATCTCATTCCCACCAGTTAGTATTTAGGAGCTGACCAAGATGTGCACAGTAAAGCTGCTGTTTTACCTCTTCAAGGTGACATGGCCATTTGTTTTCTTTCCAGGAATGTTGATTAGTTCATTCACATTAGCATTATGCTAATGTTATTGATATTTTCAAGGACTTTCAGGCATCTTACATTAGCAATTTCCCTCAAGAATGACAAGAGAAAAGAGTTGACTGGGTCACTGCAAACTGAAAGGTATGACTAATCAAGATCCTTTCAAAATGTCATATTTTGACCCAATCAGTCTCCCTGGTCGTATTTCAAAATTGTAAGAGCTGAAAGTCTATAGTCTATGTGTGTTCTCACAAATACTTCAAAGCAAGTATTTCATCCTCCATTTAAAACCGAGACTCAGAGAAGCTGAGTAAGTTGGCTGAAGTCACAGAGCTGGAAAAGGCAATGCTGGAGTCCAGGCCCAGGTCAATCTATCTCCAAGACACATGTGTTTTCTAGATTTCACACCTGGAGGCATGCATTGCCCTTTGGGAGAAGCATATTCTAAACCCAGATTTACCTTTTTGCCAAGTTACTTAACATCTTCAGGCCTCACTTTCCTCTCCTGAAAAGCCAGGGTAATCACATCTATCACACGGGCCACAGTAAATATGAAATGAATTAACACATGTATAGTGCTTAGCAATGTCCTTGGAATAAAATGAAGTATTTGATATGTATTTTTAACCTTTTTTTAAAGGGAAGGTGCAGGTAGGAATGAAGTGGAGCAGAGGCAGGTAGGAAGAGAGAGGAGGAAGAAGCATTTCATTTATTTTTATTTAGTTGTACATCTTGGTTGTTCTCCGCAGCCTGGGGCATGAACCCTGGTCCTTGAGGTGTGTGTGGCCTGTGCTATGGTATATATATAACTGTTACTCCACCCGCATGCACCATTTATTTATTTTTAATAAAGTTGAGTTACAAGTTAGATTTTTCTAAACAGTTCTGCACTACTCCATGTTTTACCCAGAATCATATTTGGAGAAATTTTAGCCTTTACACAAGATCAGAACAAGTTGTGAATTGAGACATGTTACCTGTGAGACTTGCTCTTTGTACACTTAAGACCTGTACATTCCTACCAAATTCGTTTCATGTTTAGAAAATATCAAGAGGTCACTGAGTTCAACTTCAAGCTGAGGCCTGATCCCTTCTGAAATTATCTACTCCAGTTTGAAATACCTCCAGAGAGAGAGATCTCATAGCTTCTTAACTGTAGCTGATTCAAATGTCAGACTTGGATAGACCTGCAGCCATGAGCACTGCTGTGCCTTGTGCCTCACTTTGGGCCCAAAGTCGGAAATCTGGAAAATGCCCTCTATGATCTTCCTTTAGAGACCGGAGCTACTTTACAATGAGTCTTCTTGAACTCCAGCTGATCTACTTTTAAATCACTGCTTAATCCCTTCTGCCTTCAATCTTTCCTTGAAACTAATGAATATCTCAATTTTAAAAATACTATCTTTTTATGGAAAAGCAATTATTTCCATTTTGGAAGTGCAGAACTTGGTAAGGAAGTGATTTACTGCAAACTGAGTCCTGTTAATGGAACATATTGGGGAGGTGGGTGGGAGGGAAGGAGGTTCAGTATTTATCTGGCTATAGTGCGGTGTCTAAGAAAACCTCTAGACTGGAAATAAAGAAAAGCAGATTCTATATGAGGCATCTTCATTTTCTCTTTCTCTGGCCTTAGACAAACCCATTAAAAAGGTATGATGACAACTACCCTGCTTATTTTATAGACATGCTGTGACAAACAAAAACCTGTTAAGTAAAGCAAAACTGACTATAAAATGAATGACAAGTGGCCTGCCAGAGGAACACCTCTGAAGTCACTGACACGAGTCTCTGATGCATAACCCTAAAAGCAGACACTCCCACTTTCTGGAGTTTTTCTGCCCCTGCAGAATGGGGTTTGCATTCAGATGTGTTTCCCTTGGTGGCTCTCTGGGTGAGTGTCTGGCTTACAGAGATCTAGAGATGAAACTCAGCCAACTTAGGCAGAGAATCTGACCCTGGAATTCCCAATTTCATAGTCAGCTTCCTCCTTAAACCCGGGGTCTATCACTGCACTATGTAGCCACTTCTGGCTGTTGTCACAGTGGTGCTAAGGAAAATGGCTGAGTCAGTCTAAGTCGGGACAAAGGGCTCTGACTATGGCTCTGAGGCAGAGTGTACTCTCCATGCTGGTCCTTCTGGAATATTCAGCTCTTAGACCCTCTTTACGGTGGCACATGAGCTGGGAACTTTTCCTTTTCTCCTGAAGCACCACCACGTGGCCAACCATTCTTCTCAGGATCCTAGGCGAGACCCACAAAACCCCCATGTTCTCCCTGCCATAGGGATCCAGCGTGTCCGCCATGGTCAGCCAGGGACACTGCCATGTGGTCACCCTTTCTCTTGATGAAATGGGCCTCTCTCCTGTGCCTCTGGGCCCAAGCTTCTTCCCTCTCCTCTCTTCTCCTTCTCCCCAATCCCTTAGTTCACTCGTAACCAGCAGCTGACCTGTGCCCCAGCCCAATATGGGACCCTTACCACCTCAAACTCTAAACTGTGAATTGTTATCAATGACTTCTGTTGCTAGTGTTGTATTTTAAATATCATCATGAAGTTGGAGACCGTGTGGAATTTTTTTCTATCTCCTGTATTTAAAAAAAAGGCAAAGAAGGGAACGTAGAGAGAAAAGTCTTAATAGATAACAATAGACAAAATATATCAAAGGTGTACTAAGCATCAAAACACAGTTTAAAAGGATTTATATCATTTAATCCTCTATACTGACCAATGAGTTAGTTATTATTCTTATTAACTCAGTTTAACCAATGATTACATTGAGGCTTTGAGACATTATATCATACACCTTACATAGTAAATGGCAGAAACAGGATTCAAACCTGTACACTATACTGCCCCTGTGAAATAATTAAGCAATGGCTTTTTACGCCTCACTGACAGCTTAATATATGCAAGAGGAAACAGCGACTCGGAGTTAATATAGCTCCAGAGAAAGGCTCATCGTCCCAAGGGGAAAAAATGAAATGAAAGGTCTTCCTTAAGATCAAGGAAAAACTGAGGCTTAGCTAAATAGCAATTCATAATAGTCAAATGTTAACATGTTGATACAGTATTTCTTTAGATCTTGCTCTCCACTGCATGGGCCTCAAATAGACTTGAATGTATCTGAGGTCTGTTGATGATTTATATCGTTTAAGTAGAAGCGAGCGACTGGCTGTATGTGTGTATATATGTATAAATATCTGTGAAAATAGCCCTTTTATAAAATCCTCTACTACTACTGGTAAGGAGTGAAGGCTCTTATAAAAAGAACAAATAAGGTATAATTGTTTAACCATCCTGAAATACTTATGTCTGTACCTAGCTAAGATTTGAGTACATATTACTTACAGATAACACAAAACTCATCGTTTTTAAATGCTTGGAGAGGACTCAGGCCTAGAAGCCCCACGACTTCACCTCCTCCTAGAAGATGCCACCACCCCACACCCCACCTTCTCCAGCTTCCAGATTTCTTGGGCGTTTCAGTCAAGCCTGCTACAAGCTATTGGGAACTTCCAATGGCAGTGACATAGTGGCAATTACATTAGCGTGCTTTTCAATACATCTTTTAAAATAGGCCATAGCTCTTGAAACAGAAATGTCATTAGAAAGATCCACATAATACCTTCCCCCAAATTGATTTCACTAAAACTGGGGAGAAAATATAGCAAGGTGAATAATATTTTTTCTTTTCATGAATCTTTCAAAAAATATACATCGCCTTTAGTTTGCAAACAATAAAATAATAAGAACACTTTCATTAGAAGGATGAGAGACTGGCACTGAAAAAAGAAAATAAATCTCCATTAATAATATGGACTAATGTCCAAGAGCAGTACTGGGGTCCTCTTTCCCTTGTGCTTTCATTTACAGACTTTAAATGTGCAATATCATTAAGAGGCCTCACTTATAGCCTGGCAGCAGATTGTTCCACAGAAAGTATGAGTAATGATTAGTTCTCTTAGAGGAAGATGTTTGCATCTCACAGCTGGAAAGCTCGCCCATCAAAGAAGCACACATGTCTTTCAAAGAGAGGAAAGGTACATTGATGTTGTTTTTCTTTTCAAAGCCCTTCCTTCAAATGGGGGTTACAGAAGAGGAAATGCATGCTTTTATCCAAATGGTAATTGCAGTCAATCAATCTAGCCTGAAATCACTTCACTGTGCAATGAATCACAGGAATCCATCTCTTCCATTTATTTTCCTAGACTCACTACTCATGGTTTCTCTCCCTTCAGAAAAAGATTCTCAATTAATTAACACATATCTACTGAGTACCTACAGTCATTTATATCAAGCAAGTAGAATGCAAAGATAAAAAAGTCATTGTTCTCATACTAAAGAAAGGGATCAAGAGATTAAAGAGGAGCTGCATTAACAAAGGTTATATGAAACATTCAGAGAAAGAACCAAGAAGTAAGTTGACTGACCCTACCTGGCTTCAGAAGAGAGGCATCTGAGCCAATCACTGATGTGATACTTTCAGAAAACAGGACTAGTCCTGCAGCAGTATCAATAGGCACCAATGCCCAGAGACCCTGCAATGAGGTCAGTGTGGTGCATGTGCAGAAAACGAAATGAGGATGGAGAAACTGGCATGGGCAAGGTAACTGAAGGGCATAATAAGCAGTCAGTACTGGGTCATGCAATTAACAAATGGCCTTTGAAAAGTTTCTCAAAGGAAAACAACACAAATTGATGTGGTTCATAGAAAATTCGTTTCTATGGTAGCATGGAGAGTAAGCGGAAGAAGGGTGGCAAGAGACAGGTAGAAGCCTATTGCTATCATCCAGACATAGGGGATCAAACATGTAAAACGAGGCAGTAGTTCAGGGGTGATGAAGAAAGGCGAAATGTTTAGGATGTAGAGACAGAATAGAGAGCAAAGCATCAGATATGAGGCTCCAACTTTAAGCTTGTGTTCTTTGAGAAAGGAGATATAGAATCCAGCAGGAGAACCAGTCTGGGGTAAAGGCGATGAGTTGAACTTTCCCAGAATAGCAATAGGTGACACAGGAGAAATCTTATTTGCTAATCTATCACCAGGCATCATTTAGGCTTCTATGTTTCATCAGCACCATTGTAAACACATTTAAAAACATACTTCAAATGTTTCATTGTGAAAAGGCTTAGTGAGTGATGGGTAAAATTGTTAACAGTGAAAAAGATGAGGTTGGAACATCAGGATTACATTATGGAGAAATGAGTGAACATGGGGGATGAGAAACTCTTGAGCAGACAGACAAGAATCCTGCCAGGAGCAGAAGGTGACACATTCACTCAAGCATGGGGACCAATCAACTCAGACATCACAAAGTCAAAGAATTCGATGAGGAATGTTTGGCACCAGTGAGTGGGTTGAAATAACAGAAAAGGAAAGCAGAAGGACAGAACAACACCTGATCAGTGGGCATGGTGTGCTCTGGTTTGAATTGATAAAAACAGCTGAGTCAAGTCATTCTTCCTGGCTGGGTAATGGCAGTGACTGGGCCCCAGAGAAAATGGAAGAGGTTAAGAAAAAAGAGAAGCCCACCAGATAAGAAATGATGACAGAAGCAGCACAGGGATAACAGAGTTGTCAGAGTAACGTATCGAGGTCATGGGTAAAGGCAGCTTCCAGTGTACAAAGGCCAATTTTAAACACTGCTGTGAAGAAGACATTTTAAAGGGCAAGTCAGAGTGGAGGCAGACACGATGAGCTGCTTCAGATCCAGACCCTGGACCACAGGTTGGAATAGAACTCAACCACACACTGGAACACTTTATAGCAAACAGCAATGAAACCAAGACACTAAGTGCTGGCCGCTGCAATAATGAGCATTACTGTAAAATAACTGTTTCTGTGAAAGAAAAAAAGACTAATTTGGATTCAATTCCTAACAGTTTTTCTTTGAGGTAAAAATACAAAAGGAAACAGAGAGAGAAATGGAAAAAGTTGCAATTACTGAACAGAAAGAATCATCCCATTCAGTAGCCATAAATTGTGGACATTTGGAATAATTTAGTAGGGAAAATTGCCAAATCAGTGATTCTAGGGTCTCTAATGACCCTATTAGAGACCAGTCTGGGTATGTAATGCCAGTATGCAGGCCCTAATGATTCTCTCCTGTGTCACCTACTTATGAAGCCAAGCTGTGATAGACACAGTTCTGTGGGATGAGAACTTTCAAAAGAATTTACTTCTGTAAATTACTTGCATGTAATATTCATTGAGAATTTATTTTAAAAATATATTTGCATATACACACTAATGTCTCAGCATATGTATATATGTATGAGACTATCTACAGACTGAGTCATATAAGAAACATCTGAAAAATTCAACTTAGTCAATTCAGTTTCTGCAGCTGTGTAGCATTGAAAAACTGAAGAGAGATAACCCCCAAGTGACACACTAGGGCTTCGAAGGTCATAAAATAGGAATCCACAGCACAGTGGATTCCTGAAATATCACAGGAGGCAATCTGCTAAGTGACAGCTGCTTTAGGAAGACTGGGAGGAGGACAGAGAATTCAACTCAAACAGTTAAGGTCACATGTGCCCCTAAGAAGTCTCTCCAGGTTGAAGACCAGAGGAGCTTCCACTCATTGGTCCCTCCACCAATCTCACCCTCATCTCTCTATTACCTCCACTTGTTTTTGACATTGTGTTCAATAGATACTCTAGCTAATAAATATAGTCCATAAGGCTGCAAATTCAATACCTTTCATCCATCACCAAAGCAGGACATTAATTTAGATTTTGAAATTTTCCAGGTTTTGGTCCTGCGGTCTATTTCATGGCTTAGGTGTACAAATTCTCTCCTACTCAAGTTCACAAATGTCCCAGCTGCAGCAACACCGAGCACAGAGGATAAAACAGTCCCTCAATGTATAATTAAAGGAAAACCTCTATTACATGGAAAGTCAAACTGTTAGCAATAATAATAATAATAATAATAATAATAATAATAATAATAATAGGCTCCTGGCATTGACTGTCACCTAAAGCAAACCTGAATGGCATTTAATTTTCACAGCCATTATTTCAAATATAAGGCAATGAGGTTATTCTTATCAAAGAACAATAATGAGGTACATGTTTGGGGTAGTGGCTTTTATTTGCTAAAGAAATTGTGAAAACTCAACATTTTTCTAAAGTTAATCTTCTGGGGAAATGATTAGAAAACAATGTCAGAGGTAGCTTTAAAGGATGAACATTTGTCCTAGACAAGAGCAGGGAAGGAATAAGATCATTAGGCAATGACAGTGAGGGCTGCGCTGTTAATGAGGCGTATGTGAGATTTTTCCTAGCTGATTGGTTGACATTTTTCTTGCCCATGATCCTATTATTCACCTTTGTAACCACATCAGGGTACTGTATTAACTCTGAAATGCCCAAGAGTTTTCAAACTACTGAACAATCTGCTCTTTAAACTGAAGCCTACTGAATTCCTACTCTGGGCCAGACGTGACAGAAAAGGAGTCCCCAAGTTCTTCAGCTGGTCAGAAGGGCTGCATACAGCATAGAGTATAGGCGTCTATCAGCCTCTGGATCTCCAGTGCCTGACTGATCACACCACAGTCAGATGTGTGCAGACAAACCCAATGAGTCTTTGCAAATTTAACTGGCTGGCCATTCAGTTATTCTTCCCCCGACCCTGCCACCCCAAAGGAAAGGTGTGGGCAGGAATGAAAGTGAGTAGTCAAGCAGGCAGGAAGAGAGAGGAGGAAGAAGCATTGCAATTTATTTTTATTTTGTTGTTCATATTCATTGTTTCCCTCTGGAACCAGATGTGAATCTGGGTCTTTGTGATGTATGTGGACTGCACTCCTTTGTAGGCGGCTGACCTAACTGTCGCTCCACCAGGGCATGCTTATTCAGCTACTCTTTACTAACTGGCTAGAATATTTTTTTATCCATTTACAAGAAGATATGAGATATATTATATATTTACGTACACACACAATGAGATACTACTCCTATAAGAGAAAATCTCCCAATTCATGGATGGATCTTGAAAGAATTATGCTAAGCGAAATAATTCAGCAGGAGAAAGACTGCGTAAATACAGTATGACTTCATTCATATGGAAGATAAAAAAAAGCAAACAAACACTTATATTCTGACAACAGAATGGTGGTTTCCAGAGAAGAGGGGATGGGAAGTAGGCAAAACAGGTAGAGACAGTCACTTGTTCAGTGGTTACCAAAACTAGATTCTTGGTGAAGACCATAAATGATCATACTCAGATTTTGAAATACAATGTTGTACACCTGAAACCTATATTATGAGAGAAACCAATGTTATTTCAATTTTTTTTTCATTCCAAGAGTTTGTGGTAAAACATAGGACACTCATTTAAATTGAATCTCAGACAGCAACATAACTTTTTTAGTATATGGAAACACTGCATGACATACGCTTCCATTAAAAAAGTTATTTGTTGCTTTTCTGAAATTCAAGTTTAATGGAGCATCCTATATTTTTCATATCAAATTTGTCCTAGCTGGGTTTTCAAGATGAGAGAAATCTTCCAGGTTGTGGTGGGAGGCAAAGGGGAAACAGAAGGAAGATCTGAGTGCATGGCAGGCAATGAATGATTCCCGAGTGTTCAGTACCTCCTCCATGCCGCCTTCCCTTCTTTTCTTCCCTTTCTTCCAGGCCTTAAAGGATTACCAAGAAATTTAGATTCCAGTGAGTGTCCTACTGAAAAGGCAACCACAGTTGCATAACGAAAAGTAAAGGCGCCAGGGCCAGAGAGGAGGCTGGGGACCACTTCCTGTAGAAAGATCGAGTTTAGTTAAACATGGATCCTTCTTTAAGGAGCAAACATCATTTAAAAGATTCTAAAACACAAAGCCATGAGATGAAGCAGGCTGTAAAGGGGGGCTTTTCGTTATTCATCACATTCCTCAATACATACTTTTGAGGCTTACTCCTCAGTTCCCTGAATTATTTTTACAGATACCAGGACCATCTCAGGTCTCAGAAACTGAGATTTCACCCATCCAGGTGACCGCACTTAGCTGCCATAAAATAATGACCAGACCAGAGAAACTGAAGAGCCATGCCAGTAGTCAGAACAAGTCTTCATTACTTCTGGGAAATGTCTTGATAAATATCTTCCCTTCACAAAGACCAAGCACGAGGCTTTATTTTCATACTCTGCAGATCATATTTACAAGGGTAAAGCAGGCAAAATAATTCAATGTACTCATATTCAACTTAAAAATTTAATTAAAAATATATACAGGACCAACATTTTCTATATGTTTCATAGCTCTGGTTATTTTTGCCAAAATAAGATCAGTAGTGATTTCTCTACTCTTCCCCTTGCCCTTAATCTCAGTATGGAGATTAATTTCCAGTGCTTTGATATTAGTCTCCTTACTGAGAAGAGACATCCACAATTTAAAAAAAAAATCTTTTTCTAAAATTAAAAATGCAGGCCCACTATAGAAAAAACACAATAACAACATTTTTTTTAAAGAGAGGAAGGAGAGCAGGAAGAAGCTGAAGGAAGGAAGGAAGGAAGGAAGGAAGAAAGGGAGGGAGGAAGGGAGGCAGGGAGGAAGGATAGAAGGGAAGAACGAAGCACTTTTATTTGTTTTGGTTGATTCCCTTGAGTTCAGGTCAAAAATCTGAATCCTTGGGCTTCGCATGTTCTGTGTCCCAGTTGCAGGCTTAGTGCCTGAGTCACCAGGGTATGCCAGAAAAAAAATGAATAAATGAATGATTCAGAAAACAAACCAAACATCTAGAATATCTGCTGATAACACTTCATATTTATTATTAGTTTTCTTACAAACTAACTTATTAAACATTTATTCTTATATCCTATATAACTTGTATACATATAGTAATGAATATATGCTATAAATAATATGATTTTCTATTGGAAAATTACTGCATGGTCTGATTAATTATGTATCTATTTTAGTAAAAGTTGTTTCTGGAGCAAGACAGCTTGTGTTGGACCCCAGCACCTCCACTTAATGTTATGTTGCTATCAGAACTCCCTGCTTTGGTTTCCTCTGGGTGTTGTTATGAAACATAAATAAATTAATGGTGAGTAATAAGTATAGTACTTATATAGTTCTTGGAATATTATGAATGCTAAATAGCAGCTATTAGTATTTTTGTAGTTATGATGAGATTATTTTGCACATTAAGGGGGTGAGAAGCTATAAAAATCAGAACAAAAGAGTACAGATAAACCAAAAATATTCCTGTAGGACAGAGAGAAATTTTCTGATATTATCTGAAGTAAAATTTTGTATGGTTTTCCAATGTTTGGTACATAATTGATATGCAATCAATACTACTGAATTAATTAATCAGTGAATCATTTAGCCAATGGTTTTTAGCTTAGCATATAAATCACATTTTCATTTGTTTACATGTGCACAAAGCGACACTGGAAACTGAAAAATAAAATACAGAAAATCATCTTCTTTTGTCTTGGAGAGCAAAGGAAAAGTTTAGTCTCTCAGACCACTTGATATAATAGAATAAAGGTTGCTAAAGTTGAGATATTATATAAATATACATCTAGGAATTCAATAAGATTCAATCATCTGATTGAAAGAGCATTTAACTGTCAAGAAAATATCTTGATAAAATCTTTAGAAAATATCTAGTAATAGTGGAGAGTAAACCACAGCAAAACACATTGGTTCTTTGGACAAAATCTCCTAAAACAATTCCTGAAATAGGAGCTATTACTTCTTAATTAATAGCAAAATGTTGAAGCATAAAGAAAACAATTCCATTTACAATAGCATCGGAAAGAACAAGAGTACTTAAAAGTCAGTTTAATAAAGGAAGCAGAGGAATCATACCATGAAAGCTAAAATAAAATATTGCTGAAAGAAATTAAAGACACAAATAAATGAAAGTTATCCCATGCTCGTGTATTCAAAATTTAATATTACTAAGATGTCAATACTACCCAAGCAACTTCAGGTTTAATGCAACCCCTATAAATATTCCAATGACATTTTTTGCAGAAATAGTAAAATCTCAATCTAAAATTCATCTGGAACCTCAAGGGACCCTGAATAATCAAAATAATCATGAAAACTGTTTCAAAGTTAGAGACCTGAGAGCTTCCAACTTCAAAATTTATTACAAAGCTATAGTACTCAAAACAGTACTGGCATAAAGACAGACATAGAGATCAACGGAATAGAATACAGAGTCTGGATAAAATTCTTGCATATATGGTCAAATGATCTTCAACTAGAGTGCCAAGACCTTCAATGGGAAAAGAACAGTTTTTTCTACAAATATTGCTGGACAAAATGAATGTGTACATGCAAAAGAATGAAGCTGGAAATTTAGTTTACACCACACATAAAAATTAACAGAATCTATCAAAGACTTGAACATAAAAGCTAACGCTATAAAACTCTAGTTTTCTAGAAAACAGTAAGTTTTGTGACTTTGACAATGGTTTCTTGTATATGCCATCATAAGCAGGGCAATAAAAGCAAAAGTAAATATACTGAACTACTTCAAAATTTAAAACTTTTGTTTATGACTAGACATAATCAACAGAATGTAAAGGTAACACAAAGTTGGAGAAAAATATTTGCAGACCATATGTATAAAAATGAAACCATATCCAAAATATATATAAAAAAATTTTCTGGTGACTCAGCAGTAACAAAAAATATATATACTTTTTTAAATGGGCAAGAGATTTGAAAAGACATTTCTCCAAGGAAGACAGTCAATAAGCACATAAGAAGATGTTAAGTGTTATGGAGGATATGGAGAAATTGGACCCTTTTGTACTATCAATAGAAATGTAAAATGGTACACAGAGTCACTAAAAAACGGTATGGCGGTTCCTCGATAAATTAAAAATAGAATTACCACATAATCCAGCAATTCTTTTGGGCATCTGCCTAAAAGAAATGAAAGTAGGATCTTGAAGAGATATTTGAACATCCATTTTCATTATTTACAATAACCAAAAGAGGAAAGCAACCCCAATATTTACATGAATGGATATAAAACATGGTATAGTTATACAAGAAAATATTTTTTCCTTTTAAAAATGAAATTTTGACGCATGCTACAACATGGATGAACTCTGAGGCCACTGTGATAAGTCAAAGAAGCCAATAACGAAAAGATAACCACTGTGTGGTATGACTTACATGAGATTCCCAGAGTAGTCAAATTCCTAAGAGACAGAAACTAGAATGCTGGTTGCTCACGGCAGAAAGGAATGGAGAGTTACTGTTTTATAGATGGTAGTTTCAGTTTTGCAAGATGAAAAGAGCTCTGAAGATTGGTTGTACAACAATGTATGAATGCACTTAACAGTATGAATAAACCAAATGATTTATATGCAACAAAAATAGACATTTAGTCTCTAGAACAAAATTAGTGGTCACCAGAAGAATAGGGGGAGGGCGATGGGCAAATAAAGTCAAAGGTTCTCATTATAAAGTGGATCACAGAATTTAAATAATAGTGATGAACTTAATGTAGTATTTACAGAGGCTGATTTACAGAGATGCTCACCTTAAACCTATGTAATGTTACAATGCAGTGTTCCGTCAGCAATTTAACAAGGTGTGTGTCATTGCAAATCAACAGCTGCAGACAGGACAGTAAGTTCACCAGTAATAGCTCAATGGCATTAATCTTTTTGTTCCACTCTTTCTTTTTAAATCACTGTGTAAGGTCTGTCTCACCAACAAAACTGTAGTTTCCATGGGATCACAGGCCTGGTACCATGATTTGGGCACACAGTAGACTTAAAATAAATCTTTGACAGTTGACTGAAATAAAATCAACATAATAATGTTCGGTTAATCTTCTGTTAAGCCTCAATCATTAATACTCTCTACAATAGCTGGGTATAATCAGCAGGCAAAGGAGATTCTCTAGCCTGCAGGAACATCTATTCTAAAAGACAGGAAAGGCTGAACAAGAGGAACTCTATTTAATTCTCTTACTGAAGTGCCCAGAGGACTACTGGCACTTAATAAACTCCTTACTTTCCAGGCCTTCAAGGGCAGATTAATTTGGTATCTAGGTACTATATACCTCTTTGCTCCTACTCCTCCTCCATTAAAAACTGTCTACTTTTGTTAGGTTGGACTATTCATTGTCCACATCTGTAATACACATTTTTCTTCCAAATCCCTTTCACACTATTTCTTTCTCTTGCTTACTGTTCTCTTGCCTCAATCCAACAATTCACTCCTTGCAGGATGTATTCTTTAGCCTTTAGAGGCTGCCATTTTTGATGATTGCTATTATTTATAATTGTTGCTTGCTGGGATTTTTTTCAAGTTTATTACTCACATATGCTCTTTTCTCAATGAGATCTAGTTACCAGTTCTAAACTGCACACCTCACTTTTCCCTGACATTCCTTGTCCCTTGCACCTTTCTTTCCCAGAGCCTTTCTGGTGAAGATAGATCTGAGTTCCTGAGGTGACTGCACAATGGTGGAGATACTGGAGCAGCTCTGGATTTACAGAGAGAACTGCAAAGACTCAGTAAGACATCACATCAGTTTGCAGGCTGAGTGCTTGCAATTTTTTTTATGCTGCTTAGATGTTTGTTTTTAACACTTGATACGGACAGATTTCAAATTTTGTATTTAGGAATCCAGATCTTGATGCAATAGTCCTCTGGCAGGAAAGTGAAACAACAGAAGCATATAAAGCATTTCAGTGAAACCTTAGGGTATTCTAAGGACCACCTAGAAGTGCCTCTTGGATGCCTAGGATATTGGGATTAGTTCTGAAAAAATCGCCAAGTAAAAATTACCAAAGAAGTTCAGAGCACATTTTCTTAAAATTATCTTTTTTCTGATACAAAAAAAAATAAAGTGTTGGTCTATTAAATTACTACTTTTAAATAGGTAGCAGCCAGCATGTAACCATATGTATTTTTTCTTTTCTTCCTTCCTTTCTCTTTTCCTTCCTCCCTATCCTTCCTCCTTTTTCTTTCTTTTTTAATTTTTTAGCACTCTTTTCACTAATGAGGAAAGCAAAATGTGACCTCTCTCCTGGTGATATCTCTCCTTTTGGAATTCCTGTTTTTTTAATTCCTCTCCCTGACTTATTTAACAACTCTGAGCTTTGATTTATTCAGCAATTAATAATGCACTTAAGGTATCTAGAACGATATCTGATTATCTTTTATTGATTTATTTATTCATTCTGACCTCATTCCAAAAGTAATTTGAAGCAAATGCTTATCAAATAGTAGGTGCTGAATAAATATCTCCTTCCTTCTATTTAAATTGTTCCTAATCTTCTTGAGAGGGAGGATAAACTGAATAGCAAGATGAATTTGGAGGTAGGGAGTACGGAGGTAAAACATTACTAGTAAATGTGATAGCTGTTCCTTGTGAAAAGCTTCTTCTCCTTATGAAAGAATGACACTGTTTTGCAAGGCACAGGGCATCTGGAAGTGGAAACAGGAGGCTGCACATAAAAAGAGGGGTCCTGGCAAATGTCTCTGTCTAGGATAAAAGCAGAAGTTAGAGGAGACTATTTTCCTGGCTAGAGCAGCTGTCCATCTGAGAGCTCAGCAGTCCAAAGCCAAAAATACAGTTTTATTATAATTATATTTGAAATGTACATAGCTCTTTATACTGCAAATAGCTAACCAAATATTCATCATGTAGGCCTCGCAACTGTCCTGTAAGATTTTACCAGCTGGGTTATTTGAGAAGCGGGTATTATGCAAGGGAAATCTGAAGAGGGTGCTAAAGTATGTTGCAAGTCCGCTTCACCTCTCCAGACTCAGTTTCTTCACATGCAAAAAGTTAATTTTAGTTCCTGTTAGACTCTAAAATTCCACACCTCTAGTTTCCTAGCCATGGGAATGGGGTAACATCACAGAGCGTCTGGGAGTACACTATGTTGATGGGATCCTGGACCCTCGTTTCTTCATTCTCTGATATCTCATCTCTTCATACATTTTTCTTTGTATGAAATAAGTGTCAAAAGACTGAGCATCTTTCTTTAATCCCAAATCACTTGCCATTTTTAAGTTGACTGTCTTTCTAGATATATAATAATCATAAAACTTGATCAAATCCAACCTGCTATGACAGTTCATGCCATTTACGATTTAGACTTTGCATGATTAATATTCCTCTCCCTCATCACCTCATTACGCATTATAGTCATAATCTATAAATAGAGGGAATATAATTTCATATAAAAATTCCAATGGCATTTTGTGGTTATTTAAAGTCTTCCATAAATAGAGCCAGTAACTGTAGTTGAAGACGACTGGGCCACAACTATTTAAAAAACAAAAAGGGTTGCCTATAAAAATACAAATTTATTCTTCCACTTTTGGACACCTTTTTGTGCCGACTTTAGTAATGAAAATTATATCTTTCATTAGCTGTGCCAGAGAATTACTTTTTTCAAAAGTATATTTGATGTCTTTCCAAAATTGCCTATGATGTGCCTTAAATCAGGAAAAGAGGCCAAGATTTACCTACTGTGCAAAGCTGGTAGCCCTACCAAGAAGTTAAGTTTGAGATCAAATAAAGAGAAATGTCACTTCGATGAGATCACAATAGAAAACAACCTCTTAGTGCCTCTGAACTTAATATAATTTATATGTATGATAATATTGTAGCCATTGGCATAAACTGAGATATTTTAAGATAAGTATACATGTATATAAATTTTTAAATGTATATTTTGATAAATAAAATGTATTTCCCAAATACCCATTAAGTAGAGATATCAACTCCAATGATTTTGAAACACTTACTTGACACATTATTAATGGGAAATCTGGGTCAGTTCTCATGTATTTCAACTAATACCAAAAGATATAAAATGACTTCATTTATAATTCAAAGCCTGGAGTCACTGCAAGTAAAACAGTTTTACTGTTAAATATCGCAGATCATTAGAGCTATCAGCATATATGTCTTTGGAGAAAAGACTCACATCCTAATCTGGAACAAGCTCCATTTATTGCAAGCATAAGGGTAAGTAAAACATTCACGTTAGCAGAATGCATCCTAGCTCTCGAAGGCGCCTGCTCCCCTTGTTAAAGCTCCCCTTGATAAACATGAATAGTGGCAGACAACTAAGATGCTATTAGCTTAGAGATAATGCCTCATGGATCAAAGGTGGAGTTTTTCTTCTTGAGATGACGAGAATTTTCAAGAAACCACAAGAGCATTCTTTATATAAATAACAGGAAAAGGAGATTTTAAATCTCTCAGATGCTGTGGAAGTTGTGAACTTTGAAAATGCTCAAATACTTCTGTAAATATCCCCTAAATCCTTCTTATGTGAGGCACATTTTTTTCTTGAGACTTTATCACACCTGCCAGCATTCAGTGACACATCTGACATGTGACTTCGCTCCTAGACCAAATGTAACAGTCGTCCCCCACATGAATTATACGGTAACCAGCAGTGCAAACTGTTGGACGGAACTCCACTTTTGAAATTTATCTTTTTTTTCTCCTTACATAATCAAAAGCTCAAGTATCCGAGGGAGCCATTTTAACAACTCTGCTCTTAAGTAATAATTAGAATTCCTGCTACATGCAAGTTTTATGTCTTTATAAATGTCAGCTCAATTCTAACAAATCTGGGCTGTTTCTCAATAGCTCTAATACCACATCCATGAAGATGAAGGCATAAAATTTTGAAATGTCTTTCTGTCATTAATACATTTATAAATCATGAGCCCATGTTAAAACCAAATCAGTGTATACCTTTCATTAATTCTTGAGCCAACATACTAGCACCATTCTAAGCAGAATTTTTCATAAATTACTAAAAGCAAACATGATGTTCTAGCTGCAGAAAGATTTAAATACCTGAAGTTCAACTATCCTTAATTCAATAAGAATATAATTGGAGAATTCATGATTACTGGCTCCTGTCATTGGAGTTGCTTTTCTTTAAAAAAAAAATACACGCACACACACAGACCTATGTTTTTATTTATTGGGGGGGATTGGTTATAACTAACACCTTTTTTTTAATTGAAGGAACACTCTCATAACATTATATGGTTGAAGGTATGCAGCATGATAAATCAACATAAGATGACCACCATGTGTCCAATTCTCTCCTTCACCATATAACAATTTTACCCAACTTGCCTCCCCCTTCCCTTCTGGTAATCACAAATTTGATTCATTAAACTAAATGTCTATTTTGGTTTGATTTGGTTCATTCGTTTGTTTGGCTGCTCTCTATATCACATATGAGTGAAATCATATGATGCTTGTCTTTCTCCTCCTGTCTTATCTCACTAAACACAATCCCCTCGAGATCCATCCATCACATTGCAAATGGCAGGATTTCACTTTTCTAACAGCTGAGTACTATTCCATTATGTGTGTATCTTCTTTAACCACTTATCTGTCAATAAGCAAATCTATCTCTTTTCTGTATTATGGTATGGTCAATTTTTAAATTGATTTTATTGAAGGCATATTGCATTTTAACATTAACTTGTTTTGAGGTATACATAATAACAAACTTACATCTGTATATTTCCACTATTTCCTTTTATTTCCCCCTTCACTTTCCAATTAATCCCCTTTACCCCTAATCCCCTGCCTCTCCTTTCCCATCTCTTCTGCACCCTTTGATTTGCCTTTTTTCCCTACCACAAAAAGTGTATTGCTGTTTGGATTCAGTCTCTCTTTTTTTTTGAGTCTTTTTTGAAGTCTAGTACTGTTCAATCTACGTCATTCATTTGTTTAATATCTCTCTACACATTATATAAGTGTTATCATATGGTGTATATCTTTCTCCTTCTGGCTTACCTTGCTAAGCATAATTCTCTCCAAGTTCATCCATGTTGCTATAAATAGTAGGATTTCTCCCTTTTTGATGGCCGCACAGTATTATTTTGTGTGTATATTCCACATCTTCTGTATCCACTCATCTGCTGATGGGTATTCAGGCTTCTAGCTCTTGGCTATTGTGAATAGTGCTGCAATAAACAATGGAGTACACATATCTCTGCGAATAAGTGTTGGTGCATTTTTAGAATAAATACATAGTAGGGAAATCACTGGATCACATGGAATTTCCATTCTCAATTCTTTGAGGAATCTCCATATCGTTCTCCAGAATGGTTACACCATTTTACCCTCTTACCAACAGTAAATTAGAGTTCCCTTTTCTCCACATCCTCTCCAGCACTTGTTTCCCTTTTTTTTGGATGTCAGTCATTCTCACAGGTGTGAAGTGGTATCTCAATGTTTTTTTATTTGTATTTCTCTAGTAATGAAGGAAGTAGACTATCTTCTCAGGAACCTGTTGGCCATTTGTATATAGTCCTTGGAGAGGTGTTTATTAAGGTCATTAGTTCAATTTTATCAGATTGGTTTTTTGTTGTCAAATTTCATGAGCTCTCCATATATTTTGAATATTAATTCCTTGTCAGAGGCATTATAAACAAATCTTTTCCCATTCAATTGGATGCCTTTTTGTTTTGATGCGATTTTCTTTTTCTGTGTAGATGCTTTTTAGTTTGATGTAATCCCATTTGTTTATTTTGGATTTTATTTGACTTGCAATTGGAATTGAGTTCCCAAAGGTATCTCTTAGCTCTATGTAGTTATGCCTACATTTTCTTCTATAAATTTTATGCTTTCTGGTCTTAAATCTAAGTCTTTAATTCATTCTGAGCTAATTTTTGTGCACGGTGTTAGGTAGTGGTCTAGTTTAAACCTTGTGCATGGGGCTGTCCAGTGCTTCCAGCAGCATTTTTTGAAGGACTAACCTAGCCCCATTGTAAGCTTTTGGCTCCTTTGTCAAAAATTAGATGTCCATATACTTGTGGGTTTCCTGGCTTGCAATTCTATTCCATTTATCTGTATTTCTGTTTTTATTCCATATCATGGTGTTTTAATTATTATAGTTTTATAGTAGAGTTTGAAGTTAGGGAGCATGACTCCTCCACTGTGGTTGTTGTTTTTTTCCCAGGAATTGTTTTTGCTAAACTGGGTTGTTTGTAGCTCCAACCAAATTTTGTATTTTTTGTTCTATAACTGTGAAGAACGTCTTTGGAATTTTGATGGGGATAACAATGAATCTGTTTATTGCCTTGGGCACTACAGCCATTTTGATCATGTTAATTCTCCTAGTGCATGAGCATGGACTATCTTCCCATTTCTTTGTGCTGTCTTCTATTTCTTTTAGCAGTGTCCTATTGTCCTCATGGTATAGGTCCTCCACTTCTTTGGCTAAGTTTATTCCAAGGTATTTTTTTTTTTTTTGATGCAATTATAAAGGGTACTGTTATTGAGTTCTCTTTCTGTATTTTCATTGTTAGCATACAGAAATGCACCAGATTTTTTTTTAATATTAATTTTGCAGGCTGCCACTTTGCTATATTTATTATTTCTAGTAGTTTTTCACTTGAGTCTTTGGAATTCTCTACATATATTATAATGATTATATTATGATATTATGATGAAGTACATTACTTCTGTATCTGTAAATAATGATAAATCTTTTCACTCTCTTTGGATTGATAGGCCTAAGGGGTGGGGGGGAGTAAGGTGAGGGAGAATCCATGGAGCACAGATTTACTCAACATTTGCTGTATGCCCGATATTGTATACTGGGAATAGCCATATTAAAAGGAACAATTTACACCTTTAATGTGGAATCTTGTGAGGAAACAGAAAGGTAAGTAGATTATATTAAAATGAAAAGAATTCAAGGAGATAGCATAGAAATGAGATACTCATGCTGGACAGGTGGGAGACTAGGATCCACCAGGGAAGGCCTGGGGTTGGGGGAAGGAACCACATGACAGCCAGCACAGGCACAAGGACAGAGGAGAGCTCTGGAGTCAGGGGGACTGGTCATAAAGTGTGAAGAAGACAATGACAGGAAAAGTGGCTAGAAAGGAGCCAGCAAAGGGGGAAAGGAGGCAGGCGGAAAGGGGTGGGTTATGTTTGGGGTTGATCCTGGGATCACTGGGAGTTACTGAAGAACTTGAAACAGAAGAACTGGGATCAACACCTTATATTAGCTACTCTAGGAGCCATGTGAAGGAGGGCTTTAATGGAACTATAAGGAGTTGTTATACATCAGGTTCTTCACTTAAACTAAATTATCACAAAATCCTAGATAACATTACTTCCATTTCATAGCAGAGAAAAGGAGACTAAGAAAAATTAATTGATTGGGCAAGATGACCAAGTTGATAAGAGTGGAATGAAAATGCAGCCTGGTATGCCATCCTCAATTTTTCCATCTTGCATAAAAAGCAAAATGATATGAGAACAATCTATGTATAACCTAGCTATACGTAATACAGGATGCTGCTAAAAAATTAAAAACAAGTAACAGTGTTGATATAAAAGGGAAATCTGCAAAATGGAGCTAAGCACAGGAACATACCACCCAATAAAGCAGGTAACAGAGAAATCCCTAAATGCTTTCTCAATGGACTTTATATTCTATGGCTCCTTGCTAAAAGGAAATTACTTATTCTTAAAATTCAGTATCTATATCAACACCATCACTTTTTGAAGTGATGTTTTCAGGCCACTTTTCCTTTCCCATCTACTTTTGGAGGGTGGTGCAGGGGGAAGGGGCTGATCTTGGGAGAACCCACATTGCTAATCAAATGTCTCAAACTGTGTAACTAAATCCTTTACACTAATTTGGAAATACCAGATTTACCAGCTGCTGTTGCACACGCAAAGCACTTATATAACAGATCAGACACTATTCATCACTTTCAAGGGCATCTCTATCTTCTAGAAATGAAACTACTCTCTGAGCAAGTTGGCTTAAAAAAGAATGATTGAAGAGTTATATCTGGAATCAAGCAGAGCAAAAATATATCTTTGCAAAGTTTGCTTGTCTGTGCCTCTATTACCACTTCAAAAAATCAATACCCACACTTTACAGGTGAGAAAACTAAGGGTCATGAGAAGAAACAAAAAGTATACTTTCACTTTTGTGAATGTCAGACTTAGGGTCCTTTAGCCAAATGTGTTGACTCATGAGTTAAATTACTAAGAGTATATTTTTTAAAAGCAAGAAAGACCATGGTTCTCATTATCCATGAAACTAGTAACTAAATATATACATATATATGTGTGTGTGTATATATGCGTGCATACATGTGTATGTATATATATATATGTACACACACATACATAAAAGAATAACATCAATGTGTTCATTGCATGAACAGAACTATCTAGAATCTGCTATAGCAGTTCCCCAAGGTGGGTTCCAGGGAACACTATTCCAATATAACACTCCTTCGCTATTCCAATAAGTTTTGAAACACTAAATATTTCATTCTCTTCAGGCAGATTTCTAATGCTTTCTGGCATATATAGAATTGGATAAATCTTGTAATGTAAAAGAATCCATATAACTTATTTAATTCAGAATGTTTCAAAACAATGAAAACAAAACAAGAAGAGATGTCTGAGCTCAAGGACTGAGAGTCTCCCAAAGTTTTATAACACTCTTAAGATTCAACTCTAACAGAATACTTAAACCAAAACTCAGACCAAAGCATCATTTTACATGATTCCATTTAATACCATTTTTTACATTAAAATAATGATTGCCAACTGTGACGCAAGAGTTTACCTAGGCCAGTGGTTGCAAGGAAGTGGAAATTCGTGTGGCAATCCCAATAAATCTATAGTAAGTAGATGACCAAAGAATGATGTCAAAAAACACTAGCAGGCTATGCCTGGTCTCTGAGAGAAATACTGAAATGTTTGATTCCTCTTATCTACCACAGAGGCAGAATTAAAGAGTGGAGGCACAGAGGGCACAAGCTTTTCATCCACAAGCTAAGCACTGAGGATACAAAAATGACTAAAACATGATTCCTGATTTCAAGGAGCTCACCTGGGGTTGTGAGAGGTGCAGCAAAGTGTCAGATCCTCTCAGCACAATGAGACACGAACAGGAAGAGGAGGCTCTAATAGAAAGAGAAGAGGAATGATCCACTGGCTTCAAAGATTAGAGGACACTTGATGTGAGTCTTGAAGGATAAGTGAAAGTTCATCAAAAGTGCGGAGAGGCTGGAACAGCAAAGCTGACCGACCCTACAGGTGGAGGAGGAGTGCAATCTAGCACAGCACACTCACTGGGGCTCCACGGCTCAGGGTGGATGGAGCTCAGGGATTGTGGAGGGAACATTTTCCACCTTTTCTTTGATCAATTTCCCAGGCAACCCTCTCAACAATCTTCCTCATTTGTTTTTTGTTTGCTTGTTTGGGACATTTCTCAATACTTTTTTTCACTTTCATGACTATGGTTATTTAGAGTAAAAAAAAAGAAAAGTAGTTGTCTGTTTAATTAAATTATATGGTTAGTAGAGTGCTATGTAATATATATGCATATATCTACACACACAAAGATTTTTATTATAATTTTCAAAATGGGCCTGTGTGCTTTTAACTAAAGCAATAGTTCAACATATTTTAATAAACATGGCACTCCTATTGCTTCTTTGTGATGCTTCATGACTCTGCTTTGAATTTAAGAGTTGAAGCATTCTTAAATTCAAAGCACAGAAATGCTTAAGAAATTAAGATGAATATGAACTGACTTTATGATTTATCCCAGAAGTACTCTTAAAAATATGAATTGCTCAAAATCATACAATCTGACTTCTTTTTCTTGGCATTTTTGTCAGTTTTATAGATTGTAACTGCTACTGCTTCCTCATTAGAGGAAATTTTGCATAACAATATCCAGTTTTCTAGGAAATGCTTCATTTTCTTATATAGAAAGTTAAAGGTATAGTGAGATGATCAGATGCACACTTCAAAGTGTCTCGAGCCAGTAATTGGTAAAACTCAAAACAGGCACACTGATCATTTTGATCTAGTGTTCCTATCTATTGCCCAATCGCTGAATATGTGCAGGTCATTTGTCCATAATAATTTCCACTACACTCTACACCACTTTGTATATTTGAGAATATGAGCCATAATTAGAATACGCATTCACCAATAACGGCAGCCAAATAAGCTAGAAGCAAATCATTTTTTAACTCTAGGTTGCTAAATCCAACAAATTGCATAGGAATTTTAAAAATAAGCCTTAAAAGAATAGTATAAATATTCCCTGCATTTTTTGAAAATTAACAGTATTAGCCATTAGAAACATATTGGTGGTTCATTCCTTTAGCAACATTGCATGATTTCACAAGAATAGTTTTATTTTCACCAAATACAGATGATTTGTTTCTAAACTATAATTCAAATTTAATAGTCAGTTCTGCTTGAAGGTATGTATAATATATGAATTAATAAATGACAAGGAAAATAAGGAAAAAAAGACTGAATGAAATAATTTTCAGATTGAGCAACAATCTTCCCACATACAGTAACAAAAAATAGAGGTAACTTTCTTATCTTACTGAGATATCTAATTACATTCTCTGTGGGAGTCTCATCAATGAACTCAAATAAAACAACTGGGGTCATATACATGTAGGCAATTAGAACTGTATTTACCCCTGAACGTGTTTTTTAAGAGATCAGTGTCATTACAGGCAATTCCTAAAACTAGTGCTCTGTGGGCGAAGCAATCTGATAAATGTTCACTTCCAGGGGAACCTGGTTGGATTTGGGAGAGAATACTTAGAGTCTTAGTTCTTTTGAGTTCAGCACTGCTATAACCCCATTCTATTATCAGTTCCCCATCTAAAGGTCCCCTGTCATCACCCATCTTCAGTCAGTCCCTACCTCCTCAAATATCAGGGCTCCAATACATATCCAGGCACCCTGACATAGGAACACAGATGACCCATATGCAAGATACAAGTGACCTTCTCCTCTGGGAAGTCACTCTCATGTGCTTTATTTATACACTTTCCAAAATTCACATTTTCATATAAGGTTCCCAGATCCTTGGTCTAAAAGTAACCTTTGCCTTTGTTATTTGTTAACAGAGAACACACTGAAGAAGTTCAGGCTTTGATGCAGTTTCTTAAAAAAGAAAAATCTTGGGCTCTGGAGCCTGACAGAGCAAGATTTAAGTTTTGACTTATCATTCGCTGGCAGCCTGAATGCCTTGGCAATGTTTCCTATTTGAGGACAGTGATTGCTCTCTCTCAGAGATGTCATGAAAAACTAAATGTAAATGTCAACCCAATGCTTACCAAGCACACTCTAGCACTCAGTATACACTTCTTTTAGTAGTTGTACTCTTGAATGGTATTTTTTAACAAGTTATTCATCCCCTGACTGTGAGACCCCCAATGGTGGGCACCCTAACTTGGTCATTTCTGCAACCCAAAACCAAGGTACGCTGCTTGACACATAGTAGGCTCTCAATAGCTGCTTACATTAAAGGAAGAGGGAGGCACTGAATAGTTAGTGCTCTGTCAGTTTTTAATGTGCACATGCATCACTTGTGAATCTTGTCAAAAGCGTATTAGAGATATACCCTAGTGAAGTTGCGGTTGTGTCTGCTGCCTCAGGTTGAGCGTAGTCATGTACAACCCAAGGACCTGGGTTTGCATCCTTGGACCAGGGAAACACCAAGACAAACAGCTAAATACAAATAAAATAAAAATGCTTCTTCCTTCTCTCTCTTCCTGCCTAACTAATCACCTTTATTCCTATCTGCCTCTTTCCTTTAAAAAAAAATAAATAAATAAAAGCATATTCTGATTCATTACATCTGGGTTGAACGCCATGATACTTCATTTCTGACAAGCAGCCAAGTTAGACCCATGCTTCCAAAACCACACTTTGAGTAACGCGGTGCTAGCTTCCTTTCCTTTCCTTCTGTTATGGTCACCACAGTGGTCCATGAAGTGACAATACTGAGCTGTTTGTGAGCAACTCTGTGACGACTGTTAGCCTAATCCATCCATTCCTCAACACAAACACAGAGAGCAGGAGTGCCCAGGGTGATATTAGCATGGGAGCTATTTGGTGATGCACCTCTTTTCTATTAAGATAAACTGTTAAAGTAAACTCCACTGTGAATCATCGGAAACATAAAAGGCTCCTTAAGGAGCAATAAACAATTACATTATATTTCTAGAGGACGATATTACATTAATATGTGCCAACATAAGGCACAAATTTATCGATCACTAAAATGTTACAGTTTTATTTTTAAAAATCATTATATCTTGTCATGTTAACAAAATATTTTCAAGTATACACGCCTGAAATGCACGCAGCCACATTTGCCAAAGGAGTCATCTGGTTGCCACACAGTGCCCTCTGCTGGAAAGCTGATGACATGCATCAAAAAAAAAAATGGAAGATACCTACAGGGAGTATGAAAACTACAACTTTTCAATGAGATTTACACAAACTAAGGCAACATCCTTTCATTATGAATTGGTTTATTCAGAGGGAACTCTGTATGATGCCCATTATTTTTCTTAAAAAAGAACAGTTTTGTAGAGATATGTCTCTTGCTATAGGAGTGTAAAGGGTGAACACAGAATATTGAAAAAAAGGACAGTCTTAACCTAATAAAAACCTGGTTATCTGAGCGCCACTGAACTTTATATGAATTTTATTTAGAAAAATATTAGTGCACTATTGTGTAGTGCCCTTCACAAACAAGGAATAGGCGTAACTAAGTAGAAAATATCAATTCTTCATATAGTTCCCTTCTGAACACAGACTCCTCCTGAGCCCAAAATTGGCCCAAGTTCTTTGGTGGAAATGGAAAGAAAGGAGTAAGTGGAAAATACATGCAGCTTATGTGACTCTTACATCTTTCAAGGAAACTGCAACTTGTTCCATCGTAGTAGTAATATAATTTTTAAATGATTTAACAATTTCTTCCCTGAATATGAATATAATCATCTGAAGAATTCATCACTTAGGTCTTAGACAGCCTTCCCTTTAAAGTAATTAAGCAGATGCCTCAGTTTAACTCCATGTATTAAATAATAATAATTAGCAATATAAAATATTCACTTTTGGATATAAGAAAAAATATGTGTGTAACCCAGCCCTCTTAAGGAATTTTCTATAGAAGATCTCAGAGGACATCAGAGGCATCCACTCAATGAGCCTCAGAATTGCTCTGCTGAGGTTTTTCTAAGATTCGGAAGTGGAAAGCATGAATAAAATATGCATCAATAAAGTCCCTTATAGGTATGTTAGAGGAACATTAAGTGAATTGTCCGAGGTCACAAAGCCCTAATGGTGAGGGAAAAAGAACCAGGGACTCCCAGATCCTCACTTCAAATACCTAAAGCACTTCTTCCCATGGAATTCTTCTTGGGGGACAATCCCATAATTAACTTAAACAGTTTTCTGGAGCACATTAATTATGTAAGCTATCTGTACACTAGGCCACACTGAAAGGAGAAAATGACATCCTCGCTATTCATAAATGGGACTCTTTTCCTCTTAGTGAGACCAAGACCCTCTGAAAGACCCCAGAAAAGAAACAGCAGCAGTGCCCAGACTCCTGGGAGCGCAGGTGAAGACAAATTCCTCGGCCGGCTGTCTGGTCTCATCTTGTGGAACAGCATCAGTAGCCGAGGAAATAGTACTTTCTTTCCAACTGTGAAGGCAACTACCCAGCCTGGCCAAATCGTCATCATTCTCAGAGGGATTATCCCCATCTTTAAACTTTCAGGAACGAAGCATCATCTAATGATTCGTCTGTTTTGAAAAGAAGATTACACCTGATACTCTCTCTCCAGAAATGGTCAGCGCAGCAGTTACTCTTCTCTTAAATCTATAAGGATTTCAGATACGCTGCCATCTCAGGGGTATTGAACCAGAGTCTTGAGAGCAAAAATCTCCCAAGTACAATGATGAAAAGGAAAATATGAAATAGAGCAGTAAGGGTGAAATATCAGAACGAAACAAGTGCATCTGAAATTGGTTCGGGAAGGGACCATTGATGGTAACATGGCATCTGGTGAGGTTCAAAAAGAGGGAGAATATTCTTTTATCCTACGTACTGACATCTAGCACCAAAAAATGGCTTTACCTGTTTGAACTACCTGAAACTAAAGCTGACTGAAATTTTATTTCTCTTACCCTCTTTTCTAGTCAAACTAACTTACTGTTCCCTAAAACATCTGCATTTTCAAGTCCCACTGCCTGTGCCATTCATTTGCTCTACTCATCCATGCATACAACATTGAACCAACATGTATTATGACCAACTACGTGTCAGGCGCTGTCCTAGGTGGTAAATGTATAGCAGTGTACAAGATAAACAAGTCTCTGTTCTTATGGACTGATGTTAGTAGGCTGAGACAGACAAGGTGACAGATAAGGAGGCAGACAAAATGACATGTGAATAGAGGTGTAGAGGAGGCACGGATGGGAAAGGTATAGCTATAAGAAAGAAATTCCAAGAAGAGGGAAGAGAAAATGTCAGAAGAGTTTACTGTACAGGATCAAGGGATAGGCAGGAGGCCCACTGGGGCACTGGTGGGAAAAAGGCAAGAAGGAAAGGAAAGAGTCCAGAAGATGCAGAAGGAAGGCTGTATGAAGCACGGCTCCACACATGTTCTGTGGCAAAGAACTACATATCTGCTTTTGCCAATTTATTGCAGTTTGATTTTTCAAAAAATACAATTAAAATGTCATGGCAATATCTACTACTACGAAATCTTCTGCATTTACCTCTTCACAAGCCCCTGGTAGTTCTCGAACCAGCAGTGATGGTGGGGGCAGGGGGCAGAGGGCAGTGAATAGCACTGACGTGTGGTCAGAAGGGCAGGGCCAGTGTTCTGAATCTTACTCTGAGGGAGTAGAACCCCACAAGAAGGTTTTCTTGTTTATTTGCTTGAAGCATCTTTGTTTTAGTTGTCCCTCTTGGCTGTTCTCCCCAGCCCGGGTCTTGAACCGGGGACCTTGGGATGATGTAACCTGACCTCAATTGTACTCCACCGGAGCACACCAACAAGGTTTTGATCAGAGAGACCTCTGTCCCTTCATGCTGGAATGGCTTTTCCTCACCACCCTGTGAAAGATCTCATACAATTACACAAGCCATATCCAGACTTTAGAGAACTGCCTTTAGTGAGGAATTCTCTGTAAACATTTCATATTAATGACTGTCAGTCTGATCTTCTGACTTCCCCTCTGCCCCCCAAAAGTCATCACTTTCAATATTTTTTTTCTTTTAGGGGGTATACAGTTTGTGGCATTCATCTGCACTATATTAAATTTCTGCATCCCTAAGACCTCTCTCCAAGCAACCTGTAAATTCCTAAATCTCAGAGGTTCTTTTATAAATCTTATACTTATTATGTTAACCTGACACTCAATACATGCTTTTGAATTGAGCTACACTAGATCTATAACGATCAATCATCAATAATATGATTTGATTATATAAAATAATTTTAAAAGGCCTGTTTATAGCATTTTGAAAAGTGCTGACATTTTTCAAGCTCCCTGTTCCTCTACAGGCCAGATCTAGAAAATACTAGTTCAAAACTTTCATAGTTCTAATCTCCTACTTATGGCACGTTTTTTGAAACAGATGACTCATTGGCTGGAAGTGGCTATCATCTTAGTACGACAGAGAGGTCCCATCTAATAAAAAATGTCGCAATACAGTTTGACTGGTCGAGCTGGAGAATGTAAATGCTCCCTTAAAAAGTCATCAACCAAAAAACAGCATTGTTTGTATACGTCCCAGATCTATAGTTAATTTTCAAATTAGAACTAATGACCTGCTATGTTAAATGAGTAAAGAATAATTAAACATCTGGATCAGGGAATAGTAAGAGAAAAACCCAGCAGCAAGTTGAAAATTCAACTTCTAATATTTTAGTTCAAAGAAGCATGACAAGATTACTGCTCTAAAATCCAATATGAAAAAGTTCCTGGTGAGTCTAACTATATTTTTACTAGCAGAAAGAGTTGAATGTACCATCTTGAGTGTTTGAGTCTTTGGACTGAATCATAACGTATTGTGATGAAATTACTGTTTAAAAATAATTCCTAAAGTTTTTGAGAAATATCATAAAATGTCTTTCTAGAAAAAATGAAATAATGCATAAAGAAATGCAAAATACATATGTTCACATTTGCATTATTAGATACAGCAAGCGTTAAACTACTCTGAGAACTTTCATTTAAAAAACAGTTCCTCATTATAGAATGTTACAATTTTCTCAAAATCATAACTCTCCTTTGAAAAAGGGGGAAATCTTTTAAAAGCATGAAGATAGGACTACCTAAATACATCAGCAGATACTTGCTATAACTCTTTTTCATGGACAGAAATATATTCATTTGAGGTTTCAAAAGGACCTTCTTAATTTGATGCATACTATCTTTTCAGACTGATAAAATAGCACAAGCTAGGTGACTTATAAATGATAGAACTATATTTATCACAGTCCTAGAGGCCAGTAAGCCCAAAATCAAAGTGTAGGCAGATTCAGTGTCTGGTGGGAATTCAACTTGTGGGTTAGAAGTCAGTGCCTTTTTGTTCAGGTTTCATATGGCAAAAGGGACAAGGAAGATCTTGGGGTCTCTTTAATAAGAGCACTAATCCCCATTCATGAGGGCACTACCTTATGATCTAAGCACCTTCTAATACTATCACCTTGGGGGTTAGGATTTCAATATATGAACAAATTCACATGCTGAACAAGGAAGGCACAAACATTCAATCTCCATCAGTTATCAATACAGACTATTCACCTGTTCATTGTAAGATGCAGCTGTTTATCTGTTGGCCTATCTCTCCTCCAGTCTATTCACTCACCTACATCTTTCTCCTTTTTTGCAACCTGAAGAGTAAAACAAATGTTTTATGATCCAAGATCACAAGATTGAAAACGAAGCATCAGGTGTCCCTTTTTGCTTATCTCCCTGTATTTCTGGGTGATCATCTTTCTATGACGATATTCCTGTTTCTGCCTTTTCCTCCAGCCCATATTTCTCCTTTCCCTAAGGTTAGTCTTTTCTTTTCTTCTATATGTAATCCATTTCTTCCTGATAACCCACAGAAGACAATTTAAATGAATCTCAGAACTTTTGCTCAGGGTTGGGAAAGCAAGGAAAGAACAAGGAACCAATCCCCACTCTGCTGGGTCTCCTCTCTAGCTGCCCACCAGAGTTGTGACAACTGATGCCCCCAACACTGTTCACTTGGTGGTTTTCTGCTAGAGAAAACGTATTTAATAGACTATATCCATATTTTTTAAAGCTATAAAAAATAAGAGGATTGCTCCTAAATGATTTTTTTAAAGAAATGGTAGTATTTCATATTGTACATTAAAAAACCAATGACCAAATTTTAACTTTCCTGAACAGACACTGGTATCCCTTGAAATGATTCAATACCAGAAAAGCTTGGCACTTTCAATCAACATTGTTTGTTTTCACTATAAAATAATATACAAAGCTAAAGCATTTAGAGGTAATCTTTGGGCAGGGTTGGAATAAGTAACCTAGGTTCAGACACATTGGAGTTTCCAAATATACTTGTTATGTTTGTTTCTTAAGCTGAATGGTAGAAACACTATGTTATTTTATTCTTCAGGCCTTGCACATGTATTGTAATTACCTTTTATAGATTCAATATATAAAAAAAACAAAATTATTAAAGCCCATTCTTTGCAAAGAATGGCAACATATATAATGCTTAGAAAATGGCAGGAAAAATACTGATTTTCTGTAGGTACTTCAAATTCAAAATAAATGCACCAGAGAACTTTACGTCCACTAAAGCACTTGATTAATGGTAAAGATACCTCTCAACATTTTGTAGAGTTTTAAGATAATGATTATAAAAGCACTTAGTACATGGCTTCATGCACAACAGGTGCCTAATGAATGTTCTTGAAGTCAAATAAAGATTACCAAAGGGGCTTGAAACAAAATTTTTCTTATAGGAAGTCTGCTGCAATGTTTGGTATTAAATATCACTAAATTTTCAATGCCATATTAGAGGAAAAATATGATTATTTTATTACATATATAGGTATAGGACATAGGAAAATAGTGATTGATGAAAGATGGGATAACAACAAATATTACATAATCTCAACATTTGTTTACAGAAGGAAAAATTGCTTTTAAATCCAACGTGTGATTCACTTAGAAAAGAAGACTATAGTTATGTTAGTCCATTTGGGCTGCTGTAACAATATACCAGAGATTGGGTAACTTATAAAGAAGCAGAAATGTATTTCTCACAGATCTGGGGGCTGGAAGTCTAGGGGAAGCGGGCGGACATGACAAAATGGTTGGGTTCTGGTTTGCAGAATGGTTGTGTCCTCACACAGTGAAAGGGGAAGGGGGCGCTCTCCAAGACTTCTTTCCTAAGGCACCAATCCCACACATGACGGCTCCACCCCTCATAACTTCAGCACCTCCTAAACGCTCACCTATTAATCCCATCACTTCTGGGGGTTATGATTTCAAATGATAAATTGTAAAGGAGCTACAAGCATTCAGACCAAATATGGAACTGGTTTAAAGGTGATGCTAAATATCCCTCATCAGTAGACAAAGAAGGAAAATGTATGCTGCTGAATGGAATGACCAGGGAGTGACAGGAGGAAAAATCTGTGCTGGTAAACAGCAGCAGAAGCCATTAGTGAGCCAGAGAAGGAGAGAGAGTTCCCTTTAGAAATGTGATCTAAGTAAGGAAGATAAAAGGGTAGGGAGAGGACTCGCTGAGGGAATTTTTGGCAAGTATTTTGTATGTCACCTCAACCATTCCTCTCGAACTAAAATGTAGACACTTATCCTGTCTGTACAGATGAGGATGTCGTAGTTCCGTGAAGTTAGAAAAGAGACACATTATAGCAGGTATTTAAATCCAGATATACCAGACTTCAAAGCCTATCATTTTTCTACCATGTCAGACCGAGAATAGAAAGTCTACAAATAGAGTCACAATGAAGGGAAGAAAGGGCAGTCATCTAGCCCCAAAAGTATTGAACCTAAAGAATACAGAAATTAATCCAAAATCTGAGTTCTTACTGAAGCAGTTACTAGGCAAATCTTGAAACCACACTTCTCTTTTGAAGCAGAGTGGTCCAATTAATGCTTAGAATACCTGATGCTCTAGGTCGGATGGACAGCCTTGCCATAAATAAATCACCAGGAGTGGTAGTAACACACTTTAGCGATCTACAGGAACTTCAGGAAGAAACCATGAAACCCTGGGTCAAAATGCACAACTTGTGATTTATAAAAGAGCCTATGCCACGTGTCTGGAAGACAGCCAGCGTGATCCTCAGACAGAATGTGGATTCCAGAGGTAACGTGAACTTTCATACATGGCAAACAGGCAGGTTGCACTGTGAAGATGCTTCAGACACACCATGCAAGCTCATCTCTGACACCTCTTTCAATAATGTTTTACAGTTATTCATGTGCATATGTACCAACCCTAACTAGGTTTTAAATTGTTTACAAGAGCTATGTCTTATTCATCTAGTATTCCCCAGCAGCCTGGCATACTGACCTATATTTATTAGACACTCAGTATTTCACTGAGTCAACTTCTGACCACATCAGTAAGCACAACTGCTAGGGTTGGGAGGCAACTGTGGCTTCTGCTGGAGAAATGCCATTTACAATTTCGACCTGCAGTTGACATTGAAGAGGCTAACATCAGTTAGTAGTGCAGGAGAACTCATGGACATACCTTTCCAATTGAATTCCTGGTGACTAGGAAAGTGTTTTGTCAAGGGACAAAAACTGGTTCAAAACCATAAATAAGAAGGAACGATAAATGTATATTTATCTAAGTGAAAAAGCTTTAATAGCAATGTGTCTCTTGCAGCTGACCTTAATTAACATTTAAAAAAAACATAGATCATCTGGCTGATGAAGTCATAAAGTGTTTTAGACTGCAAATAAGAAATCACTCTGATGAGCATAAATGGCAAAGGTTGGAGGGGAATGAAAAGTGACAGATGCGCCTCAAGACACATGTGCTTCAAGACTTGTTCAAGACAAGTACACACTGAGGATTACAACACAGAAAATATCACACAGGATAATGGACTCGGAGCCATTAGTAACAATGTAGGAACAAAATGAAGGCTCTACGCTCTGACATTTTCTAAACATACAGACCAAAACCTTCCAAGTGTTGCCAGGCAGGGTTTGGAAAAGGGTATTCATTTCCCACTGCACTAAATCCTGATTCTGTAACTGCTTTAAGACAAACATAGGGGATAAGAAAGGATCCAGAGAGATGCGTTTAAAACAAGGGTCTCAGCTTCTTCTATAACATTAACATTTGGGGCGGACAATTCTTTGTTGCAAAGCGGGGAAGAGGGGTGATCCAGGGCACTGCAGAATTTTCAGCACTGTCCCTGAATCCACCGGATGCCAAGAGCACATTCCTAGTGGTTAAAACTCAAAATAGCTCCAGACACTGCCAAATGTACCCTGGGGACAAAACTGGCTGGTTTAAGAACCACTGTTTTTCTAAAGTGATAGGAGAGTCTTTGGCTGGACATGAAATCTCATAAGCAGACAAGAGAAATAAACATCCTATGAGAGAAATGGTGCAAGAATGCATCTGCTTGCCAAATTGCAGGACTGCTGGTGTATGTAGCTAAGGTGATTTTAAGCACCTTTTAAATTACAGAAATACTACTAGATAGGATGTGAATTTGTGAACTTAATTTTACCTCAATAAGAGGATTAGAATTATTTTTTCTAAAAAACTTTGAAGAAACGTTTGGCAAAGTTATATATGAACAGATACAAAATCTTTTTGTATTATCATAGTGAGTAACACTGTTCCTCCATAAAAGATGCAAAGAAAGAATAACAATGAGATCTGATGGTGTATAAGATGTTGAATTAACTTGCACTAAACAGTTCTGCTTGGAAGTGTTTTGTCTATTGGTTTTGGCTCTAAATTCAGAAGTTATTCCATGTGTGAGGTTAGCCAAATGGATGGACATGGACACAGAAAAGAAACAGTGATGGCCTTCATGCTTCTGAGAGGATGATTGACAAGTGCCATCAGATTGGAAAGACTGGTGCAAGGCCAACAGGACATAAACTGTTCACAAACACCACAGTGGACAGTGATGGCTTCTGCATGTTGCCACTTAGTCTCTCCATTTCCAAAGGCATGTATACGATCTGCTTCCTTGTCATTCTGTTTTTCATTCCTTGTGTGGCTACCCTGAATTACTGCACTTCACGGGAACCTTAGCAGTATAGCTTTCAAGTCTGGTTTCTACTGCTTATGGCCTGTGTGATCTTGAACAAAGCCCGTCACCCTCCTTGGCCTCACTTGTTCATGTGCAAAATGGAGGCATTAATGGCTGCTCTCTCAGCACTGATATGAGGATAATACATAAAAGTTACAACTGGTATTATTGCAGATGGGGGAAAAAGTTTTCCCGAGGCTCACCCTGGTGGCTTTGCAGTTAAGTCTGCAGGGACAGTTCATATATATCCCAAGCTCCCAGGTGAATGACCTGGGCAGCAATGGGGTCGGGTATGGTGGTAACAAAGATGAATAACTAAATAAAATAAAGTGCTTCTTCCTCCTCTGTCTTCCTGACTGATTGACTACCTGCTGGCACCTTTCCTTTAAAAAAACGAAAGCAAACGTCTTAGACTTTATTTTGGAGTGTAGACTTTTGAAGGACTAGACAAAGTTGCAGTTGCCTGTTTCTCTATTTGCCAAACAGGATCACCTTATGAAAACTTGTGATGATTGTTGTACAGTATTTTCTACTTTTCCCTTAAAGTAATATACAAGAATTATATATTCCTGGCATTCACTCAGATGGGAAGACCTGTTAAAATCCCTTATTATCAGTGCTTAAGAAAGCATATCTAAAGTTAAATGCCTGGTTTTAAATGTCAACCACTTATTAACTATGCAGCCTCATGTGTCCCAGCTTCCTCATCTATAAAATCACTGGCACCACCATCATCATCATCACCACCACCATCATCATCATCACCACCACCATCAT